>CM029018.1:129516133-129633633 GCA_016801055.1 Panax notoginseng | reverse complement strand
AACAAACTATCATGGGAACTTTCCGGAAGATTTCTTCTCCGCGGAGGAGTGGGTTCGGCCCCCCGATAGCATGTAGGTGGTGAACGAGGTTTTCTAACCGTGATAAAGAATAATTATATATATTGGGAAAGTGGCTTCCTGAAGGCTCTTTTATCTTCTTTCTTTAAGAAGTTTCCTTCCGGCCGCAGAGAAAGAGACAAGGAGGAAGTAGGGGGCACTATGGGAAGAGCATCCCTGCGCAACGACATAAATCGTGCCACTTGAAGTGTGTGCTTTACTTTGACTATTGGGCATGAAAATCTCACTTTCTTTCTAGTACCGTATGTGATCAAAGATCGTTCTAGATTCGTCGGTCAGGAGTGAATCAGGCTTTGGTGGTCGGTAAGAACCATTAACTAATAAGGCTAGCACTTTTGACTTGGACTAAAGGGTAAAACTCCCCCTCTACAAGAAAGATAAGGCCTTGGTAATTGCTAAAATCCGCATGCATTTTGAAGAAAGAATGGCATCACCGACCATGGCCCCAACCACGATGGTTCATGACTGGGCTAAATGCATATGGATCAGAAGAAGGATCTGTATGCCTTACATATCGCCCACAAATGATTTCTGAAGTCTTAAGCAGAAGAAGAGGAAGAACGAAGCTTTCCACTTATAAATTCTTCTATTCGGAGGTCGTACGAGTGAGGAGAGCAGCTACTTTTTTACTTTCAACCTACGACCAAAGTCAAGGACTTGACTGGACAGACTGATTGAGAGACAGACCAGGCTACTTTCTATTCTATAAAGAAGAGACCCTATTTATTTCCTTATGATAGGTCCACAAGATAGAAAAGTAGATCGTTCAACTCTAGCTTCTGTTTTCAGGTCCCACATTGAATCTCAAATCGATCTTTGCTACATACTGCTTAAGACATTGAATTCGAAGAAAGAGAGAATGAGCAGCTGACTTGCAACCTAGGACCTAGGGGTAGGAAAGAGAATATTACCCCAAGACTGACTTTCACTATGCATTCATTCGTGCACTATCTAAGATCTGATTCTCTAGCAACCTTTTTTGAATATTTATTCATCTTCCCATCCTCTTCTTTCTATCTCCTCCCCCATTCTTTCTAGTGGGTTTTTTCTTTTGGATTCTATAATGAATCGCTACTAACTAGAAACTCGAATAATTAGCCTGGGCTAATAAGAGGTACCATGTAAGTAAAGCCTTTAAGACTTTATTACTAATCCATTAAGGCAGTCTTGGTAGCTAGGGTAAGAGCTAGGAATAGATGTATTGAAAGTTTTCACACTTAAGAGAGTTAGAAGAAAAGTAAAGTACGTGGGAAGATTGTCCCAGAAAGTCTTAATAGGATCATAGGTGTATCCCAAAGCATGCCTGCTTTCAGATGCTTCTTTCGAGGAATTGACTCCACTTAAAATAATGGTACTTTTAATCAAACTGAAAGGAAATAGCTCCTAAAGATTGAGTCCCTTCAACTTAATTAGCGTATGTAACCATAGAACGAGTACAACAAAGAGGGAAGGTTTTGGGAAATAGAGGGACTCTTCCCGTATTACAACCTCTATTGAGAATCGTTGATAATTCCTGAATTATTATTCATTGTCATACCCTTGAAGATTGAACTCTGTATATGATTTTTCCTTATTACAATATTACTTGTTGGGCAAAATTGTTGCTCATCCTTGCTTTCCTTAAAACTTTCAGTTACGATAGAACGTAGTGAACCCTCTGGCAAAGATAAGGGTAAAGAGAAAGCTTTGGAGTAGTTTTGTTTCATAGTACTAGGAATATACTATTATTTTGTTGTAGAAGGACTTATTTACTATGATATATTAAGCTATGTTTAATTTAAGTTGTCATGTATTAGTAACGGTTGCGAGATCTTGAGACGAGAATAATTATGTTATAACAATGTAATTTATTCTATTATTCCATTGTGATGATCTTTGTATGATATTAGAGTTAGCACATGACGAACCAAATTTGAGATATGAGTGTCTGAATTTGGGGGCGTCACAAAAGATCTGGAGACATTACCTGTATAGGGAGAAAGTGGAGATCTACACAGATTATAGAAGCCTCAAATATTTTTTCACCCAAAAGGAACTCAACATGCGGCAATGACGTTGGCTTGAGCTATTGAAAGATTACGATCATACCATTCAATACCATCCTAGAAAAACAAACGTGGTAGCTGACGCGTTGAGTAGAAGATCATATGCGGGGTACGAGCACGATATTGTCAACACAAAGGCCCACTTTGTATGACTTGCAAAGAATAGAGATAGAGTTAACGACTTCAGGGACCCACATGATGATGTTAAATATATGAGTAGAACTAACTTTAATCGAAAGTTAAAGCTGCTCAAGCTACAGATCCGGAGCTGATGTGTATGAAGAAGAAAGTGCAAGAAGGAGCTATTCTAGAAGCAAGAATCGACGGAGAAGGAATACTTCGAGTCAACTCCAGACTTGGTGTTCCTAACAGCTCTGATTTGAAGTATAAAATTATGATAGAAACACACAGTACACCGTTTGCAATCCACCCTGGGAGTACCAAAATGTATCGTGATCTTCGACATACATTTTGGTGGAGCAATATGAAGAGGGAGATCGTAAAGTTTATCTCAAGGTGTTTAACTTGTTAATGTGTCAAGGCAAAGTATCAAGTTCCAAAAGGTCCATTGCAACCACTTGAAATTTCAGAATGGAAGTGGGAGTACATTAACATAGATTTCGCTACTGGTCTTCCCAAGGTTTTATCAAGGCATAGATGTAATTTAGGTCATTGTTGATAGATTAATCAAGTCTGCTCATTTCTTACCTATATAAGAAACATATTCACTTAAACGTCTTGCTCGTATATACATAAATGAGATTGTAAGACTGTATGGTATGCCAGTATCCATAGTTTCTTATCAAGACCCAATATTCACTTCACGATTTTGGGTTAGTTTGCAGAAAGCTATGGACACTGATTTATGATTTAGTTCTGCGTATCATCCTCAGACGGACGGGCAGTCAGAGAGGACTATTCAAACTCTTGAAGATCTATTAAGACTCTGTGTCCTAGACTTCAAAGGAAGTTAGGATAAGTAGTTGCCATTAGTGGAATTCTTCTACAACAACAGTTATCAAGCAAGTATAGGGATGGCTCCATTCAAGGCGTTGTATGGATGAAAGTGTCGTTCTCCAGTATGCTGGGACGAAGTGGGTGAAGCAACGTTGTTGGGACCAGAATTGGTACGTATGACTATAGAAAAGATTTAAATGATCCGACAACGTATACAAACCTCACAAGATCGACAAAAGATTTATATTGATCTTCATCGAAGGGACGTGAAATTTAATGTTGGAGATCATGTATTGTTACGTGTTGCTCCATGAAAAGGAGTTACGAGATTTGGAAAGAGAGGAAAGCTCAATCCTCGATTCATTGGTCCATTTAAAATCCTCGACTGAGTAGGAACTATGGCCTATAGACTCGCCTTACTACTAAGTATGTCTAGTGTTCATAAGGTTTTCCACATATCTATGTTATGTAAATATGTGGAAGACCCAAACCACATTATTAAATTTGAACCAGATGAGATAGCAGAAGATTTAATGTATGAAGAAGAACATGTTAAAATCTTGGATAAGAATGAGCATATTCTACGCTCAAAGGTTATACCTCAAGTCAAAATTTTATGGAGAAACCACGATATTGAGGAACTGACCTGAGAGTTAGAATCTAAAATGAAAACAAGGTATCTTCACCTATTCGACATACCAGGTACGTACACCAATTTCGAGGATGAAATTTCATAAGGAGGGAAAGTTGTAAGATCCCAACTTTTTATGAATAAATATTTTATTTTCTCTAAATGATATTTTGAATAATAATGTGACAACCTGAGTAAAATCGAATTGTCCAAAAATTAAGTTTAAAGAATTAGCTATTAATAAAATAAATTTTTATTAATACTATTCTATGATGTGTTTATTAATCGTTCTAGAACCTAGGATAATTATAAGTCGGGAGAATTCTGACTATGAGCTAGATTGAACGAGTAAGAATTTTCAAGACAAAAATAAAAAAATTTCGAGAATAGAAAAATTTCCAAGAAAAAAACGAAATAGGCACTATTCACCCGACAAAATCTAAGGGTTAGGGTTTGACTAACCTAAGCCTTTTCGGGAGTTCGGTATGTCGAAATGACATTCCATCGAAAGATTTGACAATAATATATCGTGAAAAGTTAAGTAAGCCGATAAAAGTTCTTCTCGAAAAACGTGCAAAAATCAGACAAAATAAAAATGACGAAAAATACTGTTATGTATTTTTCATTCGTTTAACTATGTTAGGAAAAAATGTGAAGGAAAACGCTTAACCTCAAAAAGTATTTTTTTAATTTTGCGGAGTTCCGAAGAATGCGTAAAAGTTAAACTGTAGAGGAAAGACGAAATATCCAAAAATATTTGGATTCTAAGAATTGCAGTTTTTCAAACTGTTGGATGAATTCTGCAAGACGGAAGCACGAACCTTCCGAGGGAAGCTTCGTGAATAGTAAGGATGTGGAGTAGGGAGGTGTGAATAGTAAGGAGGTTTGGGGCGAAATGACTATTTTTCCCCTAGCCTTGAAAATCTATAAAAGGAGATCTTAAGCTCATTTATTGGTTAATGAAAAATTCTCCAACACTTGAGAGAGAGAGAGAGAGAGAGAGAGAGAGAGAGAGTCGGATCAGATGAGAAAGGAAGAGGAAAAGCTAGCCTGAGTGCACGCTTTGTCTAACGGAGGAAGATTAAAGAAGAAAGGTAATCCGAAACCTAACTTCTTGGTTAATTTTCTTTAAGCTTTATATGTTAAAAATATAGATTAATGAGAATAAGAAGTAAAAGATGTTAAGAATGATTTCATATAGTTGAAATCATGAAGAAATGAAGAAATAAGAATTTGAAGTTTACTTTATAAATTTCATAAGGAAGTATAAGATTCGTAATATATTTGAACGATTCGAATGAATCATACGACTGATTCGGTAAAATTAGTAAGGAATGGTGTTTTATAACATCAAATTCCACGGAAAAATAAAATCGTAATCAAAATATCGATTAAAAATGAAGAACAAACGAAGAACGCGAAGAACACGCGAAGAACACGAAGAACATTGTTGATGGACAAATTTAAAACCATCGTAGTATAATTTGATGTTGATGGAAAAGTTTAAAACCATCGTGTATAAGTTAGTTTCTTATTAATTAGTTAGGAAAGGTAGAAATGTTCATAAAGAATGAATTAAACTTAGCTATAATGAAGTTATGACAAAAATTTTGTAAAAGACAAATGAGAAATAGAAAGTAAGTAAATGAACCCAAATGAGTAGGGTTTCATAAGAAAGTAAGAGAGCGTAGAAAACTTGAGTCGTGGACTCAAGAACGAACGAGTTCTGAGTTCGAATGACCGAATTACGGACAAACGAACGAAGAACATTAATAGCATAAAACGAACAAAGGATAGAATTTAAGCCAATTGAATGACATGTTAATGGTTTCAGAATAAATTTATGTCCTAGCGAAGTTGAAGTACGTATTATAAGGAAGTGAATGACTTTGGAATGACCTCGTTCTGAGTTATAACGAAGAAATTATGAGATCGTGAAGTAAGCGTCTCAAACAATTTCCAAGACTTAGAATTTTTTTTGGAAATTATAAGTCTGGCCCCGCAGCTCCAGCTGTGCGTTGGGATGCGACGCCACAGCACCAACCCGAGCAATCAGCTACTGCTGAGTGGCGCTGCAATGCGAGGAAGAAGAAGGGAACCAGCGCCGTAGCGCCGATGCAGGGCAAGGCCCGGAAATGAGCTTTTTATTGCTCAATTCCTGGGGGAGGTGTATGAATATATAATGAACGTAAAGTTCACGTAAAATAACACTTTAAAAAGTGATTTAAACCTTTAGTAAGGGTTGAACGAAATGATTTAATGAGATTAAAAGATGAAGAATGTAAACGCTAGATTACGTAACTGATATCCGGGGACCGTAGTCGCGGTGAAACGAATGTGTTGGATTGCTATGATTGTGATTCCTTAGACATTGAGTGACGAGGATGATGTATAACATTTCAATGTTATGATGTCGTAGTGAGAGTTAAGTGTAAAGCGTATATACGTTGTGAACGCAATGCAGTTGCGATGAACGATCAGTCTTAGCATACAACGAACTTTATGGCTTCGACATTAAGAAAGAATAATGAACATGGGGTTCATGAGATGGATAACGATGGAAAGCGATTAAAACCTTGAGAAAAGATTGAATGAGAGATTCAGAGATGAGCAACATCAATGCAAAATACGTAAACGATCTTCGTGAATGGTATTCGCGTCGGACGAACATTCTAAGTATACATTGGTTGTATTGCTTAGACGTTGATGAAGGTAGTCAGTAAGATATGACTTATCAAGAAAGTCGTAACAAATGGTAACAAGATTAATGAAAGTCCGAATGTAAGTCGGATAGAGAATATTAGAATTAAGTAAGCATTAAACACTTTAGTTGACGTGAGGGTTGAGTGTACGCGAATATTAAACGGGCAGAACCTACACCCCGTGTATAGTTTAACCGTAAGACAATGAAGATTGTTGATTAACCATGAACGATGAAGAAACTGGAATAAAGACAATGACGTATAACGTTAAGAAGCCGAGTTAATAATTATAACTTGGATAACGTTCCGAGTCGAATGAACCGAACTTTGTAAGATATAAATAAGTTAATATAAAATGTTTAACGCTATGAATGCATAGTATTGATATTGAATGATCGTTCTGAGTATACAAAAGATTGTATGACTTTGACGATAAAGAAGAAATCATGAGGTATATCATTTAGTTGCCAGAAAGCCATAAGGAATAAGAAATCGACTTAACGAACGTTATAGTTTAATGTTTTAGATAAGTTAAGCTAAGTTAGGTTGTAGTACAATCGTAATCTTTTATGGTTGACATATGGGAGCTAGGCTAAATAATTCTTTTAGAGAGCGGAGGTATATACAAAACTGGCAACCGATCTAACTCATTGTGAAAGACAGTGTGGATGAGATGGAAACTTGTTTGTTGGTTATTTTTGGGAAACCACTCAGAGTACCATATGGACTACTAGTAGAGATGCGATGTATGCTGAGTCCTAGAAAGGTTATAAGAAGAAGATAAGAATGTAAATCATCAAAGATGGTGATCGTATGAATAAGACATCTCCGTATGTCATGAATCCATAAAACGGTGAAGAAAGTTTGTCGCGTAAACTTATATTACAAGAACGCGAACCCTAAGAAGTAAAGTTAAGTAAACCAATGTGTAAGTCAATTATATGACTAATTGGTGTATATGTTATTTCCTTATGTGTTATATAGGAATTGGAATGAGTAGTTCAGCGTAAGCTGTAGTTGTGCGTAAGGCAAGTTTCCTAACTTCATTCATATTACATGAATGCTAGTTTATTAAATTTATCAGATGTTGAACTTGAGAAGTCTTGTCTATGTGCAAATGTGCAATATTTGTACAAGGTGGTAGTATGTATGAGGCCTTGTGCCATAATTTTAACACTTAGGTGTTTCTATGAGATGAACTGTTCTGTGATTGAACTGTTCAATATGAGTATGATCTGTTTATACATGAACCGTTATTGTTAAGTTTGTGCTTATGATTCTGGCCAGACAGGATGTGTATGAAAAAGGTAGAAGAATGAAAGTATTTTAAAGTGTATGTGATTAATATTTTAAAATAATAGGAATCAGAATTATTCCTATTATTCAAGTTGCTTCGTAACCTTTGTTCGGTTATTGAAGTCTTAAAAGAATGTTTAAATTCTTAAAGTTATTTATTTAACTGCTATGACTTGTTGGGCAATTGAATGCTCACACTTACTTTAAATAAAAATATTTTTAGCGAACGATGTTAGAGAGAACTTAAGGATCCCGTAAAGATCAAGCTGATCGGTATCCAGACGAAGTGTCATTCAGTATGTGAATGTGCGTGAAGAGCAAGCCAAGACTTGTAATGTAGAATAGTTTAATTGAACTATAGATTAGTTTAATGAACGATTATATATCCTTGGTGGTGGATAAAAGTCACTCTTGTAAGACGTAAAGAGTAAGATAATTATAATTATTTATAATGAAAGAGGTTATAAGGTCTTAGAACTTGGGATTTGAGAATGTATGTTGTTATATTTAGTTATATAATGATGTATGTTTGGAAGGAGATGGAATCGTGACGTACGGAATCTGGGTGTGAAAATAGACCAAATTTTAGGGCGTTACATTATGGTATCAGAGCGGATATGTTATAAATCTTAGGTATGAATACCTAAGACTATAATCGTAGAGAGAAGGATAATAATATCGTCAAGTTAAACAATTAAGAAAGAAGATCACAACGTGATCGTATTAAATCGTATTAACAGTTGTTCTGTTAAACGATGGATGATTTATAGCTAATGTTATAAATGAATGATACTATGAAGTAGTACGGGAAGAATAACTCAAATTGAGTTATAAAGGTTAGCATAGCTGAGTTGTATGAACCTTTGTATGGGTAGAGGTTTATGATTTGGTGTAATAACTGCTTAGCTTATTACAGTGATAATCATTGGAATAGTATGTCGCGCTATCAATATGTATATGGTGAGAAGGTAAATCTTTTCTCATGTATATATTTGATAGGTAGAGAATGTTAAAATAGGTGTGAGTTCTTAAAACTCATACTTGTGACGTCCCCGAATCTGAGGTCCCGAATCACTGCAGATTCGGTTCGATCATTCTATCACTATTACTATTATTTGTGAAAGATATAAACACAAATTATTTATACATTACATTACACACTATTCCCCAAGGTCGAGTAACCTTAACTTAATACACAAGTCTTAACTTATTTAACTTATAATAACATTAATATTATACAATACTATTACAATCTAATCGCACATATTAACTTTATGATATAACCGTCTTTAGCCTTTCCTTGTATCCGAAGCATTCGCCTTAATCTGCAATATTTTATCATGATATAGCAATGGTGAACATAACGATTACCAAGCAAGTTTAAGTTCAATAATATAACGATATATCATGATTGAAAGAGTCTGAATAATAAGCTGGCTATAATTCAACAATATAATTGTGAAATAGCATGAACAAATTTATGACTGAACAAGTATTATACATGAACAAATATATATGAACCAACTGGTAATAAAGGTGATCAGCCTTTCATACCTGACTTATACATGCAATATGTACAGAGTACAATTCATGGCAACCAGCAATGATTAACCACAAGCTTATCCGAATGAAACAACTCTTAGTAGAGTTAAATAAAAACAAACTTGCCTGAACCGTTGATTACCGCTACGTAATTTATATCGCTTTATCCGAAGACCTAATATTAGTAATATAGATCTCCAATATTAGAATAATATCATCACAATATAATACTATAAGATATATATATATATATATATATATATATATATATATATATATATATATATATATATATATATATATATATACATAGAATAACCTAAACATATAACACATATCCCTATCAGTCTATAACACACATAAGACTCGGTATCAAGTTAAACTATTGCAGTCAATCTTGATTCTGACAAAATTCTAACGTTCCGACGGTCTAGTCGGACTTTTATCTCGAGTCTAAGTTCAATTAAACTCTGCCTAAACACTTAACAATTAACTCAGATAATTTTAATATCAGTCAAAATATTTTTCTAAGTCTCATAATAATTTTTACATAATTATTATCATTTATCTTGATTTTTCAATCATTAAAAACGTATTTAAATGAATTAAATACCACTTAATTCTTTTATCATTAATATTTATTTATTATTAAATATTAATGAAATACATCACATGATATTATAATATATTTATAATATTACAAAGTATTTTTAATACCTTAAAATCACCTTTATATGATTTTTAGACCGTTAAATTCATTATCCGATAATTGCTTGAAATATTAATATTTTCATGACAAAATATCAAAAGTTATAGATTATAACTTAAAATATTTTTATATCACTTACATCATTTTTATATGATTTTTAAATCATTAATTCTATTTTTTCTTAATTTATTTAATATATTTATTAAATAAACTAATTATCATTAATATTAATTAATTAATGAAATTCATCACAAAATATTAAAAGTCACTGAAAATAACTTATAATATTTTCTAATAACATAATATAATTTTTCATGATTTTTCATGAATTAAAACTATTTTTAAATAATTTATTTAATATTATAATTAAATAAATTAAATACCATATATATTCCAAAAATATTAAATATTTATGAAATATACTCAAAATAATTAAAAACTATTTTTCAAAATTTAAAATAATTTTTTGGAATTTATTATGTATTTTTAATAATTAAAAACTATTTTTTTCTATTTATTTAATTAAAATAATTAATTTCTGGATATAAGTGTCGCTAAAGGTGGATTTAGTGACACAACCGTCGCTGAAAGTGTTCTTCAGCTGCCTAGAATGTTCAGAGTCAGTGTTCGAGGTTAGTACTTTGACCAGTCTTTGATTCATGGTTATAAGGTTTTTGGAAAGGTTATTAAGTTAATGTTGTAGTACTGATGTAGTACTACAACTATAAACAAGTTACATTGCCAAAACATGAACATTCTGCAAGATCTAACCATCAGAAAAACATGTCAGAGCTGTTCTTCATTTTTGGAAACTTCTTCATTTCTGGGTTTTCCAGAAATGAAGAACATTTCAAGGGTCATACTTTGATCCGTAGATTCTACCAGTTCTCTATTTGTTTAATGTGACTTAAAGGTTCTATCGTGTAGTTTGTATGACAGGGTACCATAATATATCATTATATCTGTTTAAAAACAACATGAAAGAAAGATTTGATCCGGTCAAACTAGGCCGAAAAACTGTTCTTGAGCGAATTATGGGTTTCCTAGAATTCTTCAAAGTTGGTGATCAACGCCTGTTTGACCGTGCTTAATTTTTATTCTGGTTATGATCTAAGTGATCTAATGGCATGTATGTGTAGTCTACATACCAGTCTACAACATAACAACAACAAATTAGCCAAATGAGCAAATAAAAGCAAGATTCATGGCCTGCAAAAGCTTGTCAGGTATACCTGGAAAAATCTGGGTTTTCCAGAAGCAATTTTCCATGGTCGGTCAACCATGTTTGACTGATTATATCTTGAGCCCTAGACATGGTATGGATGGAATTCCACTTCCAGTCTACTCTCCTTATGACAGAGAACAAGTTTGTAACTTAAAACACAACATATCAGTAACAGGTTGAGATCTATGAGTTCTGACATTGTCTTATCAGACAACAAAACTAGGGTTCTAAGTCGGTTTGAAAAAATTGATTTTCTGGCTTCTAGATGTTATGGATCCTTGATGTAACCTCTTGGATCACTAAAAAACATCCTATATCACACTTTTAAACAACAACTAACAACATCAAACATGAAATCACATTATTTATAAAATTAGGGTTTATACCTTTTCTACTATTGATCTTTGATTTATGATCATTGATCTGTTTCTTGGAAGGCTAAGAGCTGATTATGGCTCACCTTCTCTCTCTCCCTCACTCTAAATCTCGAAAATGAAGAGAGAGGGAGTCTTGGACAAAAATGAAAAATAAAGTGTGTAGTTTTCTCTTTCTAAATCTATATAAATGTTGCCAAGTTGCTAGGATATGAAAATTTTGGCTGGCTGGCTGTGATTTGTAGCACATGGAGTTGCTGGAGTTGGTAGCCAACTCACATTTAGCAAGTCTTGCAAGCAATCACACCAATAATACAAGAAGGGCAAAAATGACATTTGTCTTTTTATTTTAATGGCAAAAATGTCAATTAGCCAAACCCTTAGGGTTTAGGGTTTGGGTTAGGGTTTAGGGTTTGAACCCTTAGGTTTTGCAATTTAATTTCTAACATTTCTGAATTTCGGTTTTAAAAATAGAAAATTAATATTTCTAAATTATAATTAGAATTTTCTATTTATATTAAAATTTCTTAATCACAAAATTAAATCTTGCTAATTAGAATTAATAATTCCTGATTAAAATTGCTAATTAAGCAATTAGGGTCAAAATTGGTCATTAGGGTTTTTAACCCAGAATTAGGGTTTCTAATAGAAAATTAATATTTCTAATTTATAAATTAGATTTCGTAATTAGGGTTTTCTAATTACTCATACTTGAAAATTAGGATTGATATTTTCTAATTAACATTAAAATTATTAAATTATCACTTAGGTTTTTCCGAATTATAAATTAGGATTTCTTATCCCGAAATTAGGGTTTCAGAACCGATTTTAGGGTTTCTTTTTAAACGCTAGGGTTTTCTAACCGAACATTGACGTTCTTAATATATACCTAGGGTTTGTTACAGATATCGTTTATCTGGTCAACCCTTGACTCTTAACCACATACTGTACACATATAATAACACTTATACAGAATATATTCAAGTATTCACTTAATCCTAAATAATTCACTTAAATCCTTCACAGAATTTTGAAATACTCAAAATTTCATCTCAAAAATGTCAAACGCATACACTTATTTTCTGTCTAGGTTATAATTTTGAACCATAAATAATTTAATTAAAATTTTAAAAATTTTCTAAATTCTCGGGTTGTCACATTCACCCCTTCTTCTAAATATTTCGTCCCCGAAATTTACCTTACACCTTACACCTTACACCTTACACCTTACACCATACACCATACACCATATACCATACACCATACACCATACACCATACATACACAGCATCACATGCTACCCAATACACCACTCACAAGAGTAACAATTTTTCAAATTTTGCTGAGGTGTCACATAGACTATTTGTCTATCATTTTCGCAAAGGTTTTATGAAAATTCATCCGCAAACCGTCATTACTTACGGACAGAAAGGGTGATTAGCCCGATATGCCCTGTACTGGCCAAGTACTGCTGGTCGGAACAATTTGTTCCTCTTATCCGCCTTAGGCGCACAAAATTTCTTACCTCAGTCTTATTGGATTCCGCACCAAAACAATTTGGTTCGGGAAATTTCTTTCAATGAACACTTAGAGTTTTTATAAACATCAGTCTAGCTGAATCGAATAGCATAGACTCATATTAATAATTTAATTCAATCGAATTATTTAGGTGTAGCCAAACCCCGTTGGCAACTTAAAATTTTTGAAAATTATTTTTTAGAATGACGCCATGATGCCGTACTGTATTAACAGTTCGTTTGAGGATGTCGTCATTGTATGACTTTGTCATAACACATCATACAATAGTGGAATAACGATTTTAGATCAAATTCAACACTAAGTATTCCTACATTTACAACTCCATCAACTTTTTATCATCTCTGCACCAGGTTACATGGTACATGAGTGATAAATAAAATATATTTTGATATTTCAAATCATTTGTGTCTAGCTAAAATAAGTAGCATAGACTATACTTTAAACCGTTTCAAAAATGATTACGAGTTATATTTTTTTTTCAAAAACACATAGTGCGTATTTAGCTTGATGTCAAAATTTTGAAGTCTAGCATAGCTAGGAATTTTGAAAAACTTATGTCTCCACTAATAATCATTTTCTTAATAGTCTATCTGTTCCTATTATCCTCAATATTCCGTTTACACATAACTATACCCAGTTCATCAAACCACACTTATGAGTTCATTTACTTGCCACAATCATATGAGTTTAAGAACTTGTCCTAGTCAGACCTTTGGCGTCCATTCGCTGAGGGGTTCATAAACATTTCATATAACTATGAATCAAGAATGTCACATAAGTATGAATTTTAAGAACTCGTACTTAACCAGATATTCTCTACATATGACCTATCTATCTGTTATACACATGAGAAAGGAATCACCCTCTTAACAGGCATACAACAAATAGCGCGACACAAATATTTCAATGATTATCATTGCCAGAACTAAGTAGTTTTTACACCAAGTACAATTCCCTGCCCATACAAGGAATCATGCAACTCAGCTGCTGACATGAGTCCTCAATTGAATCCCTACCTAACCTTAACACCCTTCTCAATACGAATTTCATTCAACTCGTATTCATAATCCTTTCCTGAATCTGTACCAATTCATAGTACAACTGTCACCCAGCAAACTTGCTGTAACTTTTCAATCATTCGCTTGATCCTTCTCCATACTATAACCTTATCTGATCACGGAGTGACCTCATCGTATACATTACAATTCATTTCTATATCTATATCGTTTTGTTTTACGATCTCCTATCACTACACTTTTAGTCTTTTAGACTTTATCTATTTCTCACTACTGTTCAACTTTATTATCAGAGTTAGGGAACTCTGTATCTTATAACTCGCCGAGATTCATCTTTGAATCTTACCGACCCAACTAACTCTATGTGAGTTAGTACTTATCTTAATCATTGTGGTTATTAGTCTCAGGTATTCCTACCTAAGGTTCATAACCTACAGCTTTGATACCAACTGTGACGTCCCCGAATCCGAGGTCCCGAATCACCGCGGATCCGGTTCGATCATTCTATCACTATTACTATTATTTGCGGAAGATATAAAAATAAATTGTTTATACATTACATTACACACTATTCTCCAAGATCGAGTAACCTTAACTTAATACACAAGTCTTAACTTATTTAACTTACAATAACATTAATATTATACAATACTATTACAATATAATCACACATATTAACTTTACGATGTAACCGTCTTTAGCCTTTCCTTGTATCCAAAGCATTCGCCTTAATCTACAATATTTTATCATGATATAGCAAGGGTGAGTATAAGGATTGCCCATCAAGTTTAAGTTCAATAATATAACGATATGTCATGATTGAAAGAGTCTGAATAATAAGCTGGCTATAATTCAACAATATAATTGTGAAATAGCAGGAACAAATTTATGACTGAACAAGTATTATACAGGAACAAATATATCTGAACAAACTGGTAATGAAGGTGATCAGCCTTTCATACCTGACTTATACATGCAATATGTACAGAGTACAATTCATGGCAACCAGCAATGATTAACCACAAGCTTATCCGAATGAAACAGCTCTTAGTAGAGTTAAGTAAAAACAAACTTGCTTGAACCGTTGATTATCGCTACGCAATTTATATCGCTTTATCCGAAGACTTAATATTAGTAATATAGATCTCCAATATTAGAATAATAGCATCACAATATAATACTATAAGATATATATATATATATATATATATACAGAATAACCTAAACCTATAACACATATCCCTATCAGTCTATAACACACATAAGACTCGGCATCAAGTCAAACTATTGTAGTGTATCAAGTAAAAATTCTAACGTCCCGACGGTCTAGTCGGACTTTTATCTCGAGTCTAAGTTCAATTAAACTCTGCCTAAACACTTAACAATTAACTCAGATAATTTTAATATCAGTCAAAATATTTTTCTAAGTCTCATAATAATTTTTACATAATTATTATCATTTATATTGATTTTTCAATCATTAAAAACGTATTTAAATGAATTAAATACCACTTAATTCTTTTATCATTAATATTTATTTATTATCAAATATTATTCAAATACATCACATAATATTATAATATATTTATAATATCACAAAGTATTTTTAATACCATAAAATCTCCTTTATATGATTTTTAGACCGTTAAATTCATTATCCGATAATTGGTTAAAATATTAATATTTTCATGACAAAATATCAAAATTTATAGATTATAAATTAAAATATTTTTATATCACTTAAATCATTTTTATATGATTTTTAAATCATTGATTCTATTTTTCTTTAATTTATTTAATATATTTAGTAAATAAACTAATTATCATTAATATTAATTAATTAATGAAATTCATCACAAAATATTAAAAGTCATTGAAAATAACTTATAATATTTTCTAATACCATAATATAATTTTTCATGAATTAAAACTATTTTTAAATAATTTATTTAAAATTATAATTAAATAAATTAAATACCATGTATATTCCAAAAATATTAAATATTTATGAAATATACTCAAAATAATCAAAAACAATTTTTCAAAATTTAAAATAATTTTTCAGAATTTATTATGTATTTTTAATAATTAAAAACCATTTTTTTTCTATTTATTTAATTAAAATAATTAATTTCCGGATATAAGTGTCGCTAAAGGTGGATTTAGTTACACAACCGTCGCTGAAAGTGTTCTTCAGCTGCTTAGAATGTTCACAGTCAGTGTTTGAGGTTAGTACTTTGACCAGTCTTTGATTCATGGTTATAAGGTTTATGGAAAGGTTATGAAGTTAATGTTGTAGTACTGATGTAGTACTACAACTATAAACAAGTTACATGGCCAAAACATGAACATCCTGCAAGATCTAACCATCAGAAAAACATGTCAGAGCTGTTCTTCATTTATGGGTTTTCCAGAAATGAAGAACAGTTCAAGGGTCATACTTTGATCCGTAGATTCTACCAGTTCTCTGTTTGTTTAATGTGACTTAAAGGTCCTATCGTGTAGTTTGCATGACAGGGTGCCATAATATATCATCATATCTGTTTAAAAACAACATGAAAGAAAGATTTGATCCGGTCAAACTAGGCCGGAAAACTGTTCTTGAGCGAATTCTGGGTTTCCCAAAATTCTTCAAAGCTGGTGGTCAACGCCTGTTTGACCGTGCATAATTTTCATTCCGGTTATGATCTAAGCGATCTAATGGCATGTATGTGTAGTCTACATACCAGTCTACAACATAACAACAACAAATTAGCCAAATGAGCAAATAAAAGCAAGATTCATGGCCTGCAAAAGCTTGTCAGGTATACCTTTAAAAATCTGGGTTTTCCAGAAGCAGTTTTCCATGGTCTGTCAACCATGTTTGACTGATTATATCTTGAGCTCTAGACATGGTATGGATGGAATTCCACTTCCAGTCTACCCTCCTTATGACAAAGAACAAGTTTGTAACTTAAAACACAACATATCAGTAACAGGTTGAGATCTATGACCTCTGACATTGTCTTGTCAGACAACAAAACTAGGGTTCTAAGTCGGTTTAAAAAAATTAATTTTCTGGCTTCTAGATGTTATGGATCCTTGATGTAACCTCTTGGATCACTAAATAAGATCCTATATCACACTTTTAAACAACAACTAACAACATCAAACATGAAATCACATGATTTATAAAATTAGGGTTTATACCTTTTCTACTATTGATCTTTGATTTATGATCATTGATCTGTTTCTTGGAAGGCTAAGAGCTGATTATGGCTCACCTTCTCTCTCCCCCTCACTCTAAATCTCGAAAATGAAGAGAGAGGAAGTCTTGGACAAAAATGAAAAATAAAGTGTGTAGTTTTCTCTTTCTAAATCTATATAAATGTTGCCAAGTTGCTAGGATCTGAAAATTTTGGCTGGCTGGCTGTGATTTGTAGCACATGGAGTTAGTAGCCAACTCACATTTAGCAAGTCTTGCAAGCAATCACACCAATAATACAAGAAGGGCAAAAATGACATTTGTCTTTTTATTTTAATGGCATAAATGTCAATTAGCTAAACCCTTAGGGTTTAGGGTTTGGGTTAGGGTTTAGGGTTTGAATCCTTAGGTTTTGCAATTTAATTTCTAACATTTCTGAATTTCGATTTTAAAAATAGAAAATTAATATTTCTAAAATATAATTAGAATTTTCTAATTATATTAAAATTTCTTAATCACAAATTAAATCTTGCTAATTAGAATTAATAATTCCTAATTAAAATTGCTAATTAAGCAATTAGGGTCAAAATTGGTCGTTAGGGTTTTTAACCCAGAATTAGGGTTTCTAATAGAAAATTAATATTTCTAATTTATAAATTAGATTTCGTAATTAGGGTTTTCTAATTACTCATACTTGAAAATTAGGATTAATATTTCCTAATTAACATTAAAATTATTAAATTAACACTTAGGTTTTCTCGAATTATAAATTAGGGTTTCTTATCCTGAAATTAGGGTTTTTAGGATTTCTTTTTAGACGCTAGGGTTTTCTAACCGAACGTTGACGTTCTTAATATATACCTAGGGTTTGTTACAGATATCGTTTATTTTGTCAACCCTTGACCCTTATCCATATACTGTACACATATAATAACATTTACACAGAATATATTCACGTATTCACTTAATCCTGAATAATTCACCTAAATCCTTCACAGAATTTTGAAATACTCAAAATTTCATCTCAAAAATGTCAAACGCATACACTTATTTTCTGTCTAGGTTCTAATTTTCAACCTTAAATAATTTAATTAAAATTTTAAAAATTTTCTAAATTCTCGGGTTGTCATAATACTTATGCAAAGTTTATGACTCATAGTTATATGCTATGTTTCTGAGCCCTAAGCATATGGATAGTCCTTGATTTGTTCTTGGATTACATATTGCGAAGATAAGTTCTTAAACACATATGGTTTTGGAAAGTTCCTAAACACATAAAGTGTGGTAAGTTGATGGACTATACTAAAGTATAGGAATGTTTAGGCTGAAAACAAGTATTTTCAGTAGACTTAGCATTGAAGGTGCTAGAGAATATTAATTATTATCGCAAGTAAGACAATGAAGGTAGATGGAGAAATAGGGCATTCCAAGTCATCTAGCTATGCTAGATTTCGAAGTTTATTAAAATCGTGCTTATATGTGCATTTTGAAAAGGAAAGACTTGGTTCAACTTTTGGAACCAACGAATTTTAAAAGAGCTATTCTTTATATGTCTATGCTAATTTTTTCGGCTCGACAGAAATTAATTTGAAATATCAAAATGAATTTTATATTATCGGTGCATTTGATGCAAGGATGGTAAAAGGATGAAGTTATTAATGAAATTGAACCTAGTGTTAGATGTGATCTTATGATCAACGACCCGCTATGGTATGATGTATAATGACGAAGTCCTCAACATACTGTGAAAAGTACGGTATCATGACGTCATAAAATGTTTTGATGTATTGTGAAAGAATTTAAAGAAGTAGTCGATGTCAATTGATTTGACTAGACAAATGTTTCAAGTTGATGTTTAATTTATTAGTATGGTCTAAGCTATTTGATTTGGTTAAGACAAAGGGTATGTCATGTTTAAAAGAAAATTGAGCTTTCTTTGAAGAAGTTATGCCAAGCCAAATTGTTTTGGTGTAAAATCTAATGATTAAGTCTAAGGTGAACATACCCCGAAATGGGGTTATACGATGGGTTGATCGCCTACATATGAAAGAGGTAGTTTACCATCTTGGTGATTGTAAACTGACCGTGATAGAAGGGTTTACGGTGAAATATTGTTAAACCTAGTAAGAGTTCATGGTCGATTTGACCCCTCAGTAAAAGTATGAAATGTTTTAAAGGAATCTTTATATTCCTCGTTTTTCCTTCTACTTCATGATTCTTGATAAGTTATAAAGATTAGGGAATGTTTGACAGATAAGAACTTCTTTGAAGAGAAGTTGAGAAGAAGAGTCACTACAACAAAAAGGCTTATCAGAGACCGCATATGGTCGCAGATGAGTATTAGCGACCGACTGTGGTCGCTGATATTAGTCGCAGGTAATCTGTAACGATCGAGAAATTTATAATTTAATTTAAATATTTATTGAATTAAATAAATATTTTAAATAATTTATTTATTGATGAAAGCAAATAATTGATGAATTATGGTGAATTAATTTAATAACTAAATTGATTAATGTTAATTAAATTAAATAATGATAATTTATCTGGAGGATTTAATTTAAGGAAATAATTAAATTAAATCTATTGCTTAATATTTAAGGAAATAATTAAATTAAATGAGTTGTTTAATTTAAAGAAAATAAATAAATTAAATAAAGTGATGTTTCTAATTTATTAATTAAATTAGATATATAATTATTTATCAATTATAAGTATAATGATAATAAGATTAGTATTATTATTATTATTATAAGTTATTTAAATTAACCAAACTAAAGTTATTAATAAAACTAAAGGTGTGACATGAAACTATATAATATAAATATTATTAAAATAATTTAGTTTGGGGGAATTTTTGGTTAGCCAAACATGGCTTTGTGGCCTTTGGCTTATCCCAACTGACGTCTTTTTATTTTTTTAACTGTAAAAGAACGTGGGAATTAAGCCATATCAGTTTATTCTTCTTTCACGTCTTATTTCTTTCCTAAGACTTAAGAGCAGAGAGTTGGGAGAGAAGAAGAAACACAGTGTTATTGGGGGGTTAGAGAAGAAGGGTTTTAGAGAAAAGGATTGCTTTCAATTTTGCTAGCATACAATCAAGGGTTTAAGGTATAAATTTCTTCTAACTTATATGTTTTGATTTTTGTGGGTATTCCCTAAAAAATTATAGTTATGATTGAATTGATATATATACTTGTATATATGGATTATAAATTGATAATCATCATATATGGTTGGTATTTATACATGATTGTAGTAAGAGAATCCATGGAAAAAATTAAGATTGGTATTCTTGAGTTTTTGGGAAAAGGGAAGAAATTGGATGGATGATTTCTTAGAATAATTGGTAGTTGTGTTGTAAAGGGTTTATAATCTGTTATCTATCATATGTAAGTGTTAATTGATGATTAAAAATATGAAATTGGGTTGTAGTAGAAAGAGTTCATATAAAAGTGTTTATGTTGTTGGATATGTCTTAGAAAGTACAAAATTTCATGCCTAATATGTGTTAGAATATGCAATTTTATGTTGGATTATGTTAGTATGTGAAGAAACGAAAGCGGCGTAGTTCGAATCGTGTCAAATGATTTCGAAACGAATTCGTGGCGATCGAATTCGTTAAAAGTGTCAAAATTGAAGAAATTTGGAAAAGAATGGTTTTGATTTCTCAAATTTGTGTATATGTGATTTTTATGTAGTTAGAATGGTGTATAACATGTGTAACTATGCTATTAAAAAGTTTTTGTTGCTAGGTTTCATGATTTCTGTAGGATTTGGGTTGAGATGGGTGATTGCCGAGTAACAGAGCTGCTGCTGCAGTTTATGTCTGTGTGTGGCGCAGCTACACCGGTACCACATGCAGAAACGGCGTAGCTGTGCTGGCGCAGTTGCACCTTGGGACAGCACAGCTGTGCCGTGCCCTGAGCCCAAGCAGTGACTTTTGCCTATTTGCAGGTCATGTGTAATGAACTTATGTTAGCTAAGCAAGCATGTTAATGATGTCAAGACATAACATAAACTAAAATAACAGATTGTAATGTGTTGTAATGCGAAGTGTGAGGATTTTTAAATAATTATTTAAATAAGTTATAAAATGAAACCAAATGTGATGTTTTCAAAGTTAGAGATGAACGATTAAGTTATGTTGGATCGTAATGAGATTTCAGATTCGTTAAGTATGTTAACCTACATGGTTAGGTGCTAGGCTAGGGTTATGACCTAAATGATGGTTTAAACCCTAAAGCTAATATTCATACAACTAATTGTTGTTGCGATTTCAATGATATATGTAGGGTAATTGGAGATTATTTTACACTTGTGTAGCTTACATACAAGGTAAGTTTCTAAACCTTAACTCTTTACATTGATCAAGCTTTCTAACTTCATTCTTTTCATATTGAATACAAGTTTCTAAACCTTACCTCTTTTTATTAAGTAAGCCTAATCTATCTTACGTATGTTTGTACAAGCTCTTGTAACCTAATTCGTTATCTCGAGGGAGTTTTATTTTCTAAATCCTAACATTGTTATTCAAAGCATATATTGTTCTAATACATTGATTCAAATAAGATTATTCTAACTATTTTGGATATAGCACTTTGCATGTGTATCATGTTTATTCAATTATATTGTTGATATCCGATCTTTGTCTTTGATAGCCTTGTTCAGTTATACACTCTTGTATTAAACCTTCAAGTAGTAAGTAAACTCTTATTGATTGAGCTAATCTATAATTGAATAGTGTTCTAAAATTCTAGAAACACTGATAAGCTAGTTCCAAACTAAACTTTCTTTAGTGCTGAAATTCTAAATTCAAACTGAGACGAACAATCCTAACATAGGGGATTTTGTATGTGTAACGTTTAGATGTTTATGCACAATACATGGTACAAAGGGCTAATCCCCCTAAGTACATTAAGAAGAGTCTGTATAGTTTAATGACTGTTAAGGTTAAAGTAATAATACCTAAATACCGGAGACATAGTTCGTGGTCCTATGACCCTCAGATATTAAAGTTCGAACTTGCTTTCTATTTCTGATTCGTAGAAGAAGTTCATTGTTGTTCAGCATTCATTGTTCATTCTCATGTTGTTATTACTACTCTTTATATCAGTGAGCAATTGTTTGCTCACTCTTGCATTTAACACTACAGCTAAAGCTGAGAAAGTTGATGAGCCATCTACTAGCAAAGGAAAGGGCAAAATGTCCAAGTGTTGAAGACTTATGAGAATTTTATTTTAATTAATTATGTTAAAGACTTGTTTTATTTTTATGATGTATTCCGCAAACTTATGTAATAATTTTAAGGTTAGATTACCTGGGATTATTTTTAAAATGATGTAACCCTTTAATGGGAAAGACTATTGTTTAAGTTATTTAAATTATGTCTTTATCCTTTGTGATGGGTAGTTAGATGTAATGGTTTTGGATAGTGAACACCAAATCTTGTGGGAATGAAGTACCCAGATTTGGAGGTGTCACAAGTTGGTATCAAAGCTTTAGGTTATGAACCTTAGGTGGGGAAATCTTAGGAAGTAACCTTTAAGGAAACAGAAAACATAGAGGTGTGCAACTCTTTTCGGGTTTTAAGGAATGGATTAAGGTATCCATTGAAGCTAAACAATAAAAGATATTATGTGCTATGTGTTAATAACTTATGTGCTCGCGAGTATCGAAAATGTTAAGTAAAACTTAAAATATTTTGTTGTCAGGATGTCTAACGAAGGCGGATCCAATCCAGTTAGGGAGGTGATACCTCAGGTACCTAGAGATGACAAACCCCAGGATATTCACGTTGTGCGGGAACAGTTGATTCAGGAGGATGAGCCTGTGATCGATCCCGAGGAGGTTAGTTCTGAGGAGATAGAGGATGATGATGAGGAAGAGGATCCTAAGGAGTTTCCACCAAACTCCATATTAGCTGAGATGTATGACGCTCTTTACGACCGTAACATAGAATTGCAGGAAAAAGTTGAGGAGCTGAAGGAGATGGTTGAGATGCATCACGCTACGATGGAGCAGAAGGATGCGGAGATTCAAGAACTCGACTCATGCCTTGGGAACACGGAGTGGAACCTAGTTCATACCAAGGGTTAGCATGAAGACCTGTTGGCAGAAAACGAGAAGATGAAGATTGACATGGAGAAATTAAAAGACGACTTCAAAGAGGAATCAGCTAAGCGTGCAAGAGCAGAGGATGCTTGGATGAAGGTGACTCAACGTGTAGACCGTGTTGAGGCTAAGGTCCAAGTGAAGAAAGCCAAGATGAACGAGATGGATTACGCTTTTAATTCTGTGGTTGATAGGGCCCATGATCGAGTCTATTATTACCCACCTCAGTTTGAGGACTCGCCGTGGTTCGTGATGGATCGTAGAATAGCGTATCGTATTATAGAGGAGGAACGTCGAGAAGCCTTACAACGTCTTAATATGCCTAGATAGAATAAGAGTGATAATAATATGTGGTTAATTATGTGAATAAATAAACTATGAATCCCTTATTTGAGATGAATAAAGGGATAGTATGAGAATGTAATCTTGAAGCTTGTCTAGTTCAGGAAAGTGGATGTTTATAGCAGATATGCTATCTTTAATATGTTTCAAAACTTTGTGAATGAATAAAAGTTTATTTAAAATGTTATGTGTTATAGCTTTCATTTTGGAATGTTTAAGTTAAATTTCAAATACCCAAGAAGTTGATTAATGAACTAATAAGCGTATATTTTAACAGAAAATGCCTCCTAGAAGAAGACAACCGCATCAACAACCACCTCCTGAGGGGTCCACTTATAATAATAACGAGGCCAACACTAACCCGGTTCAGCAGTTGGTGACTTTGTTGACGGGAGCACTTGTAAATCAACCGCAAGCTCAAGTCATGTCACGACCTTTAAAAAATTCAAAGCGGTTGGACCGCCAGAGTTTCAAGGGTCTATGAATCCAGTGGAAGCCCCAACCTGAATCATGGAAATGGAAAAGGTGTTCGACGTTGCTAGAGGTAACGAAGATCAGAAGACCGTGTTCACAACGTTCATGCTAAAGTCTGAAGCTAGGTACTGGTGGCAAGCAAATAAGGTTCATGGGGGACAAGGAGTGATAGCGTGGGATAGATTTAAGGAGATGTTCTTTGAAATATACTTTCCAGCGAGTTCTCGAAATCAGTTGGAAGTGCAATTTCTAAAGTTAAAGCAAGGAACGATGACGGTGCCAGAATATGCTGCGAAGTTTAACGAGTTAGCAAGGTTTGCCACATATCAAGTCAATACCGACGAGCGTAAAGCGAGAAGGTTCGAACAAGGATTGAAACCCTAGCTTTATAGCAAGGTTTCAATGTTCCAACTGAATACATTTGCGACTGTTTTGGAAAAGGCAATTATCGCCGAAGGTGGAAGCGATGCCTTGACCAAGTATAACCAAGAACAGAAGAAGATGAAGAATGAGAATGAAAATAAGGCTAGTGGAAGTAATATTGGAAGTAACAGTCAGAAGAGGAAGTGGAGCGATAATTCGACTGCGGGAAGACAGCAAGGAAGTCAGCAGAAGAAAAAGTTTAAAGCTTGTACGACGTGTGGAAAGAACCATACTGGAGTATGTTTAAAGGAAAAGTGAGCGTGTTTCAACTGTGGTCAGGAGGGACACATTGCACCGAACTATTTTAGTCCAAAGAAAGGAGCATGTTATACCTGCGGTTCAAAGGATCACATGGCTCGTGATTTCCCTAAGAAGCCAGCGGGAAGTGCAAGTGGTGGAAAAGGAAACAACAACGGTGGTGGTGCATTGACTATCACTGGACCAGCACAGTCAAGTCGACCTACTGCAAGGACTTTTAATATGACCATGCAGGATGTTGTACAGTCTAAGGATGTGGTGTCAGGTATCATTCTGATCAATGGTATTAATGCTTATGTACTATTTGATTCGGGTGCTACTTGTTCATTTATATCCGATGAATTTTCTCAGAACTTAGATTTGCCTTAGGAAGAATTAAATTATCCTTTGAGCATAGAGATTGTGAATAGGGAAGTGATTCCTGTTAGATTCATATATAAGAATTGTATAGTGGTTATTAAGGGTCAAGAAATGTTGGTAGATTTGATACCAATTAGACTGGGTGAGTTTGATGTTATCCTGGGAATGGATTGGTTATTCAATTATGGAGCAGTAATTGATTGCCAAAAGAAATGTGTTAACCTTATGACTCCAACGAAGGTAGTGTTCTATGGTAGTAAGTCACCTCGACAAGCAAGTTGTCTGACGGTGATGCAAGCCAAGAAGTTGTTGAGACAAGGATGTGTAGGATACATAGCCTATATAGTCGATACACAGAAGAAGAGTGCGAAGTTAGAAGAGATATCGATCATAAGAGATTTTACAGACGTATTTCCATACGATTTGCCGTGTCTATCAACAAATTGAGTTTGTAATTGATTTAGTACCGGGAACGGCCCCGATATCTAAAGCACCGTACAGAATGGCCCCGGTAGAAATGAAAGAGTTGATGGTGCAATTGCAAGAATTGCTCGACAAGAAGTATATTCAGCCGAGTGTTTCGCCATGGGGAGCGCTGATGTTGTTTGTTAAGAAGAAAGACGGATCGATACGGCTCTGCATTGATTATCGAGAATTGAATAAGGTCACGATTAAAAATAAGTATCCATTACCTAGAATCGACGACCTGTTCGATCAGTTGAAGGGAGCGAGGTATTTCTCAAAGATAGACTTGAGAAGTGGTTATCATCAGTTGAAGGTGAGGCCAAAGGATGTACCGAAGACAGCATTCAGTACTCGGTATGATCATTACGAGTTTCTAGTTATGTCATTTGGTTTAACCAACGCACCTGCGGCGTTCATGGATTTGATGAACAGGGTGTTTAAACCATTTTTAGGCAAATTTGTGGTGGTGTTTATTGATGATATACTGGTGTATTCCAAAACCAAGGAGGAACATGTGGAACACTTAAGAGTGACATTGGAGACATTGAGAAAAGAGTTTGTACGCGAAATTTTCAAAATATGAGTTTTGGTTGGAACGTGTACAGTTTCTCGAACACGTTATTGATAAGGACAGAATTTTGGTAGATCCATCAAAAGTTAAGGCTGTGATAAACTTGGATCAGCCAAAGACGCCGTTAGAAGTAAGGAGTTTCTAAGGACTGGTAGGTTATTATAGGCTTTTTATTCAAGACTTTTCCATGATCGTGACTCCGTTGACGAATTTAACTAGGAAAGCGGTTAAGTTTGTTTGGACAGAGAAGTGTGAGGAAAGTTTTCATGAATTAAAGAAGAGGTTGAGTTCGGCACCTGTGTTGTCATTGCCTAATGATACAGGGAATTTTATGGTGTATAATGGCGCATCGCATAAAGGACTAGGCTGTGTGCTTATGCAGAACGACAGAGTTATTGTGTATGCATCACGACAGTTGAAAGATTATGAGAAAGGGTATCCGACTCATGACTTAGAGTTGGCGGCGGTGGTGTTTGCCTTGAAAATTTGGAGACATTATCTTTATGGAGAGAGGTGTGAGATATATACCGACCATAAAAGTCTGAAGTATATCTTTATACAAAAAGAATTGAATATGAGACAAAGAAGATGGTTGGAGCTGATCAAAGACTATGACAGTGAGATTTTCTATCATCCCGAAAACGCGAATATTGTTGCTGATGCCTTAAGTAGAAAGGGACGGGAGAAGTTAATGGTGTTGACTACTTAGGAGAAGCTAGTGTCGGAAATGACTAAGATGGAGTTAGAAATTAGATATCCGACAAAATCCGATGAAAAATTATTCCTGATAGGAAACGATTCAACGTTGGTAGATAAAGTGAAGAATGCACAAGTTTAGGATAGAGACTACAAAAAAATAAAATAAAAAGTATCTGAAGGGGAGGAAAGCAAATTCAAAATCGATTCGGAAGGGTTACTTCGATTCGAAGGGAGAATTTGGGTTCCGCCAGTACTGGAAGTTAAAGAGGAAATTCTAGGTGAAGCTCATAACTCAAGATATTCGATTCACCCTAGAAGTACAAAGATGTACCAGGATCTTAGACATCATTTTTGGTGTCCGAATATGAAGAAGGATGTGGCTGAATGCGTGGCGAAGTGCTGAACGTGTCAGAAAGTCAAAGCTGAGCATCAAAGGCCAAGAGGATTATTACAATCATTGGAGATACCAGAATGCAAATGGGAGCTTATCACAATGGATTTTGTGGTAGGTCTTCCAACGACTCAACAAGGTTATGACGTCGTTTGGGTGATTGTTGATCGACTAACGAAGTCGGCACACTTCTTACCAATCAAGATTAGATTTAACCCAAATCAGTTGGCAAAACTATACGTGAAGGAAATTATTTTAAGGCACGGTGTACCTGTGTCCATTGTATCAGACAGAGATCCACGTTTCACATCAAATTTCTGGAAGCGATCACAAGAATGTTTGAGAACACAGCTAAGAATGAGAGTGTACCATCCTCAAACAGACGGACAGAGTGAGAGAACTATCCAGACACTAAAGGACATGTTCAGAGCATGTATTATGGATTTCAAGGGAAATTGGGACGATCATTTACCGTTGGTTGAATTTTCCTATAATAATAGCTATCACGCGAGTATTGGCAAGCCGCCTTACGATGCATTATACTGCAGAAAATGCAGAACTCCATTATCTTGGGATGAGATAGATGAACGTCAGTTATTGGGTCCAAAATTGGTACAATAGACTGTCGAGATCATCAAAGTGATTAGAGCAAGATTGATAGCTGCACAGGATAAACATAAGAAATATGCCGATCTGCATCGATAAAATAGAGAATTCGATGTCGGTAGTTATGTTTTCATGAAAGTGTCTCTCTTGAAGGGGAAAATTCGGCTTGGCAAGATGGGGAAATTAAGCCCTAGGTTTATAGGACCTTTTGAAGTGCTTCGACGAGTTGATGAAGTGGCATACGGGGTAGCTGTACCTCCAATGTTGGAGCATGTTCATAATATTTTTCATGTCTCGGTATTGAGGCCATATAAGCCTGATTATAAACATGTAATAGGATATGAGCCCTTATAGTTTGCGAAAGATTTGTCATATGAGGAAGTCCCTGTTCAAATTATTGACAAAAAAGAGCAAGTACTGAGGAATAAGGTGATACCTTCTATTAAGGTAATCTAGAGGAACCACAATGCTGAGGAAGCTACGTGGGAACTTGAAAGCGTTATGATGAAGAATTATCCTCAGTTGTTTGCTTGATTTTGTATAGCGATTCTGGGGACATAATCTTGTTAAGGAGGGAAGAATGTAACGAATAAATTTTTCGAGTTGTGATTCTGGGGACATAATCCTTTTAAGGAGGGAAGGATGTAACGATTGAGAAATTTATAATTTAATTTAAATATTTATTGAATTAAATAAATATTTTAAATAATTTATTTATTGAGGAAAGTAAATAATTGATGAATTATGGTGAATTAATTTAATAACTAAATTGATTAATGTTAATTAAATTGAATAATAATAATTTATCTGGAGGATTTAATTTAAGAAAATAATTAAATTAAATCAATTGCTTAATATTTAAGGAAATAATTAAATTAAATGAGTTGTTTAATTTAAAGGAAATAAATAAATTAAATAAAGTGATGTTTCTAATTTATTAATTAAATTAGATATATAATTATTTATCAATTATAAGTATAATGATAATAAGATTATTATTATTATTATTATTATTATTATTATTATTATTATTATTATTATTATTATTATTATTATTATTATTATTATAAGTTATTTAAATTAACCAATTTAAAATTATTAATCAAACTAAAGGTGTGACATGAAACTATATAATATAAATATTATTAAAATAATTTAGTTTAGGGGAGTTTTTGGTCAGCCAAACATGGCCTTGTGGCCTTTGGCTTATCCCAACTGACGTCTTTTTATTTTTTTTTAACTGAAGAAGAACGTGGGAATTAAGCCATATCAGTTTATTCTTCTTTCACGTCTTATTTCTTTCTTAAGGCTTAAGAGCAAAGAGTTGGGAGAGAAGAAGAAACACAGTGTTATTAGGGGGTTAGAGAATAAGGGTTTTGGGGAAAAGGATTGCTCTAAATTTTGCTAGCATACAATCAAGGGTTTAAGGTATAAATTTCTGCTAACTTATATTTTTGATTTTTGTGGGTATTCCCTAAAAAATTATAGTTATGATTGAATTAATATATATATATATATATATATATATATATATATATATATATATATATATATATATACATACTTGTATGTACGGATTATAAATTGATAATCATCATATATGGTTGGTATTTATACATGATTGTAGTAAGAGAATCCATGAAAAAATTAAGATTGGTATTCTTGAGTTTTTGGGAAAAGGGAAGAAATTGGATGGATGATTTCTTAGAATAATTGGTAGTTGTGTTGTAAAGGGTTTATAATCTGTTATCTATCATATGTAAGTGTTAATTGATAATTAAAAACATGAAATTGAGTTATAGTAGAAAGAGTTCATATAACAGTTTTTATGTTGTTGGATATGTCTTAGAAAGTATAAAATTTCATGCTCAATATGTGTTAGAATATGCGATTTTATGTTGGATTATGTTAGTATGTGAAGAAACGAAAGCGGCGTAGTTCGAATCATGTCAAATGATTAAGAAACAAATTCGTGGCGATCGAATTTGTTAAAAGTGTCAAAATTGAAGAAATTTGGAAAAGTATGGTTTTGATTCCTCAAATTTGTGTATATGTGATGCTTATTGTGGCACCCCTAAAATTAGGTATACATCACTCATCTTGAGTCGCCAGATACATGGTACAGAATTCAAATACAACTTAATAATATAACCGTCGTGTACAATATGACAGAACATAAACTGTGAGTTTGAATACAAATATTGTCTTCTAGAGAGTATCCATACTCAAAAGGAGTCCTCATTACAATTATTATCACACTATTACATATAATAGTGAGGACTACTAATGCTATCATCTAGGACCATCACTCTGTTCCCCGACTAGTCCCAGCTACGTTCTCATTTCCTGAAGAGAATAGTGAAAGAAAGGGTGAGCTCAACTAGCCCAGTAAGAAATATTATGACTAAGATAATGCAGAATAAATTATCATTAGTCTTCAACAATGTTAAACTGATAAAATACAATAGACATCAAGTTTAACTGCAGCGGAACCAACAATCCATTAAAAGAGCCAAGTAGAGAATAAAATCTACTATCTTTTATGATTTAAAAGGTTTTTCATGACTTTTATCGCCGGGACTCAGCTTAATAAATAATCCACATCATTGAATCACCCCTGCACTACGGCCAAGGATATTCTTTAGTATCACGACCACGAATTATCTATGCACTACGGCTAAAGATAATCATGTTTTCATCAACGGTCCTGATCATGCCATAAAATAATTCATCTTTGCACTACGGCCAAAGAGAATCCATAGCCATAATCATACCAAAAACTGTCCATCAATGCACTACGGGCCAATGAGGACTTTTTCCACATCATTTGTAATATTAAGGTCATGATTACACCGATTAATCCCTGGTCATAATCATACCAAGTCCATCTATGCACTACAGGCCATAAATGACTTTCAACAAAATATAAACATGAGGATGATGACAATGATATAAGAATTCAATAAAACAAGTTCAAGAATTAATTTATCCAGGAACTGATAACGTCCAAATTGTCAACATGATACTGCTTTGTAGAGTAAAATTCAAGAATGCTCATAAGAATATTTACATAAAAAGATACTGAATGAAGCATAAATATCAAGGATATTCCACTAATTTCATGGAGTATAGAAATCAAAGTTTTAACCAATTGAGTATAATAAAGAATGGAATAACAAAAGAAATCACCATGCATGCAATAGACCGCGCAGACAGGTTATTCCAACAGTATAATAAATAATGGAACCTGGTCCGGCGTAAAACGCACAGACAGGATATTCCAACAGAATAATAATAAAGACGGAACCAGGTCCAGTGTAAAACACACAGACAGGATGTTCCAACAGAATAATAATAAAGACGGAACCAGGTCCGGTGTAAAACACACAGACATGATGTTACAACAGAATAATAGAAGAATGTCACCAAGTATAGGGTAGACCGCGTATACAGGTTATTCCAACAGAATAATTAATAATAGAATAACAGAAGTTCTCTTCATGAATACAAAAGAAATAATACCCCTTACGGGTACAACAAATAATATCCCTTACCGTTTTAAAGAAGAACTGAAATAAAGAAGTAGTTAAGTAGCAGAATACTTTTCTTCTTTCTCTCTATAGTTTCTCTCTATAGTTTCTCTCTCTAGAGTTCAGTGAATTCGTAAGAAAATAATAAAGGAATGAGCTTCTATTTATAGGAAAATGGAATGCATAGTAACTAATCCATGAACGGTCCAGATTGATTTACTTTAATCTGGCGGTCCATATTTAAAGAAAAATCTTTTAAATAAAATATAATATATTCTATTTATAGAATAATTTTAATAAAGTATTATGTTTTATATAAAAAGATGTTCATATTTTATTACGTTAATAATACGAATAAAACAAAACTTCATTATCGCTAAATAATTCATATTATTAATTGACAATAATTGAATCAAACTGAGTGACTTCTCACATAAGCATTAATAATCAATACCGTGTGCTACTATTTAACCACACGTATTACTGTACTTTTACTACCGAGTAGTTCAACAGTATCAACGGTAAAACTTCTGCCGTTATTTTTAATAAAATATTTTTGTCGTTTTCTCAATCCGACAATAATTCTGTTGTGGGGTCCACCAATAATTGTGCCGTCGTACGAATATTTTTTGACAAAAATAATATTCCCCAACCAATCGAATATAATACAACAACTTGCATACTTTACAAAATTTATAAATACTACCCACAACTACAACATTATCTGAAATTCACACCATAATATTTAAAAAATATTTTAAAAAAATTAAATCTTTATTCATAAAATTTGGGGTTTCACAATCTCCCCTCCTTATGAAATTTCGCCCTCGAAATTTTCGTACGTACCTGGTATGCCGAACAGATGAGGACACTTCGTCATATTCTAACTCTTGAGGTATAACCTTTGAGTGTTGAATACATTCCAGGATTTTAACATGTACATCTTCATACGTTAAATTATCCGCTATCTCATCCGGTTCTAAATCAATAATGTGGTTCAGGTCGTCCACATATTTACATAACATCAATACGTTAAAAAATGTTATAAACACGCGACATACTTGGCGATAAAACGAGTCTATAAGCCACAGTTCCTACTTGATCGGGGATTTCAAATGGGCCAATTAAATCGAGGGTTGAGATTTCCTCTCTTCATCGATTCTTGCTTCTAGAATAACGCCCTCTTGAACCTTCTTCTTAGTATTTATCAGCTCCGGGTCCGTAGCTTGCACGGCTTTAACTTTATCGATTAAAGTCGATTCTAATCGTATATTCGTTATCTTCACGTGGGTCCCTAGAGTTTTTAACTCTATCTTCATCATTTATAGGTTATACGAAATGGGTCTTTGTGTTAACAACATCTCACTCGCATACGATCTTTTACTCAACGCGTCAGCTATCACGTTCTCACTTCCACGATGATATTGAATGGTACGATCGTAATCTTCAACAACTCGACCCAACGTCTTTGACGCATAATAAGTTCGTTTTAGTTAAAAAAAATTATTTGAGTGTTTAAGAAATTGGTTTTGTACTGGGGTCAATACAAAATTCGATTTCATGCTCTGGGGTAGGGTAAGAAGTCTTCAAGAATACGTCAGGAAATTTATTAACAATAGAAATATCATTCAAAACTGTGACCCTCATCCAAGACTTGGATAACACGTCACATTGATACCTATCAACTTGCCATCGTCATTCACAACGTCTCCTACGAAAAGTCTGGCTTCGGTGCATTCCACATAAGGAAGTCATCAGCGAAAGGCTCGGGGCTCTTTACTTATGGCTTGATATGACAATGATTGACTTTAGTGGTTTGGTTACTTGAATTCGTATAATAGGTTGGTTAGGAATATGAAAGCTAACAACCTTACGAAAAGCATGATGAACAGTTAACCAATTGTTTCTAAGAATCACATTAATGCAAGTATTTTCAAAGAGATAAGATCAACAGGTAACGTGAAAGTGTTAATTTGAACAAGATTTATAAATAGTGGAGGTAACGAAGGTTTCTCCCAACTGAGTTTAAACAGATATATCAAAATCTAACTTCTTCGGAGTTAAGTTCAAACATTGAACACAACTAGGTGAAATAAAAGAGTGAGTAGAACCGGTATCTAACACAGTATAGACTTCGCAAGAGTTTATGACTAACATACCCGTGATAATTTTATTCAGGTTCCTCGTCACGAAAAAAAACGCTCTCTCTTAAACTACTGGCTTTGGCTTGTCTGGGACATCCTTTGGCATCACTATCCCAGCTGGACTTGACTTCACCATACGACAAAATCGAGCTAGGTGACCTTCTCTTCCGCAATTAAAACACGCTTTGGATTGCTGCGTACAGTTTGGACGGATGTGTCCCTCCTGTCCGCATTTGAAACATTCGACTGGTGGTCGTTCTTCTTCCTTTGAAACGGGTGCTGGTACCGACGTCTTCACGACATTGTTAAACCTTCTCTTCTTGAAATGTCCATTCTTATTGTTTTGGCCATGATTACCACCGAAGTGGTTACTATTTCTGGCATGTTGATTCCCTCCATGCTTATTGTCACCGCTTTGATGACTGTTATCACCAGTATTATCATTTTGTCGATTGCTCTCTTTTGGTTACGTTGACTCGTTATCGCGCTCTACTAACTGTGTGACAACCCCAAAATAGGTCCATTCCATCCAACCCATTCTGAGTCGTCAAATACATGGTACAGAAAACAACTACAACTTTATTACAACAATTGTCGTGCAAAATACAACAACACATATGCTGTGAGTTTGGATACAAATATATACCAAATGTAACATTGGACACCATCATGTATCAGCACCTCACAAAGGTACCTTACATAAAGGTACAGTCAAAAACTGTTTTAGAAACTAGAATCTTTGGGAAGTGCTCAAGGAAACCTTCGTACATGGGAGGCCACGCGTCTAGGTTATGATAGATATCATATGGCCATAGAATTATCCTTGGTTGACCCAATAGACCCCAAAGAAAAACGAGAAGATTACTATCATATTCTTCCCAATGGTGAGTCTTCTCTTGACTTATCATTATCTCCACTGTCTCTAATTGAGAATTATACTTCAAACAAACACCAAGATTATATAGGTAGTGCCCATAGATATACTCAGCAAGTGGATGAGCACAACCCTGTCCTATGATGACACGAGGTTGTATGTCATTAGACATCTTGTATGATAGTGACAAAACACCCTTCCAACGTTGGGTTCGCCTCACCCTATTTTCTTCACCAAATATAACTACTAAATGATGACCACCGTTCTATTCCCTTGTTACCCCCGCTCGACCCAGCTACACTCTTATTACCTGAAAGAAATTGTGAAGCAAAAGGGTGAGCACAACTAGCTCAGTAAAGAATATCATGACTAAAGATAATTAAATTATCAATAGCCTTCATCAATAATAAATCAGAGATTTAGAACATATGGTAAATGATAAAAATTTCAACCATAGTTGCAGCGGAACATGCAATCCATTAGAAGAGTCAAATAGACTATAAAGTCTATTATCTTCTCCATGTTAAAAATCCACCAACAATGTTTTATCCATGTAACATCACTCAACAGTTCCTTTCCACAATCATATGAATAACTCATAATCATAATTGTGATTATAAATTTTTCTTCGCACCCAGGACGAAGAATATTTTCATCACCTGTCTTTACCTGAAACATCAAAGATCATGGTTATACCAAATCACAGTTCCTGTTCATAATCATAGTAATAAATCCATCTTTGCACTACGACCAAAGATATTCAACAACAGTTTATCTTTGCACTACGGGCCAAAGATATTCATCAACAGACCATCTTTGCACTACAGGCCAAAGATATTCATCTACAATTCATCTTTGCACTACAGGCCAAAGATATTCCTCAACCGTTCATCTTTGCATTACTGGCCAAAGATATTCAACAACAGGTCATCTTTGCACTACGGGCCAAAGATATTCATCTACAATTCATCTTTGCACTACAGGCCAAAGATATTCATCAATATTTCATCTTTGCACTACAGGCCAAAGATATTAATATCTCAAAGAAATATATAATCATTTAAGAATTTATATAAACAATAATTATAACCATGTTGATCATTTCACCTTTGCACTTAAGCTAAAGATATTCAATTATAAATTCAATGGTCATGATCATACCAGTCAACAATTCAACTTTACACTACTGGCCAAAGAGAACCCATAGTCATGATCATACCAATAATCTACCCATCTTTACACTCTAGTGAAAGAGAATTTCAACATCAGGGTTATAAAAATGTTATATATGATGATAAAAATAATATGATCAACATATAGTTTTAATCTCAAGAGTAATATTCGTAACTCATGAATAGTAACCCCGACACAAAAGATAGAAATTCTACAATAAAATTCATACCAATATTTCGGTATAATGATATTGAAAGAATAACATTACTTAAATTTATAAACAATTTATTTTAATTGTTTACATTTTACTAATTAATGCATTTAATCATCATAAAATGCCAACTATTACAATTTCATCATCAATAACCAAAACCTTCATCAAAAATCTGCATATACCTCATATAGGATTCTCAAGCCATAAAATCCTATTTTCTAATTTTCTTCCTTCACAAAACATATTTAATTCATTTACTCATAACTAGACCATTTTCATGAAAAATACCAAATCAGTTCCAAAAATATTTCTTTTCTGGGATTTAGCATAATATAGTCCCATAGTGAACATATATTTTTCTCAGAATTTTTAAAAATCATTTACTATTTTTCATATGGCCAAAATAGCCGAATATTTAGACATTTATCAAAAATTGTACTTTTGTCTAAAAATTCTGAAATTTACAGAGTATACTTCTATCATATACATGTACTCCCAATAAAAATTTCATCAATTTTGGAGTTAACCACAAGGAATTATAAGCGGTTACTTTTAAAATAGTCTTTTCTCATAAAATTCATAACTCTCAATCTATACATCCAAAAATCACCATTTTTGGACACAATCAATAAAACTCATCAAAATATCATTTCAAATTTTTCCAAAATTTTTGAAGTTCAGAAAAATTACGAAACTGAAAATCATAACAACCCTTAAAATCCATTACTATCCCTTACCTCAAAAGAGCAGTACTTCTGACTGGATATCAGATATGATACTGAAGAAAACTTGCACTGAATAGCAACTCTCAAAGTATCTAAATACTCACAAAATATGCTTCATAATATAGAGAGAGAAAGAGAGAAAACTTATGTTTCTGGTGTGATTTTCAATTCTAACTTAGCCCTCTATTTATAGGAAAATTTTGGTAGGTTTGACCTGCAACCTGATGGCTTTACCTGCTACTATTCCCACCCACCACATTTGAAATATAATTCAGCACATTTCTTCACCAACCACAAGTGGGGCCCACCAATTCTAGAATTTTCCACCAAAACGATAAACTCCAAAAATTCAACAATTTCTGAACCAGTCATCTCGTAAAATTCATAATAAATCATACGTTCATTTTTAACGGTTCAAAATTTGTGGGCATATACTCAACTTATATATGTATAACATATCCAAAAATTACCACGATCCAACGGTCGGATTAAAAATTATAACCCCCGCAAAATATCTCAAAAACCCTGATTTTTAATACCTCCATTCCGACAAAAATACGGATAAAAATCTCAACATTAACTCCTTCATTTTTTAACCACAAAAATATATCCCTCATTTATATCCACATAAAATAAATATTTTCTTATCATATGAATCAATAATTAATTATTAACAAATAATATTACAGAATCACATTTATGACAACCAGGCCGTTCCCAGGAAAGAGGGGGCTTTCCAATAAGGATTTTTCCTTACTGGCGCGCAATTAGATGACCAAACCTCTCCTTAGACAGAACTTTCTAGTCATTGCCAATAATGTTATCTAATAATATTATTCAAATAATATGAATTATTGATCTGATAATGGGAAATACTGTGCAGCAACAATTATTGAACAACAACAATATAAAATTTCAACGTAGCAATTATTGAATCAATAAAATAAAATATTGAACAGTAATTACTGTAACAATTATTGAGTAGTGCCTTCTTACGTAAGAATCAATAATTTTAAAAATACTATGCAATACCGTGTGCTACTGTGCAATAACGCGTATTACTGTATTTTAACCACCGGGTATTCCAACAGTGTTAACGGTAACAACTACGCCGTTATTTGTAAAAACTCAAATTTGTCGTTTTCTTCATCCGACAGTTATTCGTTATGGGGCCCACAAATAGCTGCGTCGTCGTACGAATATTCTCCGACAGAAAGAATATTCCACGACCAAACGAATATTCCCCGACAACAATGATTATTTTTTTAACCACTTGCTTATTTTGAAAAAAAATTCATATTTCACCCAATACTTTAAACTTTTATCAATTTAACCATTTACTGAATAGTAATTATAAGAAAAATTGAATACTTTTATTTCATAAAATTCGGGGTCTTACAATCTCCCCTCCTTATGAAATTTCGTCCTCGAAATTTACGTACCTGGTATTTCAAAGAATTGAGAATACCTTCCTTTCATTTTAGATTTCATCTTCCCTGCCATCATAATTTCTCCATTGCTCATCTCCTGTATTTCAAATATCATTCTAGAATACAGCTTCAAAACAAGGGTTAATTTAACAAATTAACATATCACATAATATCCTGATATTATGACTGACCAACAAATAAGCTTAGGCAGGACACACTAGCGAAGGATTTACACATCTCTCCCCTCCTAGTTATATTCCCCGATCTCCGCTAGAGATCATATCCCTAAGCTCTGATACCACCTGTGACAACCCCAAAATAGGTCCATTCCATCCAACCCATTCTGAGTCGTCAAATACATGGTACAGAAAACAACTACAACTTTATTACAACAATTGTCGTGCAAAATACAACAACACATATGCTGTGAGTTTGGATACAAATATATACCAAATGTAACATTGGACACCATCATGTATCAGCACCTCACAAAGGTACCTTACATAAAGGTACAGTCAAAAACTGTTTTAGAAACTAGAATCTTTGGGAAGTGCTCAAGGAAACCTTCGTACATGGGAGGCCACGCGTCTAGGTTATGATAGATATCATATGGCCATAGAATTATCCTTGGTTGACCCAATAGACCCCAAAGAAAAACGAGAAGATTACTATCATATTCTTCCCAATGGTGAGTCTTCTCTTGACTTATCATTATCTCCACTGTCTCTAATTGAGAATTATACTTCAAACAAACACCAAGATTATATAGGTAGTGCCCATAGATATACTCAGCAAGTGGATGAGCACAACCCTGTCCTATGATGACACGAGGTTGTATGTCATTAGACATCTTGTATGATAGTGACAAAACACCCTTCCAACGTTGGGTTCGCCTCACCCTATTTTCTTCACCAAATATAACTACTAAATGATGACCACCGTTCTATTCCCTTGTTACCCCCGCTCGACCCAGCTACACTCTTATTACCTGAAAGGAATTGTGAAGCAAAAGGGTGAGCACAACTAGCTCAGTAAAGAATATCATGACTAAAGATAATTAAATTATCAATAGCCTTCATCAATAATAAATCAGAGATTTAGAACATATGGTAAATGATAAAAATTTCAACCATAGTTGCAGCGGAACATGCAATCCATTAGAAGAGTCAAATAGACTATAAAGTCTATTATCTTCTCCATGTTAAAAATCCACCAACAATGTTTTATCCATGTAACATCACTCAACAGTTCCTTTCCACAATCATATGAATAACTCATAATCATAATTGTGATTATAAATTTTTCTTCGCACCCAGGACGAAGAATATTTTCATCACCTGTCTTTACCTGAAACATCAAAGATCATGGTTATACCAAATCACAGTTCCTGTTCATAATCATACTAATAAATCCATCTTTGCACTACGACCAAAGATATTCAACAACAGTTTATCTTTGCACTACGGGCCAAAGATATTCATCAACAGACCATCTTTGCACTACAGGCCAAAGATATTCATCTACAATTCATCTTTGCACTACAGGCCAAAGATATTCCTCAACCGTTCATCTTTGCATTACTGGCCAAAGATATTCAATAACAGGTCATCTTTGCACTACGGCCAAAGATATTCATCTACAATTCATCTTTGCACTACAGGCCAAAGATATTCATCAATATTTCATCTTTGCACTACAGGCCAAAGATATTAATATCTCAAAGAAATATATAATCATTTAAGAATTTATATAAACAATAATTATAACCATGTTGATCATTTCACCTTTGCACTTAAGCTAAAGATATTCAATTATAAATTCAATGGTCATGATCATACCAGTCAACAATTCAACTTTGCACTACTGGCCAAAGAGAACCCATAGTCATGATCATACCAATAATCTACCCATCTTTACACTCTAGTGAAAGAAAATTTCAACATCAGGGTTATAAAAATGTTATATATGATGATAAAAATAATATGATCAACATATAGTTTTAATCTCAAGAGTAATATTCGTAACTCATGAATAGTAACCCCGACACAAAAGATAGAAATTCTACAATAAAATTCATACCAATATTTCGGTATAATGATATTGAAAGAATAACATTACTTAAATTTATAAACAATTTATTTTAATTGTTTACATTTTACTAATTAATGCATTTAATCATTATAAAATGCCAACTATTACAATTTCATCATCAATAACCAAAACCTTCATCAAAAATCTGCATATACCTCATATAGGATTCTCAAGCCATAAAATCCTATTTTCTAATTTTCTTCCTTCACAAAACATATTTAATTCATTTACTCATAACTAGACCATTTTCATGAAAAATACCAAATCAGTTCCAAAAATATTTCTTTTCTGGGATTTAGCATAATATAGTCCCATAGTGAACATATATTTTTCTCAGAATTTTTAAAAATCATTTACTATTTTTCATATGGCCAAAATAGCCGAATATTTAGACATTTATCAAAAATTGTACTTTTGTCTAAAAATTCTGAAATTTACAGAGTATACTTCTATCATATACATGTACTCCCAATAAAAATTTCATCAATTTTGGAGTTAACCACAAGGAATTATAAGCGGTTACTTTTAAAATAGTCTTTTCTCATAAAATTCATAACTCTCAATCTGTACATCCAAAAATCACCATTTTTGGACACAATCAATAAAACTCATCAAAATATCATTTCAAATTTTTCCAAAATTTTTGAAGTTCAGAAAAATTACGAAACTGAAAATCATAACAACCCTTAAAATCCATTACTATCCCTTACCTCAAAAGAGCAGTACTTCTGACTGGATATCGGATATGATACTGAAGAAAACTTGCACTGAATAGCAACTCTCAAAGTATCTAAATACTCACAAAATATGCTTCATAATATAGAGAGAGAAAGAGAGAAAACTTATGTTTCTGGTGTGATTTTCAATTCTAACTTAGCCCTCTATTTATAGGAAAATTTTGGTAGGTTTGACCTGCAACCTGATGGCTTTACCTGCTACTATTCCCACCCACCACATTTGAAATATAATTCAGCACATTTCTTCACCAACCACAAGTGGGGCCCACCAATTCTAGAATTTTCCACCAAACGATAAACTCCGAAAATTCAACAATTTCTGAACCAGTCATCTCGTAAAATTCATAATAAATCATACGTTCATTTTTAACGGTTCAAAATTTGTGGGCATATACTCAACTTATATATGTATAACATATCCAAAAATTACCACGATCCAACGGTCGGATTAAAAATTATAACCCCCGCAAAATATCTCAAAAATCCTGATTTTTAATACATCCATTCCGACAAAAATACGGATAAAAATCTCAACATTAACTCCTTCATTTTTTAACCACAAAAATATATCCCTCATTTATATCCACATAAAATAAATATTTTCTTATCATATGAATCAATAATTAATTATTAACAAATAATATTACAGAATCACATTTATGACAACCAGGCCGTTCCCAGGAAAGAGGGGGCTTTCCAATAAGGATTTTTCCTTACTGGCGCGCAATTAGATGACCAAACCTCTCCTTAGACAGAACTTTCTAGTCATTGCCAATAATGTTATCTAATAATATTATTCAAATAATATGAATTATTGATCTGATAATGGGAAATACTGTGCAGCAACAATTATTGAACAACAACAATATAAAATTTTAACGTAGCAATTATTGAATCAATAAAATAAAATATTGAACAGTAATTACTGTAACAATTATTGAGTAGTGCCTTCTTACGTAAGAATCAATAATTTTAAAAATACTATGCAATACCGTGTGCTACTGTGCAATAACGCGTATTACTGTATTTTAACCACCGGGTATTCCAACAGTGTTAACGGTAACAACTACGCCGTTATTTGTAAAAACTCAAATTTGTCGTTTTCTTCATCCGACAGTTATTCGTTATGGGGCCCACAAATAGCTGCGTCGTCGTACGAATATTCTCCGACAGAAAGAATATTCCACGACCAAACGAATATTCCCCGACAACAATGATTATTTTTTTAACCACTTGCTTATTTTGAAAAAAAATTCATATTTCACCCAATACTTTAAACTTTTATCAATTTAACCATTTACTGAATAGTAATTATAAGAAAAATTGAATACTTTTATTTCATAAAATTCGGGGTCTTACAAACTGAGCCCTATTTACAACATCTGAATACAAACACAGTTTATGAGAAATCAGATATTGCGTATCTCCGGCTTCAAACCTCTTAAAAATATCCGCGTCATTCTTTCTTCATTATCAACCAAGTGGGACGCAAATCGAGATAACTCGACAAACTTGGCTTTGTAATGCGACACGGTCATGTTGTTTTGTTCCAACTTGATAAATTCCACCTCCTTCATATGACGAATGCTTTCGGGAAAGTACTTGTCGTTGAACAGCTCCTGGAATTTTTCCCAAGACATCATGAGTGCGTCAGGCTGGGTACGTTTTACAGATTCCCACCAGTGATCTGCCTCTTCACGCAACATAAAGGTGGCAAAGGGAACCTTTTACTCCTCGAAGCATCCCAAGACATCAAATATCTTGGTGATCTACTTTAACCACGTCTCCGCCTTAAGTGGTTATGGCTTTTCCAAAAACTCCGGTGGTCCCAGCTCCTTGAATTGCTTAGCGGTGACCAACCGTGGGTTGCCATTGTTTCCTCCTGCATTATGAATAGGAGCCGCCTTCGTCTGATGTTGCATGAATTCTAAAAAGGTCTTAAACGTACCGTCGTTCGTCAATTGATAAGTGTTGTTGTTTGCAGGAGGATTATCGCCATCCTATTGCACATTATCTTGATTATTGATCTGTGGAGACTCAACGGTCTCCTGTGCTCCATTGCTTAACTCAACATTTTCTGATGCCATTTTCAAATATTGTTACAAAATAAGGGTTAATTAACATATCACATATTATCTCTATACTCTGACCGACCAATTAAATAACAAGTAAACTTAGGTAGGTCATACTAGCGAAGGAATTTCCCGTCTCTCCTCTCCTAGTTCTATTCTCACATCCTAGCCAGGGATCATAACCCTAAGCTCTGATACCAACTATGACGCCCCAAAAATTAGGTATATATCACCCATCTTGAGTCGCCAGATACATGGTACAGAATTCAAATACAACTTAATAATACAACTGTCATGTACAATACGACAGAAACCTAAGAGTTAGGGTTTGAATAACCTAAGCCTTTTCGAGAGTTCAGTATGTCGAAAAGACATTTCGTCAAAAGATTTGACGATAATATATCGTGAAAAGTTAAGTAAGCCGATAAAAGTTTTTCTCAAAAAACGTGTAGAAATCGGACGAAATAAAAATGACGAAAAGTACTGTTATATATTTTTCATTTGTTTAACTGTGTTAGGGGAAAATGTGAAGGAAAACACTTAACCTCAAAAAGTTTTTTTCAGTTTTTTGGAGTTCCGAAGAATGCGTAAAAGTTAAACTGTAGAGGAAAGATGAAATATCCAAAAATATTTAGATTTCGAGAATCACTGTTTTTCAAACTGTCGGACGAATTCCGCAAGACGGATGCACGAAGCTTCTAAGGGAAGCTTCATGAATAGTAAGGAAGTGGAGTAAGGATGTGTGAATAGTAAGGAGGTTTGGGGCGAAATGACTATTTTTCCCCTAGCCTTGAAAATCTATAAAAGGAAGCTCATTTGCTGGTTAATGAAAAATTCTCGACCACTTGAGAGAGAGAGAGAGAGAGCGAGAGATAGAGAGAGAGAGAGAAGTCAAATGAGATGAGAAAGGAAGATGAAAAGCTAGCCCGAGTGCACGCTTTGTCCAACGGAGGAAGATTAAAGAAGAAAGGTAATCTAAAACCTAACTTTTAGGTTAATTTTCTTTAAGCTTTATATGTTAAAAACATAGATTAATGAGAATAAGAAGTAAAAAAATGTTAAGAACGATTTCATATTGTTGAAATCATGAAGAAATGAAGAAATAAGAATTTGGAGTTTAGTTTATAAATTTCTTAAAGAAGTATAAGATTCATAATGAATTTGAACGATTCGAATGAATCATATGAATGATTCAGTGTAATTAGTAAGGAATGGTGTTTTATAACATCAAATTCCAAGGAAAAGTGAAATTGTAATCAAAATATCGATTAAAAATTAAGAACGAACGAAGAACGCGAAGAACACGAAGAACGTTGTTGATGGACAAATTTAAAATCATAGTAGTATAATTTGTTGTTGATGGACAAGTTTAAAACTATCGTGTATAAGTTAGTTGCTTATTTCTTGGTTAGGAACGGTAGAAACGTTCATGAAGAACAGATTAAACTTAGCTATAACGAAGTTATGGCAAAAATTTCGTAAAAGACGAACGAGAAATAGAAAGTAGGTAAATAAACCTGAATGAGTAGGGTTTCATAAGAAAGTAAGAGAACATAGAAAATGTGAGTCGTGGACTCAAGAACGAATGAGTTTCTAGTTCGGATGACCAAATTACGGACAAACAGACGAAGAACGTTAATAGCATAAAACTAACAAAGGATAGAATTTAAGCTAATTAAATGGCATGTTAACAGATTCAGAATAAATTTCTGTCCAAGCAAAGTTGAAGTACGTAAGATAAGGAAGAGAATGGCTTTGGAACAACCTCATTCCGAGTTATAACGAAGAAGTTATGAGATCGTGAAGTAAGCATCTCAAAAAATTTCCAAGACTTTGAAATTTTTTTGGAAATTGTAAGCCTAGCGCTGCAGCGCCATCTGTGCCTTAGGAGACAGCTCCGCAGTGCCAACTCGGGCAATCAGCTACTGCTAAGTGGTGCTGCAGCGTGAGGAAGAATAAGGGAACCGACGCCGCAGCGCCGATGCAGGACAAGGCCCATAAATGAGCCTTTTATTGCTCAATTCATGGGGGTAGTGTACGGATAGATAATGAATGTAAAGTTCACGTAAAATAAAACTTCAACAAGTGATTTAAACCTTTGGGAAAGGTTGAACGAGATGATTTAACGGGATAAAAAGATGAAGAATGTAAACGCTAGATTATGTAACCGATATCAGGGGACCGTAGTCGCGATGAAACGAACACGTGGGATTGCTATGATTGTGATTCCTTAGACGTTGAGTGACGAGGATGATGTATAACATTTCGATGTTATGATGTCGTAGTGAGAGTTAAGTGTAAAGCGTATAGACGCTGTGAATGCAACGCAATTGCGATGAACGATCAGTCTTAGCATACAACGAACCGTATGTCTTTGACATTAAGAAAGAATAATGAACACGGGGTTTATGGGATGGATAACGATGGAAAGTGATTAAAACCTTGAGTAAAGGTTTAATGAGAGATTAAGAGACGAGCAACGTGAACGTAGAATACGTAAACAATCTTCGTTAATCGTATTCGCATTGAACGAATGTTCTAAGTATACATTGTTTGTTTTGCTTAGACGTTGATGAAGGTAGTAAGTAAGATATGAATTGTCAAGAAAGCCGTAACGAACGGTAACAAGATTAATGAAAGTCCGAATGTAAGTCGGATAGGGAATGTTAGAATGAAGTAAGCGTTAAACACTTTAGGCGACATGAAGGTTGAGTGTACGCGAATATTAAACGGACAGAACCTATACCCTGTGTATGGTTTAACCGTAAGACAATGAAGAGTGTTGATTAACCGTGAACGGTGAAGAAACTAAATTAAAGACAATGATGTATAACGTTAAGAAGCCGAGTTAATAATTACAACTTGGATAACATTCCGAGTCGACTGAACCGGATGTTGTAAGATATGAATAAGTTAATATAAAATTTTTAACGCTATGATCGCATAGTATTAACATTGAATGATCGTTCTGAGTATACAAAAGACTGTATGACTTTGACGATAAAGAAAAAATCCTGAGGTATGACATTTAGTTGTCAGAAAGCCATAATGAATAAGAAATTGACTTAACCAACTTTATATTTTAACGGTTTAGATAAGTTAAGCTAAGTTAGGTTGTAGTACAATCATAATCTTTGATGGTTGACATATGGGAGTTGGGCTAAATAATTCCTTCAGAGAGCGAAGGTATATACAAAACTAGCAAACGATCTAACTCACTGTGAAAGACAGTGTAGATGAGACGAGAACTTGTTTGTTGGTTGTTTGTGGGAAACTACTCAGAGTACCATATGGACTACTAGCAGAGATGTGATGTGTGCTGAGTCCTAGAAAGGTTATGAGAAGAAGATAAAAATGTAAATCATCAAAGACAGTCATTGTATGAGTAAGACATCTCCGTATGTCATGAATTCATAAAACGGTGAAGAACGTTTGTTGCGTAAACTTAGATTACAAGAACGCGAACCCTAAAAAGTAAAGTTAAGTAAACCAATGCTTTAGTCAAGTATATGACTAATTGGTGTATGTGTTATTTCCTTATGTGTTATATAGGGATTGGAATGAGCAGTTCAGCGTAAGTTGTAGCTGTGCATAAGGAAAGTTTCTTAACTTCATTCATATTACATGAATGCTAGTTTTTTAAAATTCTCAGATGTTGAACTTGAGAAGTCTTGTCTATGTGAAAATGTGCGATATTTGTACAAGGTGGTAGTATGTATGAGGCCTTGTGCCATAATTTTAACACTTCGGTGTTTCTATGAGATGAACTGTTCTATGATTGAACTGTTCAATATGAGTATGTTTTGTTTATACATGAACCGTTATTGTTAAGTCTGTGCTAATGATTCCAGACAAACATGATGTGTATGGAAAAGGTAGAAGAATGAAAGTATTTCAAAGTAGGAATAAAAATTATTCTTATTATTCAAGTTGCTTCGTAACCTTTGTTCGGTTATTGAAGTTTTAAAAGAATGTTTAAATTCTTAAAGTTGTTTGTTCAACTGCTATGACTTGCTGGGCAAATGAATGCTCACACTAGCTTTAAATAAAAATATTTTCAACGAACTATGTTAGAGAGAACTTAAGGATCCCGTAAAGATCAAGCTGATCAGTACCCAGACGAAGAGCCATTCAATATGTGAATGTGCGTGAAGAGCAAGCCAAGACTTGTAATGTAGAATAGTTTAATTGAACTATATATTAGTTTAATGAATGGTTATGTATCCTTGGTGGCGGATAAAAGTCACTCTTGTAAGACATAAAGAGTAAGGTAATTATCATTATTTGTAATGAAAGAGGTTATAAGGTCTTATAACCTGGAATTTGAGAATGTATGTTGTTATATTTAGTTATATAATGATGTATGTTTGGAAGGAGATGGAATCATGACGTACGGAATTATGGTGTAAAAATAGACCGAATTTCGGGGCGTTACAAATAAGGTGTGGATTTGATATAATGCTATAGTGTACAACCAAGTGTACAAGTGTACAAGCAACATCAAAGTGATTAAAGAGAGAGAAAGAGCTAGAGTGTGGGCAATATGTATGCATACATATAATTTATCTATGTAGTTTTACAAACAACCAAAATCTATTCTTTTCTTTTTCATTTCATTTCCTTAGCTAGCCAAAACAAAACTAAAGCTAGAGAAAGATGAGAGAGGAAGAGATTTCGGGTGGAAGAGAGAAGAGAGAGGGAGTGTTTTGTGTGTTCCAAGTTCCTTAAACAAACCTTAGGAAGAAGAAGAAGGAAGGAAATCAAGCAAAGGTATAACAAAATTTTAACTTTAATATAGTGTATTTCCTTATGTTTGATTTGATTTTTGATGATATAGATTTTATGATCTTGAGATATACATGGTTATGAGACTATTATGTTTATATCGAACCATTTTGAGGGCCAAAAGTTAGATCTAAAGTAAGAAAATGAAAACTATGTTTTGAATACTAGAAAATCGTAACTTTTCACTACTTTGTAAGCTTATAACTTGAGATCTACAACTTTGTTTTGCGATCCGTCAAAGGGGAGTACTAGATATATAAGTTAACTAGTAAACCCAAGTGGTAACACTAAAAATCATTGACTTTGGAAGCCATGGTGGCTGTTTTGGTCAACACAGTCCTGATAAAGAAAAGTGGGAAAAAGGGAGAAAAATAGCTATTGTCCAGCAGCTACTAGAGGATGTTTTGTACATTTATTATACTCCAAAAATTCTGAGAAATTTTAGAGTGATACTATAATAAGTTATGTGACTCCTGTAAAAATTTGGGAATTTTTGACCGTGTAAAATGAGAGTTATGGATTTTACGGCTAATTACTACTTTTAAGAATACACCCGAATAACTCTTTATGGGTAACTCTAAAAATTATGAAATTTTTATTGGTAGTATATATATATATATATATATATATATATATATATATATATATATATATATATATATATATATATATATGTCAGGAACATACCCTGTAAATTTTAGAATTTTGGGACACAGTTTCGATTTATGATAAATGTAGCAAGATTTGGCTGTTTTGGAATATTTAAATGAAGTAAATGAATTTCAAAATTTCCAGGAAAAATATATTTTCATACGGGAACTATATTCAGTTGATTTCCAGAAAAGAAAAAATTTTAGAGATGTTTTCCTATTTTTCATATAAATGATAATATTATGGATAAATAAATTAAATTAATTTTGTGATACTAAAAATTTAGAAAATAGGACTTTATGTCTTAGAAACCTTAAATATGCTAGTATCATATTTATGAAGGGTTTTTGGTCATTGTTGATGAGATATTATGTTTATGGCCTTGTATGATTATTTAATAAAAGAATTAGTAAGGTTTAAACAATTAAAATAAATTATTTATTGATTTAATAAATGATTAAAATGTTATTAAATGACTAATAAAATTAGATTAAAATATTATTAATATAATTAATAATATTAGACTAGAATATTATTAAAAAAATTAATAATATTATATTATTAAATAATTAATAATATTAAACGAAAAATTAAAACGAATTATATAGAGAAATAAAGTTATTTTAAATGTAGTTGTAAAATGGGGCATTCAATAAACTATATTAGATATATAGTATGTTAAGAAAAAGGAATCTAGTTTCCTAGATTGAAATCTATTTTGAATCTAGTTTGCTGGATTGGAATCTAGTTTGAATCCAGTTTGCTGGATTGCAATCTTGTTTGTTGGATTGGCCATCTGGTTGTTGGATTGGTTTGTTTGGATAATCCAGGTTGCTGGATTTGACGGTTTGAATAATCCAGGTTGCTGGATTAGTATTTGACTTATTAGATTTTAAAGAAGAACTTATAAAATGAAAGAGTAAGTGTTAAATCTTAAGGTATATGGTTTAGTGATCGAAATACTATCAAATGATAATAATATTATTAAAGATTTAAGGTATTTGATTATGTGATTACATGTTAGATAAATTATTATAGAACAATAGTATAATAAGTGAGATATGTGATGCTAATTGATAGATCAATCTTATTAATGATAGGTCTTTCAAATGAAGTCATGTTAAGTTGTGTAGCAGTAAAAAACGATCAAGGCAAGTTTCTATACTCTTTTATTATGCAAGTATCTAAACCTTACGCACTACTTTTATATTGTGCAAGCAGGTATATATTTAAGCAAGTTTCTGAACTATGTTTTTATTGTGCAAATTTCTTGACTCTACTTTATATTGAGCATGTATCTGAACCTTAGTATTCATGAAAGTTCTCGAATTCTATTCATTCATTGTTTACCAGTATCTTATTACTATCTTCATTTGATCCATATATGATCAAGATTTATTCTATTCTGTATGAGCTAAGTTTGGTTATGCAAGTGCCCTCACTAGGATAAATTATTGTATTTGAACAAGTTTTGATACATACTATTGAATTTCAGTATGTATACATGATTAAAGGTTGTCTAAGCTATTTGACTCGACTAGACATAGTTGTAAGTATATCATTAAATATTATTATCGTCTAGCTAAATTGTTTTGGTTCGGACTCCAGACTGAGTATGAACATCCCAAAATTGGGAAATTTTTATGCGCCAAAGGCGGTTATAATGAATGCATACTTCATTCTAGCATGTAGTGTTGATCAATACATGGCATACGGGCTGATCACCCAACGTGTCCATAAGTCATGACGGTTTGAAGACGAATTTCTGAACAAATATTTTTAAAAATTAAAAATAAAAGTTCATGGTCTATTGATCGCTCAACGTCTATAATCAGTACGTAGTTTCAAAAATGTAAACGGTTTGATATGATGTTAATAGTTGCTTCAAAGGACTTCACAATTGCTGATTCGTTGTAGAAGTACACATCAAAGAAAACATTTATTTCTTTCAGCTAACGTCTATTATTGATATTACTTATTGGGCAATTAAATGCTCATTCTTGCTTTAAACTCAAATGTTTTCAGCTAAGCGAGATCGAACAGAATGTTCTGGCAAAGACAAGGGAAAGGGAAAGGGAAAGCTGAAGGAATAAGTTAGAAGGTGTTATTTGTAATAACTAGAGTTATGTATTTATGATAATTTACTATTTATCATGTAATGAATTACTTAAGGTTATCGTAACTGGGAAGTAGACAACTGTGATGAATGAATTGCTTGAGTTGTGATTCTGGGGACAGAATCCTTGTAAATAGGGAAGGATGTAACAATCCAGAATAATATATATAATTTCAAATATTTATTGAATAAAATAAATATCTTAGTTGATGTGTTTATTGTTAAATAAATATTTATTTAATTTGATTATTTATTAGTTAAATATATAATTCATGAGTAGTGAGGAATTAACTTGATTAAGTATAATATGTTAATTAAGTTGATATTCGATAATTTTGTATGTTGAAATTAATTAAATTAAAAGAGTGATGAATTATGTAATAACCCGATATTTTCTATATAATTAAATTAGAAATTTTGCGTATAATTTTTTTTATTTATTTGTAAAATAAATATGAGAAATATGTGCCAGGTAATGTGTATGTATTTATGTGATAAATATAAAATTTATTTATTACATGAATAATTTTATTTTAAAATTATTGATCATTATAAATTATATTCATATAATAATTAATTTTATAGTAGAAATGTGTTTATTAATTATTTTATATGTAAATATCTTTATTTATTATTTAAATAACATATGAAATGATTATAGAATTATTATAATAATTATTTTATTTTATAATATGAAGTTATGTTAGATTAATTAAGTTAATTATTTTAACTTATTTAATAATGTTATTTATGAAAGACAAATCATATAGGGAATCCAAACCCTAATTTTGGTTTTGGGAATAAGGAAAGAGAATAATAATATTATATTAAGTATATTTATGTGCTATAAATATGTATGTTATGTGTGTAAGGTTAATCTGGGGAGTAATTTTATTATAACCTGGTAAAATCCTTGTATTACTGATAAATCCTAGTTTTGAAGTCAAATGAGACTTTAAAATCTGTTTAGTAATTCTGTTATGTGTTTCATGATATTCATAAAAAATATTAATACTAATCAGGAAAACCCTAAATATAGGAAACCCTAATTGTAAATTAAAACCCTAATTTCTAAAGATTGGAAACCTCAAATAATAATGAGTTAATTGCTAAATGAAAACCCTAATTTGAAACTCAATTATGAGTTCGAGACTATTATGTAACTGTATTATTACGATTAAGGTTAAGTATTATAGAATTTTATATTGATTAGGTAAACCCTAATTAATATTTAGAAATATTAATTTCTAGAAACCAGATTATTAAAATAATAAACCCTAAATTATAAATTGTAAACCCTAATCGCTAAATTGGAAAGTTTAATGTTAATTAGTAGGTCTTAAACCTATTTAGTAAAGTACTAAGTAATTAAAAACCTAAATTAATTAAGAAACATTAATTTATATTTTTAAGAAGCTAAAATTTTTGTTTTAAAGCCAAATTAAAAATCCTACAAAATCTTTGTGCCAAAACCTTAGGGTTAAACCCTAAGAGACAAACCTTAAGGGTTTGCCAAATGACGAAGATGCCATTAAATTTTCAAGACAAAAGACCATTTTACCCCTTTTGCATATTTGAAGCTTGCTTGTAAACCTAGCTTAGATAAGGAGTTGGTGACTTAATCTACCAACCCTATGAGCTCTAATTAATCAGCAAACAAGCCACATTCATCAGCCATTGCATTACAAGTCATATATATATATATAGGATTAGAGAGAGAAAGTCATATTTTATCTCATTTGTTCATCAAACATCCAACTTCAGCTCTCTCTCTTCAAACCTACGAAATCATAAAGTGATTCAGTCCCTAAGTCAAGCCCCACTAACACCCCTAGCAAATCAGAAAGTCAGAATCAAGAAATTGTCCAAGAAAGGTATAAAACCTAAGACAAAATTTTAATCATGTATGCTTTGTTAGATCTAGTGCTTTATGTTTAATCATGTTGTATAAGGTGTTAATCAATGATCTGGGTTAATAGATGTTAGATCTATAACATCCATAGGCTCGGATTTGACATTTTTCAAAATCTAGAAAATATTTTTTTTTGCTTTCTGACAACGAATGTTAGAGGCTGTAGATCTCTCTCTGTTTATGATTATGTGTGTTTGATGTTTTGGACTTGTAGTATGCTAGGAGGACATTGATCTGGACTTGAAATCATACTTATATCATGTGTAGATTTCAAGTTATGGAAGTTTAAACTGCTTTGACCGACCATGACTTTTCATTTTCTGGGAAACCAAGAACTTGTTCATCTGTGTCTGACAACAAGTTCTTGGGCCCAGATCTTGCATTTGTTTGCTATTTAGATGTTGTTAGTGTATCAGGATGATAGCTTGTTATGTGTACTTCAGATTCATACAAATAGATCACTTAGATAAACAACATAATGAAAGTAATAGATGGTCAAAGTAGCCTTCTTGATCTAATTTTAAGTTTCTGGAATTTTCAGAAATGAGATGAACATCCTTTCTGATAAGGTTTGACCGTAACATATTTAATGATTATGATGTATTTTGACTGCTTTGATGAATGGTATTTGTGCCTTGTTGTGTGGAATACAATGTGGACCCATTAGCACACTACAACCTCAACTAAAACGTGTGATTATGTAAGCCACAAAGTATGCAGTCAATGTTATCTAGGTTTCTGGGTAACCCAGAAAGCCTAGAAAGCTTCTGACAGCTACTTTCAGGGTTTGAATCTTGCGAATCTGTTGAGATATTAACCTATTGATGGCTGGATCATGTATTATTACACTAGCAGTACAAGATCTGATGATTATCTTTTCCAGAAACATCATGAGTTAGGAATTATTGGTGGTCAAAGTGGTACCCTTAGTGACTGGTTATGAATTTCTGGGTTTCATCAAGAACATGAAGAACACCTATAGCGACGGTTCTGTCGCTATAGGCAGTCTTTAGCGACAATTAATTTTTGAAATTATTATTTTTATTAAATAAATAGAAAAAAATAGTTTTTAAGTATTAAAAATACAAAATAAATTACTAATTTTTTTTAAATCCTAAAAATTAGTTTTTAATAATTTTGAATATATTTCATAAATATTTAATATTTTTAGAATATTAAAGGTATTTAATTTATTTAATTGATATATTAAATAAATTATTTAAAAATAATTTTAATACTTGAAAAATCATTTAAAATTATATTTTGTTATAAGAAAATATTTTAAGTTATTTTTAATGACTTTTAATATTTTGTGATGAATTTCATTAATAAATTAATATTAATGGTAATTAATTTATTTAATAAATACATTTAATAAATTATGAAAAATAGAATTAATGATTTAAAAATTATAGAAAAATGATTTTAAGGTTATAAAAATATTTTATGTTATAAAATATAACTTTTGATATTTTATCATGAAAAATATTAATATTTTAATATTAATAATATTAGATTTATTTAAGAGTTATATTAAATAAATTAGTTTAAAATAAATTTAATATTAAAAAAATTATTTTAAATAAAAATAAATAGTTTAAAAATATTTTAAGTTATAAGATATAACTTTCAATATTTAAAGGTAAATTTCATTAATTATTTACTATTAATGATATTAGAGTTATTTAATAATTATACTAAATAAATTCGTTTAAAAATGATTTTAATATTATAAAAATTATTTTAAATGAAATTAAGGTGTTTAAAAATATTTTAAGTTATAAAATATAACTTTTAATATTTAAAGGTAAATTTCATTAATAATTTAATATTAAATGATATTTGATTTATCTAATAATTATATTGAATAAATAGTTTTAAAATAGTTTTATTAATTTAAAAATCATTTAAAAATGATATAAATGAATTAAAAATATTTTAAGTTATAATTAGTAACTTTTAATATTTTGGTAAATAAGACATTAATAATTAAATATTAATGGTAATTATTTAAAAATAATTTTAATTGTTTTAAAAATTATTTAAGAGTAATAAAAATGTTTTAAAAATATTTTGTGTTATTATAAATAACTTTAATATTTTGGAAACGGTTTCATTAATAGTTTAATATTATGATATAAGAATTATTTAATATTTAAATCATTTTACAATGATTCCGATATTTAAAAAATCATGATAAATTATGATAGTTATTTAAAAATTATTATAAGTCATTTAAAAATAATATGACTGATGTTTATAGTTATTAAACTTTAGGGTAGAGTCCTAGACTCGATAATTACCCGATAAAGCCGTCGGTTCACCGACATGTTTCAAAAATTGATATGGACTTAGATAATTTGATTAGATACGTGTTTGTTTGTGATCCAATGACTGTTAAACATGTGTGACAATGTGATTAGGTTATGTGCTAACTGCAATAAGCAGTATTATGTATTACGATATATTATTCTAATCAATAAAATAATCTTATTACTGATAGGTCGCTATATAAAAGATAAAACTAAGTTGCGTATTGTAAGGAGCAGACCAGGCAAGTATCCTACCTTTGCATTTTCTTTATGCAATGGACATGAGTAAGAAAGTTTCAGAATTATATTATTATTGTACCAGATTATTAACCCTATTGTTATATATAATATATCCGATCATTGATTATAAACATGGTATTATATTATTATTTAGATATTTATTATGTTCGTTAATTTCTAATTATGGTTATACAAGTGTCCCCACTTCTATAATCATTGTATTTAATCACATGTTGATATATATATATATATATATATATATATATATATATATATATATATATATATATATATATATATATATATATATATATATACTTATTGATTGCCAGTATGTATACATTAAGTAAAAGTCGTCTAAGCTATTTGATCAGCTAGACACAGATTTAGAAATATCGTTGAATGTGATAAAATCTTTTTGTATCCAATCAAATTATTTTGGTTCGGATTCCCGACTAAGTATGAACGTCCCGAATATGGGAAAACTTTTATGCGCCTAAGGCGGATAGAGTGAACAATAATATCATTGTTGCATGTAGTATTGATCAATACAGGGCCCATGGGATGTGCACCCTCGCGCCCGTAAGTTATGACGGTTTGTAGATGAAGTTCTGTTTAACCTTTTCGAAAATAGAAAACAATGTTCATGGTATGTCACCTTAACCCTATTTATAGTCAATATATAGTTTCAAAAATGTGATATAGAGTTGTTATGTTATTATTATCGGTTCAGTTTACTTCACAACTGTTGATTTGTTGTAGAGGTGTTGTACAAAGAAAACATTTAGTTCTTCCAACTAATATTTATAATTATTATTACTTGCTAGGCACTCAAATGGTCACCCTTACTTAATTTAAATATATTCAGCTAAGTGTGAACAATCAGAAGGTTCGGCCAAGAACAAGAGAAAAAGGAAAGCAAACAAAATAAGTGTTGTGGTATTCTATGTAATAGTATGACTTTATTAAGTTAATGATATTTATTATTATCATGTATTGTAATGAATGTAGTAAAGGTTGCATACTTTGGATTAAACTCTGATATATGTAAATTAAGTTTGGAATTTATATTATTGTTATTATTATTAGTATTATTTCCGTTCATAGAAATGGTATCGTAAAGCATCGAGTTCGGGTTTTAAGTACCTGAATTTGGGAGCGTTACAAGTTGGTATCAGAGCTTTAGGGTTAGAAATCTTAGGTGGGATAGACCTTAGGCTATAACCTTGGGACAGAGGAAAACGTTAAAAATATAAATAACTCATTTAGAGTTTAAAAGGAGATGAATTGAATAAATTCACTGTTAAACAAAATAAAAGATAACTTGTAAAAAATTATGATTTGTAGTGTGTATATACTACGTGATAATCAAGATAGTTTTATATAGATATCAGGTGGAAAAGAATTAGGATACCCTCAGATCGTGAAGAAGGATTTAACCTCCATAATTGAGCCAATACGAAAGTAAATAACTAAAATAGAGGCTCACTTTGTAAGCAACCTTAATGAGGTGATTATACTGGAACATGTATTGCCAAACCCATAATCGATAGTATAAAAGATAGGTGGAATATAGTTAAAGAATATAAGGTTAAGTTCGAGTTCTTAAAACTCAAACTTATAATACGTTCATGACTCATAATTGTATGAAATTTTTGAACCCCTCAGCGAATGGACCCCAAAGGTCTGACTAAGATAAGTTCTTTAACTCATATGATTATGGTAAGTTCCTGAACTCATAATGTGTGGTAAGTTTGACAAACTCGGTATAGTTGTGTGTAAATAGATTATTGAGGATAATAGGAATATATATATTATTAAGCAAATGATCCTTAGTGAAGGCGTAAGAAATAAGTAGTATTAGTTAAATATGTATGATTCTATGATGTGTATGTGATAGGTATGTATGTGTAATGTAATATGCTTAACTTTTGTATAAGTTGTGGTAGAGATTCCTGACTTTTGAGTCATAAAGGGATAGCAGATGTTTAAAGCAGTATGCACTATGGTATGAAAAGTGCTATGAATATGAATCTATATTGCATTAATGAAATAAGTTGGTATACAGATAGTATTTATTTATCTGAACACTGGTTAATTCTGTAAACCAAAGTTTTCAAAATCTAATATTTTGAGTACATGATTATTTGAATAGAAAATTTCGCGTTATACAATAAACGTATACGATAAGGCTTAGAATGTAAGTTAATAAGGAATAATTTATGATAATTCCACCAAGACGAAGACAAAACTAACGGACAGAAGAATCTGTCAACAAAGCTGAAGGACAACCAGACCCAATGCAGAATTTTACGATTATGGTCGCTCAAGATATGCAGAACGAAATACCAGTCGCGAAAAATCAGCTAGATAATCGATTAGCGAACTTCAAAGACTTCAAGGTGTTCGTACTGGCAGGATTTAGAGGATCAACTGACCATGTAGAAGCGTTTATGAAAGCTAGGGTAACAGAGGGGCAAAAAATCGCTTGTGCCACCTATACGATGAAAGGAGATAATTTCGATAATACTGGAAATAGGTTGAGAGTGTGTTTAAAAGGAAAATTTGTGTGATATAAGTGTGGGCATGTGGGATATATCTCTCCTAACTGCCCCAATCCAAGAATATATAGTGGGTGTTTCGTTTGTGAATCAATAGGGCATAAGGTGAAAGACTGGCCAAGAAGTAGAAGGGAAGCAAAGAATTCGAGTACGGGGAAAGGCAGCAGGACATTGGCGACAACCAGACCAACTTCAACAAACAAACCAACAGAATCAACCACAAGAGTCTTCATCATGACAATTTAATATTCGGCAGCAGCCGGGGATGCAACTCCAGGTATTATTCGAACAAATTTTATTTTTTTATATATTATTTTCTTATATATAGTAAATTATTTTATCAAGAAATTTTGAAGGAAGAATTTGAGTTCTCTTAGAAATCAAATTTCTAGGCAAGCATTATGCTGAATAGTTAAAGATCGATTCGATCAATTTTGATCGAGATCTACTTGCAATGATTGTGTATGTTATGTACCCTTATAGGTATAGGTTTTAAAATGGTGATTCTAGGTACGGAATCTTTATAAGAAAGGGTGAATGTAATAACCCGATATTTTCTATATAATTAAATAAAAAATTTTGCGTATAATTTTTTTTATTCATTATTAAAATAAATGTGGGAAATATGTGCCAGGTAATGTGTATGCATTTATGTGATAAATATAAAATTTATTTATTACATGAATAATTGTAAATAATTTTATTTTAGAATTACTGATCATTATAAATTTTAATCATACAATAATTAATTTTATAGTAGAAATATGTTTATTAATTATTTTATATGAAAATATGTTTATTTACTATTTAAATAATATATGAAATGATTATAGAATTATTATAATAATTATTTTTTTATAGTATGAAGTTATGTTAGATTAATTAAGTTAATTATTTTAACTTATTTAATAATGTTATTTATGAAAGACAAATCAGATATGGAATCTAAACCCTAATTCTGATTTTGGGAATAAGGAAAGAGAATAATAATATTATATTAAGTATATTTCAGTGCTATAAATATGTATGTTATGTGTGTAAGGTTAATCTAGGGAGCAATTTTATTATAACCTGGTAAAATTCTTGTATTACTAATAAACCCTAGTTTTGAAGTCAAATGAGACTTTAAAATCTGTTTACTAATTGTGTTATGTGATTCATGATATTTATAATAAATATTAATGCTAATCAGGAAAACCCTAACTATAGGAAACCCTAATTGTAAATTAAAACCTTAATTTCTAAAAATTAGAAACCTCAAATAATAATTAGCTAATTACTAAATAGAAACCCTAATTTGAAAGTCAATTATGAGTTCGAGACTATTATGTAACTGTGTTATTACGATTAAGGTTAAGTATTATAGAATTTTATATTGATTAGGTAAACCCTAATTAATATTTAGAAATATTAATTTCTAGAAACCCTGTTATTTAAATAATAAATCCTAAATTATAAATTGTAAACCCTAATTGCTAAATTGGAAAGTTTAATGTTAATTAGTAGATCTTAAACCTAATTAGTAAAGTACTAAGTAATTAAAAACCTAAATTAATTAAGAAACATTAATTTATATTTTTAAGAAACTAATTTTTTTATTTTAGAGCCAAATTAGAAATCCTACAAAATCTTTGTGCCAAAACATTAGGGTTAAACCCTAAGGGTTTACCAAATGACCAAGATACCATTAAATTTTCAAGACAAAAGACCATTTTACCCCTTTTGAATAATTGAAGCTTGCTTGAAAATCTAGCTAAGATAAGGAGTTGGTGACCTAATCTACCAACCCCATGTGCTCTAATTAATCAGCAAACAAGCCATATTCATCAACCATTGCATTACAAGTCATATATATATATATATATATATAGGATTAGAGAGAGAAAAGTCATATTTTATCTCATTTGTTCACCAAACACCCAACTTCAGCTCTCTCTTCAAACCTACGAAATCATAAAGTGATTCAGTCCCCAAGTCAAGCCCCACTAACACCCCTACCAAATCAAAAAGGCAGAATCAAGAAATTGTCCAAGAAAGGTATAAAACCTAAGCCCAAATTTTAATCATGTATGCTATATTAGATCTGGTGTTTTATGTTTAATCATGTTGTATAAGGTGTTAATCAATGATTTGGGTTGATAGATGTTAGATCCATAACATCTATAGGCTCAGATTTGACATTTTTCAAAATCTAGAAAATATTTTTTTTGCTTTTTGACAACGAATGTCAGAGGCTGTAGATCTCTCTCTATTTATGATTATGTGTGTTTTATGTTTTAGACTTGTAGTATGCTAGGAGGACTTTGATCTGGACTTGAAATCATACTTATATCATGTGTAGATTTCAAGTTATGGAAGGTCAAACTGCTTTGACTGACTGTCGACGTCGGGATTTTTATTTGTCCCTTTTTGTTACCTGTTCTTTTGTGTTCTCATGTTATGTGAGATTTGTTTGAAAAAATAAGTGAAAAAGGTTCGACATGTATAATGTTGACGTTGGACTGTTAAGAGTCGCCAATTGTTTTTTTAACTGGTTGTACCAACACAACCAAGAAAAGGTTTGCACATTGACCCAGTGATGTGACACTGTTAAACGGGTCTGTGAAACCTAGATTCATTAGGGTCCGGGGACTTGCTTGTGTGAAGGGAAGGTGTTAGGAACCCCCCCCGACATCCATGTTACCACGGTGACCGGTACTTTTCAAGAAACTGTTATATGAATGTGTGTGTGTGTGAGTCAATGTGCTGTTATTTGGAAGTAGTGTGAGGCCTCGTTCGCACCTATATACACATGGTTTGAATTTATGTAAAAATTCAGTTTTAAACAAGATATAATAGTGATGTTTTGTAAAAGAGGTTTTTCAAACCCTTATACTCAATAGTAATTGAGACCTTTTACACTTCCAATTTATTATTAAATGTTCGACTTGATTGCTTTTATTTTTGAGATGCGAAACATCTTCGAGAAAATAATATACAAAGTAGTGTCGAATTCCTCATGAGTATGGAAACCATTGGAGGACATCCGAACACCAGGGATAAATTTACAAGCTGCTTACAGTTGAAAAGGTCTATCACGGGAACCGAATATATATTCAGTGAACTAAATCTGTGATCACATGATTCCTAGGCTCACATGATGCCGCAATTGATATAAACACAGTAAATGGGTATATATATCAACCACCACGAAGGACCTCCATGGGGGATCAAAAATGTAAGAAAAGTTGTAAAAGCGATCAACCGCCACGGAGGAAACTCCAGGCGGGACGAAATGTACAGAAAGCTATAAAAAACGGTCAACCGCCATGAAGTAAACTCTAGGCGGGACGAAACTTATATATATATATATATATATATATATATATATATATATATATATATATATATATATATATATAAAAAAGCGGGTAAACGCACCGGATATAAAATCCAGGCTCATCGGACAAAGTCCAACAATAGTTAATATATATAAGTATATATATATTAAAGCAGTAAACACACCGGACGGAAAATCTAGGCTCATCGAACAAAGTTTGACACACAGTTCATATATATAAGTATATATATATATATATATATATATATATATATATATATATATATATATATATATATATATATATATATATATATATATATATATACGAAAGCCATTAAACGCTCCAGACATAAGTCTAGGCTCAATTGAGGCATAACTCAATAATGTTAGTTCATATATATAAATATATAAATATAAGTATATATTTATATATACAAACTGAAATGAAACCACGGACCGAAGTACGGGCATACACATGTAACACGACTCTTAATGTGAAGAATAGTGTGTGCAAAGGTGAAGAGAAAGGCTTTAAAATGTGTAAGAAGGCTTACAATTGGCAGCCAAAGAAGACTTCAATAACTTAAAATGGATGAATACTCGGCTCCCGCCGGTAAAAAGTAGCTATATATGAGCTTACAAGTGTTTAAAAAAAGAAAGCACTTAGTTTGGGGTGTGTACAGAGCAAATTAGACAGGGCTTCCTCGCCTTTTTCTTTTTCTAAAATGGCCACCCCAAGCCCTCTATTTATAGAGGGGGGAGCCGCAGGTGTACCTGCGACTAGGCCGCAGGTGTACCAGCGACTAGGCCGCAGGTGTACCTGCAGCTGCCCGAGGTGCCCCGGGCTTCGCGGGTCCCGTCATCTCAAAGTACGTGCATGCATGCAACGTGATGTCCGCTCGAACTTTCAGAATTATAATCCGAACATCCGACTGAGGTATGTAAGATCTATTTCGGACCATCGTTGTTGAGAGTTATGCAATGACATGGGATTAGAGGTTGTACGAAGTTAGGAAGATGGGACGGTGCCCTCCGGTCTTTAAGCTTCAAATTCTATCTGTTATCCGATGTAATAGTCACTCGAGATTGGTTTTCCTTGGCTCTTGTGGGACATTGCTGTATAGAAATGTATGTCTAAAATGTTGAGATGGCGTGATGTGGCGTCAAGGTGGCAAGATGACAAATTTGCCCCTCACTAGGGTTATCTCCAGTTTGGGTTAATCAAGTAGACGTTGCTCAGGGTCATCTCTGAGATTGGACTGCTGCAAGTGTCTGAAGGTCCTCAGTGTCATCTCTGAGGTATGCCTGTCTTCCCGGGGTCATCTCCTGGGTCTTATACTGAGTGCCTCAATGTAACTGCCGAGTGTTCTAAAGTTGATTACATGTATTTGAAACAAGCATTTTCGTGGTTATCTCCAGAACTGCATTCCTTGGGGTTATCTCTAAGGTTGGAATTTGCTACTCCTAGTGTTGGGACTGAGACGGAATATCTTGGGGTTATCTCCGGGATAAATAGGTCTTCTCTAGTGGAATTTTCGATATTAAAATTACAGGCCTCGGGGTTATCGTAGAGGTTAGAACTATTACTCCCGGTGTGTGTTCTGGGGTTAAAACTGAGCTTCCGGTAGTATCTGAACTGGATGTGAGCTATCTTCCAGGGTTATCTCTGAAAGATGAATCTTCCCTCCTACAATGTTAGTAACAGGTGTGCAAAAAAATTCGAGTGTCTACAAATGCCCCTCTTTATCATATTCATGCAATGCAATGGCATGGATAGGATAAATAATCCTAGACACTTGAAATGCAACAGATAATCATGATGTCATGTGGAGAAATATGATGCAAATGTTTGATACATATGGATAGCTTTCCAACATATTGAGGATGATTACCGGCTCCCTGTTGCTTCTATCGGTGATGGTAATGACGGTGAGCTTGGATGTGTGATCCAAATCTATTAGGATGCTGATGTTCCGATTATCACCAAAGTCCTTAATCCTGGATACAGACTTTACTCCAAAGAGGTGCCTCTCATGTGTAAGAGATCTATAGGGATAAAACTTCATCTATTTGAGGATGTTTATAACATATTCTATCACCGATCCTCCCCGATGATGTTGATCCTCCCTGGTTTGTATCGCCAGGATATATTAATGTTCTGTTGGATTTACTACCAATAGTACGCGTTATCAAGGCTGCCCGACCTTTGTTAACGTGTAAACTAACGATTGACCATGCATTGTAACCCCTGTCGGGGATCTCTTTAATCCTCTGTTGACGTGTATATAAACGGATGAACTACCTGCTGGAGATGAATGCCAAGGCTGTTTGCCCTTTGTTGATGTGTGTATCAACTGATGAACTTATTGGATGGTTTTTGATGCGACATTGGGTTTACTTGCCAATGGCTGAACTGACGTCAAGGTTGCTTAACCTTCGTTGACATGTGCATCAAAGAAAAATATGCATTTTAGCCCCCGTCGGGGATCTCTTGGATCATCGCTGATGTGCGTGTCAGGGGAACATGCATTGTAACCCCCGCCGAAGATCTGTTGGATTGTCGCTGATGTGTGTGTCAGTGAAACATACGTTATAACCCCCGCCGGAGATCTGTTGGATCATCGCTGATGTGTGTGTTAGCGAAACATGTGTTGTAACCCCCGCCGGGGATCTATTTGTGGACAGATGACCATGCGTTGTAACCTCCACCGGGGATCTCTTGGATCGTCGCTGATGTGTGTGTCAGCGGAACATGCGTTGTAACCCCCGCCGGGGATCTGTTTGTGGACAGATGACCATGCGTTGTAACCCCCGCTGAGGATCTCTTGTGGAGATTAGGGCAACGACCCTGAATTGACGGCATTGGACCTCTATACGGTATTGCCTAATGTGATCTGCAATGACTTGGATTATCGGTATAGTATACCCTGTGTTCAAGTGAATACCAATGAATGATATGAAAGCCATAGTCGGACCCAGAAAAACCAAGATTTCAGGCTATTCTGCTCAATCGCATAGCGTTTTTATCTCTGATTTGGCCTTTTTAGCTTGTGAGAACTCCTTTGTAACTCGAATTGGACCCAGCCGGAGGGGTAGGACACACATAGGGGTGCCGTAGGTACACCTGCTGTAGCCGCAGATGGACCTGTGGCAAGCCGTGAATGGCTATTAATGCTGCATACCATGACCCTTTTGATGTTTCAGGTTCCAGTCAAATTTGTGGAGGGTATGCTAGAGCACTGGGTACCGGCGAGGCAGGTTTTCCGGTTTGGGACCCAGGAGTTGACTCTGACTTTGGAGGAGTATAAACATTTGACGATGCTGCCACTTGACAGACCTTGCGTGCATATGGCCATTGGTGACATGAGCCGACAGTTTATGACTCTCACCGGGCTGAGATAGAAAGTTGTGCAGGATGAGATCACATCCGGCCACGTGATATCCCAGCGTTTTTTGATTGACAGATTTGGCTATGCCGATAGCTATGCTCGGTATTATGGGGATTTCACCATACCAGAGGACCAGTGGCATTTGGCCAGAGTGGATGTATTGATGCTATGTGTGTTATCATATGTGTACACGCCACGATACATGAATGAATTGGACATCGGCGTTATTATGGCAGTAAGAGCTCTTAAGGAGGGTCGCACCATTATTCTGATGATCTTGGCAGAGACACTGAGGTCAGCCACATCTTGCAGTACTTACCCTACAGGGGTATTCACAGGCAGTTCGGTCATGCTATACGTGTGGTTTATGTCACACTTGAGACCGATTGGCACATTCAGGCGATATGGGTATTGTTTTACCTATGAGATAGTTATGTCGTATTCCTTCCAACCTACGAAGTGTACAAATCCTGCATCTTGGTTCGTTTTCCTGGCAGATATTGTAGATCCATTTGCTATCTTGTCGTGTTTAGGGCTCAGTTCGCCATACAGTTTCATTACTTATGCTCCGGGCATGGATTATCTCCCTTTGGCTGGTTTGAGGGGCATGACTACCTACCACCCGCTGGCCGTGATGTCGCAGTTTAACCAGTTTTAGGACTTTCATCCTTTCGATGGGGTGTTAGGTCAACGCTTAGCTTCTCGCCATCTATCAGCAGAGGACCGATCCCGTGTGTAAGCTTGTTGGGATCAACGCGAGATAGCAACTTTTTCTGTTAGCCATCCGGGTGATTTCCTAGAGTATTCTACGTGGATGGAGATATAGATTTCATCGGCTGCGGTAGTATTCACAGTGCCGAGCATTGCTTCAGATGGTGGAGAGCCCATGGAGGACATTGATTCTCCCACCGAGGAGGAGCCATTTACTGGGTTGCCAGCAGCTCTCTTAGATTCTCCCCGTACTAGCACTGTCGTGATTCAGCATTCAGCACAGTACTTTGAGCAGAGTCTTTATTTGATGACCTGTGAGAGAGATCAGGCTAGAGCCCTGATGTTGATAGCTCTTGATGGGAGAGACGCAGCTCTGTTGGAGAGGGACGAGGCATTAGCTCATAGAGATGCCGCTGTTGTTGAGCGGGATGAGGCCAGATCATCCAGAGATGCAGTGATAATTGAGCGGGATAGCGCCATATCTGCCCGGGATGTAGCTGTCATAGATAGTACTACAGTGAGGTCCCTTACCACTGGCATACTTGTCGAGATGAGTGCATACATTGATGAGCATCACGTCACCATGCAGATGGCCTTAGACTTGCTGACTCGTGTAGATATCCTTGTACAAGAGACCACAACATTACCTCCTTCTTCTGAGAGAGATGCTATGTTAGATCTGCTAGCTCGTATGCATACCGATCTGTAGATAGCCTTGTATTTTCCTGCACAGACTAGCTTAGCCATTTTGTTATGTACATTTTACATTGTGTATATCAAACAGTATTATATATAGCAGGGAAATACATTTTTGATCACTTTCCTTTTAGATATGCTTGAATACATGCTTAATATTTGCCTACTTCTTCAGAGTTTGTGATCTTGATGTATTCTGACCTCCTCCTTGCTGGATGGACATTGAGTTGTCTCTGGATAGTTCAGAATAGATCATGGATCTGTGTATATCCCTACCATATTTGGTGTCTTGGGACTGGTTTCTATATGGAAATGTAGAGAGGAGTGTGGCTTTCCTCTCTGAGATTGACCGCACCACAGATGGTCGCCAGTACTCCTATTTAGGAGGAGCCTAGTTAATTCCATCTCTTATGGATTAGTATTGCTCTTTGAGGTACAACCGCAGCTTAGATGGTCGCCGAATCTCCTATTTAGGAGGAGTTCAGGTAATTCCATCCCTTTGGTTTGAAGCCAAATTAAATGTGATGGATTGAAGTTTGACCCCAGTACCATTGACAAGTATTTGTGTTTTGGTAGGGAGTTAGACCGAACCATGAATGGCTGCCTACGTACTCCTGTTAAAGATGAGATCAGGTCTGCGTAGTTCGAACCTGGTGTAAGAGGTTCAACGCGGTTTATGGCAGAAAGGGTGTAGGAATGTTTTTGTTGTTTTTGTTTTTAAAAAAGGAGAAGGGTGTAGATATGCTTTTGTTGTTTTTATTTTATTGCGACCAGGCCATATAAAATAAGGTTGCCTACGTACTCCCGTGTATCAAGGAGATCAGGTCAATGTAGTTCGCCCTTCAAGGCGAGTTGAAAAGCGTGATCCCATGTGCAGGGTAAACTATGGGGAAGAAATATTAATCCCATGTACAGGTCAAACTGTGGAAAAGAAAGTTTAATCACATGTACAGGATAGACTGTGAGGAAGAAAAAGTTTGATCCTAGGTTGAGGATAAACTGCAGGTGTGAAAAGTTTGATCCCATGTTTGGGGGGACAAACTGTAAACGCGAGAGGTTCAATCCCTAGTGGGATGACCAAAGTTATAAAAGCGCAGTGAAGCTAAGCTGCTGGCTTAAAGAGTATGTTTCCCTGAGGGGCAATGTGGCGACCGAGAAACTCGAATTTTATTGTAAAATGATTTTATTAATTTAAATAATAATAAAATCTTATTCTATGTGTTATCAAGATGGTTATCTTTGTATAACCTATTGATGTTAGAATGTCGTAGAATTTTAGTTACGTGGATGAATTAAAGTGTTTGAATTTCCAAGACGAAAATAAAAGTTTTCTGAGAAATTTTCTGAAAAACACTATTCATCGGTATTTGCTCAGGATATAATTTTGAATTTCCAAGAAATACGTAATGATGGAATAATAAGGTGAGATGAATTATATAATAAAAATCTAGTTAGGGAAAAAAATGATATTTCGCTTGTGGACTTAATTTATAAACGTTAAGGAAGGCAAAATAGTAATGAATATGTAATAATGGTATGATACTTAAGTATTGTACAAAGAAATGGAAATGAGTATAATATGAAGAATTATACGAGTTGTATGAAGGATGAAATTTCGTATATAAATTCTATAGGAATTAGAATACGAAAATAATACAAAAACTAGGAGTATATGTATTAAGAAATATTAATGGACTTGGAAAGATTGTTAAGAATTAATATAAGTCCAAGTGAATTAAAGGAAGAGGCCCAATAATTGATTAATGAATAAGCTAGTGTTTATTAATGCAAAGCCCAAAGGATTTATAAATCCAAGCCCAAGCTAGATTAAAATGAATTGGTTGACCCATGGGGCAAAACCATATTAATATGGTAAATGTGTGATGACCAAGATAAGTGGTGACCAAGAATGTGTGGTGACCAAGTGAGGTGGTGATCAAGTAAGTGTGATGATCAAGTAGGAGTATTGACCAAGACTTTTAATTAATGACCAAGTGTAGGATTAAAGTTGTGCTAGCCAAGTAATGAATAGTAAGGAGGTGGGATGTTTTAAAGACTAAAATACCCTAACTTTGGAAAGTCTATAAATAGAAGAGCTTGCAAGTCATTTTGTTGGTTGTTCAAATAATCCAAAGTGCTTAAGTGTTAGAGAGAATAAGCTAGCAATAAGTCATTCCATAAGTAAGAAGAAGAAGCAAGCTACCTTACCAAGACAACAAAAGTAAGATTTCTTCTCCAATTATCTTCTATCTCTACCATGATAGGTTGATAAGAAAAGTTGGATTAAGAAACATAAATGAGTAAGTAATGAACTTAAGCCAATTAAGTTGGCAATAAGTCATTTAAGCTAACATAAGTTATAACTTATGAGAAAATAATATGAACTTATAAGGAGGTTATTAAGAGAATTGATATGAAGATAAAGGAATTTATATGATCATGTGTATCATGTATACCTAAGTTGAGTTATATGTTGAGAACATATAAGAAATGATGTTTAAGAAACTTAAATTGTCATAAGTCATTAACAATGAAATCTTAAGTAGTTTATAAATTGACAAGTTATAAGCTCATGAAGAATAAGTTAAAATCCAACAATGAACATAAGTTGTTATAATAAGTATGTTGAGATGTTCACATGAAGAATGGACTTCATTTGTAATGTTGAACAAATCATAAGAATGAAGATTTGCCGGAAATTGCACGATTGGACGATAATCGTCGAATTCGTAAAATTCTCGGAATGGAAGCCAAATTTTGTGTTTGATCACGGAATCATTATTTTACAATGGAGTTAAGTCATATTTGGCATTTAAGAGTTGCGGACTCGAAAATGACCGGATTCCGACTTAGAACGAAGAAACGAGCGTTGAACGTTCACGAACGTTTATCGTTTTTGTTAAAAATGAACCAATAGGGGAATTTTTAGAAAAAATAGTCAAATAGATAAAATTCTTAGATGATCATGTATATTACATAATTTGTGAACCGTAGGATTTTGGACGAGCCAATTCGGACTTATAACGAAGAAGTTATGCGTCCGGGAAGTTCACAAAATTTCAAAACTGAAATTGATATCTGGTGCACAGAATTGGCGCCGCGGCGCCAACCCAAGGCAAATGACCGGCGCCCTAGCGCCATGCACAGTACAAGACCTTCTGGAGAGTGGCGCCGCAGCGCGGCCCATTACATAAGGACTCGCGCCCTAGCGCCATGTCCGGGACATGCTAAGATAAGGCTCGCGCAGCAGCGCGAGATGTAAGTATAGGACCGGCGCCGCAGCACCAGTCTCAGGACAAAGATGGAAAGAAAGGTTTCTATGTAAAAAGAAAAGAAAACCTAAATTGATGGAAAGTAAACATAACTTAAGGACGAGAATGTAACATTATTAAACTTTGTTAAACCTTAAGGGATGTAATGTAAAGGTTAAGATATTCTAGTCAAGGATAAATGCAATGATAATGATAAACCGAAACGAATAATAACACAATTAGATTGAGAAGAAAGGTAAGATATAGTCATATACATACTTGATTATATGTGACCTAATGTAAGGTATTATGTGATCATGTATTGTAGGGACTTGAAAGACTTAAACATAAAGTTAATATATGGTAGCAGACGCTAAAGGCAAGTATTCTAACTCTTGTTTCAGTTCAATCTGAACAAGTTTAAGATTCATGTATTCTTTCGCATGAATTGAGGTATGTTGAAGATAAAGCCAATTTCCCTTTGGCTAGACTTGATAATCTACTCTTGTATTATCAAATGTTGCTATCATTTGTCAACTACTTAATATGGTTTTCAAAAGAAGACTGAAATGTTAAACAAATGTTTTGTCGGTAAAACGACAGGCACGTGAGGTTGCCAAATGATTAAACGTACATACGTTTAATGGATGTAGTGTTGATCAACATAGAGTACAATAGGCTGATCACCTAGAAGTGCTCGTAAGTAATATCGGGCTTATGAAATTCGTTCCGGGTTGTCCTTTTTCAATAAAGAATGAATACTCAAGGTTTTTGACCAGAGTGGATGTTTTACTAAATATTGTTGTTATTGTAAAACATTTTTGAAAGAAAAGATGAAGTGCTATTTTGAATTATCAATAGTACTTGATAACTATTGTTCAGTTATTAAAGATATACGATTCGTATGTATCAAGCATGTTGTTATTGAATTGTTATATTTGCTGAGCTAGCCATGCTCACTCTTGCTTGAACCATATGAATGCAGCTAAGACTGAACGTCCCGAAGGATCAAAAAGGGATAAAGGAAAAGCTAAGGCAGATTGTTAAGCTGTCTTGTAATAGTATAGGTCTATTGTTGTAATGTAACTGATATTATGACAAAGAACCTTTGTAATGGGTATAGAACCTGGGAATTGTAAATATTACTTTAATATATGGAAGTTATATTCGTTCTTTGAGACTTTTCAATTGAATGAATATATGAATGTTGTACAGTATTGCACCATCTGTCGGGTTGGAAGATACCCGGATTTGGGGGCGTTACAAGTTGGTATCAAAGCCTAGGTTATAAAACTTAAGGGGGAAAATAGAACCTTAAGTCATAACCTTAAGAAAGAATAAGAAAAAAAAAAGTGGAAAGTAACCCTATGAAAATGCATTATATTATGTTATGTGTTTCTATTATTTCACTGATGTGTACTAATCAAACTATATTATTTTATTGTAGATGTCAGGAGAAAATTCTATGAATAGAGATATACATGTAATGAGCGAGGATTCGGTTAATCGGGTAGAGATACTACCAAATCCTGTAGCCGTAGAACCAGAAGTGGTGACAATTTAGTCTGGAGACTCAGACGATTTAGACTATATGTCTATATTTGATGGCATGATAGAGGATGAGGTGGACGTGATGTTCTTTGATCAGGTTCCACCTACAGAGGAATTGTCTACGGGAGAATCAATGAAGGCATTGTTTATGTCAGTATTGGATAGAAAAATCCATTACTGCCAAGAGATTAAGGAGTTGAAAGAGGAACTCCAAGCTGTCCGGGAGGACAAGGCTAGTATGGAAGGAATGTGGGAAGAGGAGCACGATGATAGAGTCCTAGCTATGGACAAGGTCCGAGATTTGAAAGAAGAAGTCTTTGAGCTCAAACAGGAGCTAAAGACTAAACAACAGAAGTTGGAGAGGATGTCCTATATACATAGGAGTTCTCATGTAGATTTCCAGTAGCAGTTAACTGGATATCAGATAGAAGCAGGACAGACCCGTCATACCATCAGTAGAGATGTTGTTGCCGGTTTGGCCAGAGCAGATTTTGAGAATGTCTTACGGCAGATGTAATCTAGCAATAGCTAGAGTAGCTTAGATATTTAAATATTATATACCTAGTAGTGACGTAAAACCCTCTTTTGTATAAACAAAGGGTAGTCTTGTGTAAATCCCAATTTTTGGAAGTAATTGCGGGATAGTAATGTAATCAGCTAAGGCTGAGTAATGAAAAACAATGTAGTGTTATACTACAAGTTATGAATCATCCCTGCACTATGGGTCAAAGATAATCGTATTTTCATCAACGGTCATGATCATGCCATAAAACAATTCATCTTTGCACCCTTAGCCGAAGAGAATCCATGGCCATAATCATACCAAAAATTATCCATCAATGCACTACAGGCCAATGAGGACCTTTACCACATCATTTGTAACATTACGGTCATGATTATACCGAATAATTCCTGGTCATAATCATACCAAGTCCATCTATGCACAACAGGCCACAGATGACTTTCAACAAAATATAAACATGAGGATGATGACAATGATATAATAATTCAATTAAACAAGTTCAAGGATAAATTTTAAAGATCTATAATTTAATTTATCCAGAAATCAATAACGTCCAAATTGTCAACATGATACTACTTTGTGGAGTAAAATTCAAGAATAATACTCAGTTGGTCATGTTCATCTCAACACCTGTTCATCTTTGCACTACGGGCCAAAGATATTCATCAGGTAATCATTCATCTTTGCACTACAGGCCAAAGATATTCAGTAATATCATCATTTAGGACTGAGGATGATGAGAAATATCTTAAAGAAAACGAATCCAGTGAGACTGAAGGACAAATATTAGGGATTCGTATTACAGTTTATCCAAGATCAATAATACTTCATAATAACAAATTGTGAAGTAGAATTCAAAATAAAGATCAAAACATGGATACAATCAAAGATAGTAACCATAATAGACATCTTGGATAAAAAGAAGAAAATTTCATTTTTTAGTGAATAGTGTCGTATTTGTGAATAGTATCGTATACGTGAATAATGTCATATACGTGAATAGTAACTCCGACACAAAAAGTTCTAAATTTGATAAAAAGTTCAGACCAATACTTCGGCATAATGATATTGAAAGAAATAATATCATTTACGAAGAAAATAACATCCCTTACCTCATAATAATCGTACTTCTGACTGAATTTCGGATATAGTACTGACAGAAACTTGCACTGAATAGCAACTCTCAAAGTATCAAAATACTCACAAAATACAGTCGAGAATATATAGAGAGAAAGAGAGAAAACTTATGAATTTTGGTGTGATTTTTAATTCTAACTTAGCCTTCTATTTATAGGAAAATGTTAGCACGCCGAAGCAGACTTGACCTGCAACCTGATGGCTTTACCTGCTACTATTGCCGCCCACCGCATTTGAAATAAAATTCAGCACATTTCTCCACTAACCACAAGTGGGGCCCACTTAATTCTAGAATTTTCCACCAAAATCATTTATAAACCTAATTTCCGAATCAGTCACCTCTTAAAATTCATAAAAAATCATACGTTTATTTTTAACGGTTTAAAATTTGTGGACATATACTCAACTTATATATGTATAACATATCCAAAAATCACAACGATCCAACAGTCGGATTAAAAATTATATCTCACGCAATATATCTGAAAAATACTGATTTGATTTTTAATACCTACATTCCGACAAAAATACTGATAAAACACCTCAACATTAATTTCTTCAATAATAACCACATAAATAAATCCATCATTTATATCCATATCAAATAAATATTTTTTTATCATATAAATTAATAATTAATTATTCACAAATAATATTACAAAATCACAATTATGATAACCAGGCCGTTCCCAAGAAAGAGGGGGCTTTCCAATAAGGATTTCTCCTTACTGGCGCGCAATTAGGTGACCAAACCTCTCCTTAGACAGAACTTTCTAGACATTGACAATAATGCTATCTAATAATATTATTCAAATAATATGAATTACTGATATGATAATGTGAAATACTGTATAGCAACAATTATTGAAACAACAATAATATAAAATATCAACGCAGCAATTATTGAATCAATAAAATAAAATATTAAACAGTAACTACTATAACAATTATTGAGTAGTACCTTCTTACGTAAGGATCAATAATTCAACAATACTGTGCAAAACCATGTGCTACTTTGCAACCACGCGTATTACTGTATTTTAAACACCGGGTATTCCAACAGTGTTAACGGTAACAACTACGTCGTTATTTGTACAATTTTGTCGTTATCTTCATCTGACCATTTTCTGTTATGGGGCCCACAAATAGCTGCGCCGTCGTATGAATATTTCCCGACAGAAAGAATATTCCACGACCAAACGAATATTCTCTGACAACAATGAGTATTTTATAACCACTTGTTTATTTTGCAAAATTTGCACATTTCACCCATAACCAAAATATTATATCAAATTAACACCTTATTATTCACAATAATATTTAGAGAAAATTTGATTTTATTCATTAATAAGTTGGGATCTTACAACCTCCCCTCCTTCTGAAATTTTATCCCCAAAATTTACGTACGTACCTGATATGTCTAACAGATGGGGATACCTATTAAGATTCTAACTCTTGAGGTATAACCTTTGAGCGTAGAATATATTCCTTATTATCCAAGATTTTAACATGTATCTCCTTATACGTTAAATCTTCCGCTATCTTGTCCGGTTCTTAATCAATAATATGGTTCGGATCATTCATATATTTACGTAACATCGATACGAAATAAACGTTATGAACACGCGACATACTTGGCGCTTAAAACATGTCTATAGGTCACAGTTCCTACTCAATCAAGGATTTCAAATAGACCAATAAAATCGAGGGTTGAGATTTCCTATCTTCATCGACTCTTGCTCTTAGAATAACGCCCTCTTAAACCTTCTTCTTCACATTCATCAGCTCTGAGTCTGTAGCTTGAGCGGCTTTAACTTTATCGATTTAAAGTCGGTTCTAATCGTATATTTGCTATCTTCATGTAGGTTCGTATATTCGCACTCGTAAATGCATACGATCTTCTGCTCAACGCGTTAGCTACCACGTTCGCTTTTCCCATAATGGTATTGAATGGTATAATCGTAATCTTCAACAACTCGAGCCAACGTCTTCAGCGCATAATACGTTCGTTTTAGGTGAAGAAATATTTTAAGGGTTTTAGAAATGGGTTTTATACTGGGGTCAAATTTAAACGTTGAACGCAAGTAGGAGAAATAAAAGAATATGTAGAACCGGTATTGAATAAGGTATAAACTTCGTAAGAGTTTATGATTAACTTACCCGTGATAACTTCGTTCGGGTTCCTCAACAAACGTTCTTACTTAAACTACCGACTTTGACTTGTCTGGGACATCTTTTGGCATCACTATCCCCGCTGGACTTGACTTCACTACAGGACAAAATCGAGCTTGGTGACCTTCTCTTCCGTAATTGAAACACACTTTGGGTTGCTGCGTACGATTTGGACGGATGTGTCCCTCCTGTCCGCATTTGAAACATACGACCGGTGGTCGTTCTTCTTCTTTTGAAACGGTTGCTGGTGTTGCTGTCTTTCCATCATTATTGAACCTTCTCTTCTTAAAATTTCTACTTCTATTATCTTGGCCATGATTACCACCGAAGTGATTACCATTCTTGGTATGATAATTTCCTCCGTGATTGTTGTCACTACTTTGATGACTGCTATCACTGGTATTATCATTTTTTCGGCTGCTTTCTCTTGGTTGGGTTAACTCGTTATCGCGCTCCAATAACTGAGCCATATTTACAACATCTGAATACAAACACAGTTTATGAGAAATTAGGTGTTGACGTATCTCGGGTTTTAAACCTCTTAGAAACATCCGTGTCATTCTCTCCTCGTTATCAACTAAGTGGGACGTAAACCGGGACAACTCAACAAACTTAGCTTCGTACTGCGACACGGTCATATTATTTTGCTCCAGCTTGATGAATTTCACTTCCTTCATGTGACGAATACTTTCGGGAAAGTACTTGTCGTTGAACAATTCTTGGCACTTCTCCCAAGACATCTTGAGTGCGTCAGGCTGGGTACATTTTATATATTCCCACCAATGATCTGCTTCTTCACTCAACATAAAGGTGGCGAATGGAACCTTTTGCTCCTCTGAGCATTCCAAGATATCAAATATCTTGGTGATCTGCTTTATCCATGTAGCCTTAAGTGGTTCTGGCTTTCCCAAAAACTCCGGTGGTCCTAGCTCCTTGAACTACTTAGCGGTGACTGTGACGCCCCCAAAATTAGGTATACGTCACCCATCTTGAGTCGTCAGATACTTAGTACAGAATACAAATACAACTGATTAATACATCTGTCGTGTACAATACGACAAAACATAAACTGTGAGTTTGAATACAAATATTATCTTCTAGAGAGTATTCATACTCAAAAGGAGTCCTCATTACATTTATTAACACACCATTATATAGAATAGTGAGGACTACTAACTAATACTATTCTTCGGACCATCACTCCGTACCCCGACTTGTCCCAGCTACGTTCTCATTTCCTGAAGAGAACAGTGAAAGAAAGGGTGAGCTCAACTAGCCCAGTAAGAAATATTATGACTAAGATAATGCAGAATAAATTATCATTAGCCTTCAACAATGTTAAACTGATAAAATATAATAGACATCAAGTTTAACTGTAGCGGAACAAGCAATCCATTAAAAGAGTCAAGTAGAAAATAAACTCTACTATCTTTTATGATTTAAAAAAATTTTCCAACACTGTGATCGCTGAGACTCAGCTTAATAAAATAATCCACATCATCGAATCACCCCTGCACTACGGCCAAGGATATTCGTATATTCATTAATGGTCATGATCATGCCAACAACTGTCCATCAATGCACTACGGGCCAATGAGGACTTTTACCACATCATTCGTAACATTACGGTCATGATTACACCGAATAATCCCTGGTCATAATCATACCAAGTCCATCTATGCACTACAGGCCACAGATGACTTTCAACAGAATATAAACATGAGGATGATGACAATGATATAAGAATTCAATAAAACAAGTTCAAGAATTAATTTATCCAAGAATTAACAACGTCCAAATTGTCAACATGATACTGCATTGTGGAGTAAAATTCAAGAATGCTTAGAAGAATATTTTCTTGAAAAGATACTGGATGAAACGCAACTATCAAGGATATTCCACAACTTTCATGGAGTATAGAAGTCAAAACTTAACCAACTGAGTACAATAAAGAATGGAATAACAAAAGAAATCACCATGCATGCGATAGATCGCACAGACAGGTTATTCCAATAGAATAATAAATAATGGAACCAGGTCCGGCGTAAAAGCACAGACAGGATATTCCGACAGGATAATAAATAATGGAACCAGGTCCGGTGTAAAACACACAGACAGGATGTTCCAACAGAATAATAACAAGACGGAACCAGGTCCGGTGTAAAACACACAGACAGGATGTTCCAACAGAATAATAATAAAAACGGAACCAGGTCTGGTGTAAAACACACAGACAGGATGTTCCAACATAATAATAGAAGAATGTCACCAAGTATAGGGTAGACCGCGTATACTGGTTATTCCAACAGAAAAATAACGAATGGAATAACAGAAGTTCTCTTCATGAATATAAAAGAAATAATATTCCCTACCTTAAAAGAACTGGATATTGGAAAAGTGATGTAGCAGAATACTTTTATTCTCTCTCTCTTATTCTCTCTATACTTTCTCTCTCTATAGCTTGAATGAATTCGTGAAAAATAATGAAGCCCTAGGCCTCTATTTATAGAAAAACTGAGGGTGGCTCTTGGTCTTAACGAAGGGTCAAATGACTCTTGGTCTTAACGAAGGGTCAAATGACTCTTGGTAATATTGAAGGGACAACTACTATTGACGAAAGTAATTACTATTGACCAAGGTAAATACTATTGACGAAGGTAATTACTATTGACCAAGGTAAATACTATTGACCAAGGTAAATACTATTGACGAAGGTAATTACTATTGACCAAGGTAAATACTATTGACGACGGTAATTACTATTGACGACGGTAATTACTATTGACGACGGTAATTACTATTGACGACGGTAATTACTATTGACGAAGAGACTCTTAGATGATGACATATGGCCCCCCATAAAATAACCAAACTTACCACAACGTCTCAATTATTGATTTAATAATATAACATATTATACAGACGATACTATGACAATAATTTAAGAGATATGATGCAGCAATTACTATAGCAATAATTGAGTATAGCTGAGTGACTTCTCACGTAAGCATCAATAATCAATACCGTGTGCTACTATGCAACCACGCGTATTACTGTACTTTTACTACCGAGTAGTTCAACAGTTTTAACGGTTTTAACGGTAACACTTCAGCCGTTATTTTTAATAAAATATTTTTGTCGTTTTCTCAATCCGACAATAATTCCGTTGTGGGGTCCACCAATGATTGTGCCGTCGTACGAATATTCCCCGACAAAAAGAATATTCTCCGACAAAACGAATCTTTTATAACAACTTGCTTACTTTGCAAAATTTATAAATACTACCCATAACTATTATATCAAATCCACACCATAATTTAAAAAAAAAAAATTATTTCGAGAAAAATTAAATATTTATTCATAAAATCTGGGGTCTCACAATCTCCCCTCCTTATGGAATTTCGCCCTCGAAATTTACGTACGTACTTGGTATGCCAAACATGTGAGGATACCTTGACTTCACTTCAAATTCTAACTCTTGAGGTATAACCTTTAAGCATCGAATATGATCCTTCTTATCCAAGATGTTAACACGTATCTCCTCATACGTTAAATATTTCGCTATCTCGTTCGGTTCTAAATTAATAATGTGGTTCGGGTCGTCCACATATTTACGTAACATCGATATGTAAAAAAAAAATGTTCTGAACACGCAACATACTTGGCGGTAAAATGAGTCTTTAGGCCACAGTTCCTACTTCATCGAGGATTTCAAATGGGCCAATTAAATCGAGAGTTGAGATTTCCTCTCTTCGTCGATTCTTGCTTCTAGAATAACGCCCTCTTGAACCTTCTTCTTCACATTTATCAGCTCTGAGTATGTAGCTTGAGCGGCTTTAACTTTATCGATTAAAGTCGATTTTAATCGTATATTCGTTATCTTCACGTGGGTTCGTATATTCGCACTTGTAACCGTATACGATCTTCTACACAACGCGTCAGCTACCACGTTCGCTTTTCCACGATATTATTGAATGGTACGATCGTAATATTCAACAGCTCGAGCCAATGTCTTTGGCGCATAATACGTTCGTTTTAGTTGAAGAAATATTTGAGGGTTTAAGAAATGGGTTTTGTACTGGGGTCAATACAAAATTCAATTTTACGCTCTGGGGTAGGCTAAGAAGTCTTCAAGAATACGTCAAGAAATTTATTAACAATAGAAATATCGTTCAAAACTGTGACCCTCATCCAAGACTTGGATAACACGTCACATTGATACCTATCAACTTGTCATCGTCATTTACAACGTCTCCTACGGAAAGTCTAGCTTCGGTGCATTCCACACCAGGAAGTCAACAACGAAAGGAACGGGAATTTTTACTTATGGCTTGATACGACAATGATTGACTTTAGTGATTTGGTTACTTGAATTCGCATAATAGGTTGGTTAGGAATATGAAAGCTAACAACCTTACGAAAAGCATGATGAGCAGTTAACCAATCGTTTCCAAAAATCACATCAAAGGCAAGTATTTTCAAAGAGATAAGATCGACAGGTAACGTGAAAGTGTTGATTTGAACAAGATTTATAAATAGTGGAGGTAATGAAGATTTCTCCCAATTGACTTTAAACAGACATATCAAAGTCTAAGTTCTCCGGAGTTAACTTCAAACATTGAACATAACTAGGTGAAATAAAAGAGTGAGTAGAACCGGTATCGAATAAGGTACAAACTTCGCAAGGGTTTATGATTAGCTTACCCGCGATAACTTCATTTGGTTTCCTCACTTGTTGGGAAGTCATGACAACAGCTCTCCCTTGAACTACCCGCTTTGACTTGTCTGGGGTAGCATTTGATGTCATCTCTATCGTTGGAATTGACTTTAATATAGGGCATATTCCACCCTCAACTGCTTCATCGTACTCCTGCTTCATGATCTGAATCATCAATCTTCGATCCATATCGAGTTCAGATTGACCGCTCTGTACAGGGTAATTCAAAACTCGATGTTGGGTTCTCCCAATTGCTGTCCAAAAAGAGAAATGTATATCATCTATTTTAGCCTTTTTTGATCGGACATCTCTTTCTATAATATCAACACGTCGTGCGGCTTTTACCCACGCATCCTGCATTCTCATTCGTTCAGTTGTTTCTTCTTTCAGCTGATCCTTGATATTTGAATTCTCAGATTCCAACTTTAATATCTTACACTCTGCCAAAGCGTGATTTTGTTCGAGCATCACATATCGGGTAACACAATTTTGAATCGTTACATCTCTTTGCTCAACGACTGCCTACCGTTCTTCAGCCTGCTCTTCTAACTCATGAACACGATTTTGTAATTCTAAGTTTTGATCATAGATTTCTTCTAACCAATTCTCCTCAGGTTCCTCTTCTTCCTCTTCTTCCTCACTCTCAGCTGATACCTCTGCCACTAGCTCGGGTGCAACTATTAGTTCTTCACTTACCACGTAGATATCTCTAATTTCTTCTTCGGCTGATATTACATTATCTTGGTTGGTTATTAGAGGTGTCACGGTCTCACTCACTCCATTGTTGACATTTTCAGCTGCCATTTTCAAATACTGCCACAAAACAAGGGTTAATTAACATATAACATATTATCCATATACTTTGACCGACCAATTAAATACCAAATAAACTTAGGTAGGTCATACTAGCAAAGGAATTCCCCGTCGCTCCCCTCCTAGTTCTATTCTCACATCTTAGCCAGGGATCATATCCCTAAGCTCTGATACCAACTGTGACGCCCCCAAAATTAGGTATACGTCACCCATCTTGAGTCGTCAGATACTTAGTACAGAATACAAATACAACTGATTAATACATCTGTCGTGTACAATACGACAAAACATAAACTGTGAGTTTGAATACAAATATTATCTTCTAGAGAGTATTCATACTCAAAAGGAGTCCTCATTACATTTATTAACACACCATTATATAGAATAGTGAGGACTACTAACTAATACTATTCTTCGGACCATCACTCCGTACCCCGACTTGTCCCAGCTACGTTCTCATTTCCTGAAGAGAACAGTGAAAGAAAGGGTGAGCTCAACTAGCCCAGTAAGAAATATTATGACTAAGATAATGCAGAATAAATTATCATTAGCCTTCAACAATGTTAAACTGATAAAATATAATAGACATCAAGTTTAACTGTAGCGGAACAAGCAATCCATTAAAAGAGTCAAGTAGAAAATAAACTCTACTATCTTTTATGATTTAAAAAAATTTTCCAACACTGTGATCGCTGAGACTCAGCTTAATAAAATAATCCACATCATCGAATCACCCCTGCACTACGGCCAAGGATATTCGTATATTCATTAATGGTCATGATCATGCCAACAACTGTCCATCAATGCACTACGGGCCAATGAGGACTTTTACCACATCATTCGTAACATTACGGTCATGATTACACCGAATAATCCCTGGTCATAATCATACCAAGTCCATCTATGCACTACAGGCCACAGATGACTTTCAACAGAATATAAACATGAGGATGATGACAATGATATAAGAATTCAATAAAACAAGTTCAAGAATTAATTTATCCAAGAATTAACAACGTCCAAATTGTCAACATGATACTGCATTGTGGAGTAAAATTCAAGAATGCTTAGAAGAATATTTTCTTGAAAAGATACTGGATGAAACGCAACTATCAAGGATATTCCACAACTTTCATGGAGTATAGAAGTCAAAACTTAACCAACTGAGTACAATAAAGAATGGAATAACAAAAGAAATCACCATGCATGCGATAGATCGCACAGACAGGTTATTCCAATAGAATAATAAATAATGGAACCAGGTCCGGCGTAAAAGCACAGACAAGATATTCCGACAGGATAATAAATAATGGAACCAGGTCCGGTGTAAAACACACAGACAGGATGTTCCAACAGAATAATAACAAGACGGAATCAGGTCCGGTGTAAAACACACAGACAGGATGTTCCAACAGAATAATAATAAAAACGGAACCAGGTCCGGTGTAAAACACACAGACAGGATGTTCCAACATAATAATAGAAGAATGTCACCAAGTATAGGGTAGACCGCGTATACTGGTTATTCCAACAGAAAAATAACGAATGGAATAACAGAAGTTCTCTTCATGAATATAAAAGAAATAATATTCCCTACCTTAAAAGAACTGGATATTGGAAAAGTGATGTAGCAGAATACTTTTATTCTCTCTCTCTTATTCTCTCTATACTTTCTCTCTCTATAGCTTGAATGAATTCGTGAAAAATAATGAAGCCCTAGGCCTCTATTTATAGAAAAACTGAGGGTGGCTCTTGGTCTTAACGAAGGGTCAAATGACTCTTGGTCTTAACGAAGGGTCAAATGACTCTTGGTAATATTGAAGGGACAACTACTATTGACGAAAGTAATTACTATTGACCAAGGTAAATACTATTGACGAAGGTAATTACTATTGACCAAGGTAAATACTATTGACCAAGGTAAATACTATTGACGAAGGTAATTACTATTGACCAAGGTAAATACTATTGACGACGGTAATTACTATTGACGACGGTAATTACTATTGACGACGGTAATTACTATTGACGACGGTAATTACTATTGACGAAGAGACTCTTAGATGATGACATATGGCCCCCCATAAAATAACCAAACTTACCACAACGTCTCAATTATTGATTTAATAATATAACATATTATACAGACGATACTATGACAATAATTTAAGAGATATGATGCAGCAATTACTATAGCAATAATTGAGTATAGCTGAGTGACTTCTCACGTAAGCATCAATAATCAATACCGTGTGCTACTATGCAACCACGCGTATTACTGTACTTTTACTACCGAGTAGTTCAACAGTTTTAACGGTTTTAACGGTAACACTTCAGCCGTTATTTTTAATAAAATATTTTTGTCGTTTTCTCAATCCGACAATAATTCCGTTGTGGGGTCCACCAATGATTGTGCCGTCGTACGAATATTCCCCGACAAAAAGAATATTCTCCGACCAAACGAATCTTTTATAACAACTTGCTTACTTTGCAAAATTTATAAATACTACCCATAACTATTATATCAAATCCACACCATAATATAAAAAAAAAAAAAATTATTTCGAGAAAAATTAAATATTTATTCATAAAATCTGGGGTCTCACAGTGACCAACCGTGGGTTGCCAGTGTTTCCACCTGTATTATGAACAGGAGTCTCTCTCGTTTGGTGTTGCATGAATTCTAAAAAGCTCCTAAACGTACCGTCGTTCGTCATTTGGTCGGTGCCATTGTTCACTTGAGGATTGTTGCCTTCCTAATGGACATTATCCTGAGTATTGATCTGTGGTGACTCAACGGTCTCCTGTGCTCCATTGCTATTCTCAAATTTCTCGGATGTCATTTTCAAGTACTGTCACAAAACAAAGGTTAATTGACATGCAACATATTATCCCTATATTCTGACCGACCAAACAAATACCAAATAAGATTAGCCAGGTCATACTAGCGAAGGAATTCCCCGTCTCTCCCCACCTAGTTTATGTCCCACATCTCAGCTAGGGATCATATCCCTATGCTTTGATACCAACTGTGACGCCCCCAAAATAGGTATACATCACCCATTCTGAGTCGCCAAATACATGGTATAGAAACAAATACAACTTCAGTAATACAATTGTCGTGCAGAATACGACAACACATATACTGTGAGTTTGAATACAAATATTGCATACTAGAGAGTATACAAACTCAAAAGGAGTCCTCATTACAATTTTCACACTATTTCACAGAATAGTGAGGACTACTAATGCAACCATCTGGACCGTCAATCCATTCCTCAACTAGTCCCATATATATTCTCATTTCCTGAAGAGAACAGTGAAAGAAAGGGTGAGCTCAACTAGCCCAGTAAGAAATATTATGACTAAGAAAATGTACAACAAATTATCATTAGTCTTCAACAGGAAAAAATTTGATAAAATATAATAGACAACAAGTTTTAGATTAACAACTGCAGCGGAAAAAGCAATCCATTAGAAGAGTCATGTAGAGCATAAAACCTACTATCTTCTATGATTTAAAAGATTTATCATCAATTTTATTGCTGAGATTCAACTTAATAAATAATCCACATCATCGAATCATCCCTGCACTACGGGCCAAAGATAATCGTGTTTTCATCAACGGTCATGATCATGCCATAAAATAATTCATCTTTGCACCCTTGGCCGAAGAAAATCCATGGCCATAATCATACCAAAAATTATCCATCAATGCACTACGGGCCAATGAGGACTTTTACCACATCATTTGTAACATTACGGTCATGATTATACCGAATAATCCCTGGTCATAATCATACCAAGTCCATCTATGCACTACAGGCCACAAATGACTTTCAACAGAATATAAACATGAGGATGATGACAATGATATAATAATTCAATTAAACAAGTTCAAGGATAAATTTTAAAGATCTATAATTTAATTTATCCAGAAATCAATAAAGTCCAAATTGTCAACATGATACTACTTTGTGGAGTAAAATTCAAGAATAATACTCAGTCGGTTATGTTCATCTCAAACACATGTTAATCTTTGCACTACGGTCCAAAGATATTCATCAGGTAATCATTCATCTTTGCACTACAGGCCAAAGATATTCAGTAATATCATCATTTAGGACTGAGGATGATGAAAAATATCTTAAAGAAAACGAATCTAGTGAGACAGAAGGATAAATATTAGAGATTCGTATTACAGTTTATCCAAGATCAATAATACTTCATAATAACAAATTGTGAAGCAAAATTCAAAATAAAGATCAAAATATGGATACAATCGAAGATAGTAACCATAATAGATATCTTGGATAAAAAAAGAAAATTTCATTTTTCGGTGAATAGTGTCGTATTCGTGAATAGTGTCGCATACGTGAATAGTGCCGTATACGTGAATAGTAACCCTGACACAAAAAGTTCCAAATTTGATAAAAAGTTCATACCAATACTTCGGCATAACGATATTGAAACAAATAATATCATTTACGAAGAAAATAACATCCCTTACCTCATAATAACCGTACTTCTGACTGAATTTCGGATATAGTGCTGACAGAAACTTGCACTGAATAACAGCTCTCAAAGTATCAAACTACTCACAAAATATGCTCGAGAATATTGAGAGAGAAATAGAGAAAACTTATGAATCCTTGTGTGATTTTCAATTCTAACTTATCCCTCTATTTATAGGAAAATATTAGCACGCCGAAGCAGACTTGACCTGTAACATGATGGCTTTACCTACTACTATTGCCACCCACCATATTTGAAATAAAATTCAGCACATTTCTTCACCAACCACAAGTGGGGCCCACTCAATTCTAGAATTTTCTACCAAAATAATTTATAATCCTAATTTCCGAATCAGTCACCTCTTAAAATTCATAACAAATCATACGGTCATTTTTAACGGTTCAAAATTTGTGGACATATACTCAACTTATATATGTATAACATATCCAAAAATCACAACGATCCAACGGTTGGATTAAAAATTATAACTCACGCAATATATCTGAAAAATACTGATTTGATTTTTAATACATACATTCCGACAGAAATACTGATAAAACACCTCAACATTAATTCCTTCAATAATAACCACATAAATAAATCCATCATTTATATCCATATCAAATAAATATTTTTTTATCATATAAATCAATAATTAATTATTCACAAATAATATTACAGAATCACAATTATGATAACCAGGCCGTTCCCAAGAAAGAGGGGGCTTTCCAATAAGGATTTCACCTTACTGGCGCGCAATTAGGTGACCAAACCTCTCCTTAGACATAAATTTTTAGACATTGACAATAATGCTATCTAATAATATTATTCAAATAATATGAATTATTGATTTGATAATGGGAAATACTGTGCAGTAACAATTATTGAAACAACAATAATATAAAATATTAACGCAGCAATTATTGAATCAATAAAATAAAATATTGAACAGTAACTACTATAACAATTATTGAGTAGTGCCTTCTTACGTAAGGATCAATAATTCAACAATACTGTGCAAAACCGTGTGCTACTGTACAACCACACATATTACTGTATTTTAACCACCGGGTATTTCAACAGTTTTAACGGTAACAACTACGCCGTTATTTATAAAAACTCAATTTTGTCGTTATCTTCATCTGACTATTTTTCATTATGGGGCCCACAAATAGCTACGCCGTCGTACGAATATTCCCCGACAGAAAGAATATTCCACGACCAAACGAATATTCTCCGACAACAATGAGTATTTTATAACCACTTGTTTATTTTGTAAAATTTGCACATTTCACCCATAACCAAAATATTATATCAAATTAACACCTTATTATTCACAATAATATTTAGAGAAAATTTGATTTTATTCATTAATAAGTTGGGGTCTTACATTTTGTTTGTGGGTCGGTAGACCACATGGCAAGAAATTTCCCAAAGAAGGGGGCGGAGGGTAGTAAGAGTTCTGGTAGTGATACTTTAGCTATTACTGGACCAACACCATCACTGGGTAGACCCTCAGCCCAAACGTTTAATATAACCGTCCAAGATGCGGTTGCATCATCAGATGTAGTAGCAGGTATCATTCCAGTCAACGAAATAAATGCTTATGTGTTATTTGACTCGGGTGCTACTTGTTCTTTTATAGCATGTGGATTTTCTAAGCAATTGGGATTAAATCCTGAGAAATTAGAAATACCTTTAGACGTTAAGGTACCAAACGAAGAGATAATTCTCATTGAACACATTCGTAGGAATTGTTTCGTAGATATCAGGGGTAACAGATTATCGGTAGATCTTTTACCGATAAGGTTAAGAGAATTCGATGTGATTCTCGGTATGGATTGGTTAATTAATCATAGAGCGATGATAGATTGTCATAGAAAGAGTGTGAACCTAAGGCTTTCTAAGAAACCTGAGGTGGTGTTTTATGGAAATAAATCACCGGGACGTTCTTGTTGTCTAACCATAACACAAGCTAAGAAGATGTTGAAGAAGGGGTGTAAGGGTTATATGTGTTATGTGGTGGATACCCAAAGAGTGGGAACATCATTGGAACAAATAGCGGTAGTTCAAGAATTCGCGGATGTGTTTTCGGAGGAGTTACCCGGTATTCCGCCAGATAGGGATATAGAATTTGTGATTGATTTGTTGCCAGGTACGACACCAGTTTCAAAGGCACTATATAGGATGGCGTCGGTAGAGATGAAGGAGTTAATGCTTCAGTTATAAAAACTATTAGATAGAAAGTACATTCAACCGAGTGTATCTCCGTGGGGAGCACCGGTATTATTTGTAAAGAAGAAGGATGGATCGTTACGACTTTGTATCGACTATCGAGAGTTGAACAAGTTAACGATTAAGAATAAATACCCGTTGCCCAGGATCGATGATCTATTTGATCAGTTGAAAGGGGAAAAGTATTTTTCTAAAATAGATTTGCGCACGGGGTATCATCAACTGAAAGTGAGGAAGGAAGATATACCGAAGACGGCATTCAGAACTCGTTATGGGCATTACGAGTTTTTGGTTATGTCGTTTGGGTCAGCAAATGCGCCAGCTGCATTCATGGATATGATGAACAGAGTGTTCAAATAGAATTTGGACAAGTTCGTTGTAGTGTTCATTGATGATATTCTAGTCTATTCTAGGACGCCAGAAGATCATGCTGTACATTTAAGAATAGTGTTGGAAACACTACGGAGGGAGAAGTTGTATGCGAAATTCACTAAGTGTGAATTTTGGCTCGAACGAGTACAGTTTCTAGGACATGTTATAGACAAAGATGGCATATCCGTAGATCCAGCGAAGGTGGAAGCTGTAAATGAGTGGGAGCAACCGAAGACGCCAACCGAGGTTAGGAGTTTTCTGGGGTTAGCGGGATACTATAAAAGGTTCATTCAAGACTTTTCTAAAATAGCTACTCCGTTGAAAAATCTGACCAGGAAGTCGGTGAAGTATGTGTGGACAGAAACGTGTGAAAATAGTTTTCAAGAACTAAAAAGGGGGTTAAGTGAGGCACCTGTATTATCCTTACCAGATAATACGAGGAATTTTGTGGTGTATAGCGATGCTTCGCATAGGGGACTTGGATGCATGCTCATCTAGCATGGAAAGGTCATTGCGTATGCGTCACGTCAGTTAAAGGATTATGAGAAGGTTTATCCTACTCATGACCTATAATTGGCTGCTGTAGTGTTTGCCTTAAAAATATGGAGACATTATTTATACGGGGAGAAATGTGAGATATACACGGACCATAAGAGTCTGAAATATATCTTCACACAGAAGGAGTTGAATATGATGCAGAGAATGTGGTTAGAGTTGATAAAAGATTATGACTACGATATCTTATATCATTCGGGGAAAGCGAATGTAGTAGCCGACGCGTTGAGTCGGAAGGGTAGCGAAAAGCTGTCAATGTTAACGACTCAGAACGAGTTAATAACAGAGATGGCAAGGATGGAGTTAGAAGTTAAGTTAACAAGTGAAACGGTGGAAATGGTATTCGCAATAGAGACTCGACCAACGATAGTGGAACGGGTTAAGGAAGTACAGATAAATACGGAAGAATGTGAGCGAATGAGAAAGATAATGAGGGATGACGTGAAGACTAAGTATAACCTTAATAAAGAAGGTTTACTTTGTTTTGAAGGAAGAATTTTGGTTCCACATAATTCTGAGTTGAAAGAAGAGATTTTGTATGAGGCCCATAGTTCGAGGTACTCGATACATCCTGGTAGTACTAAGATGTATCAAGACCTTCGACAGAACTTTTAGTGGCCGAACATGAAGAGGGAGATCGCAGTAAGTGCTTAACTTGTCAGAAAGTTAAGGCTGAACACCAAAGACCGAGTGGATTAATACAACAACTTGAGATTCTAGAGTGGAAATGGGAGCATATCATCATGGACTTTGTGGTGGGACTTCCAACAACAAGAAAAGGATACGATGCTGTTTTGGTGATAGTGGATCGATTGACGAAATCGGCTCATTTTCTACCAATATAGGTATAACCTAGAGCAGTTAGCTAAGCTTTATGTCAAAGAAATCATTTCTAAACATGGAGTACCTGTTTCGATTGTGTCCGATCGTGATCCACGATTCACATCGAACTTTTGGAGGAGTTTGCAAGAGCAAATGAGAACACATTTGAGATTGAGTACGGCATATCATCTACAGACGAATGGACAAAGTGAACGAACAATTCAAATACTATAAGATATGTTAAGATCTTGCGTTATGAATTTCAAGGGGAGTTGGGACGAACATCTACCTTTGGTATAATTCACTTACAACAATAGTTTTCACGCTAGTATAGGCATGTCGCCTTACAAAGCGTTGTATGGAAGGAAGTGCAGGACACCACTTTGTTGGGATGAAGTAGGTGAACTTCGAATGTTGGGACTGGAGATGGTACAACAAACGGCAGACATGATGAAGCTGATAAGAGCTCGATTAGTAGCGGCTCAAGATAGACAACAGAAGTATGCAGATCCTCATCGAGAGAAGAGGGAGTTTGAAGTAGGTTCATATTTTTTTCTAAAAGTGTCGCCCTGGAAAGGGAAGATACGTTTTGGAAAGAAAGGGAAATTAAGTCCAAGGTTTGTAGGACCTTTTGAAATTTTAAGAAGAGTATGAGAGGTAGCTTATGAAGTAGCCTTACCTCCAGAAATGGAAAAAATACACAATGTGTTTCACATGTCTGTGTTACGTCCTAATAAACCGGACTACAAGCACGTAATAGAGTATGAGTCTATTCAAGTAGGAAAAGACTTAACGTATGAAGAAATTCCGATTCAGATTATTGATAGGAAGGAACAAGTCTTGAGAAATAAAGTAATACCTTCAGTAAAGGTAATTTGGAGTAACCACGATGCTGAAGAAGCAACGTGGGAGCTCGAAAGTAAAATGAAGGAAAACTTTTCTCATTTGTTTATGTAAGAATAGCGAGATTCTGAGGAGAGAATCCTTATAAGAAGGGAAGAATGTAACGCCCGAGAATTTCGAATTTTTAATGAATTAAATTTTTATTTGATTATGTGGATTAAATGAATTTAATTGAGTTATTATGTGAGTAAGATGTTCGAAGGTCGTTCTATGACCTAGAATATGTGAATGTGGTTAGTATTCTGGCTTTGTGCTAGGATTAATTATTGTGAATTATCAAGACGAGAACAAAGGTTTGACGAGAATGTTTACGTAAAAATACTATTCATCCGATTTCGTTCGTAGCAAGGGTTTGAGATTTTGAGAAACACGTAATGATAGAATATGAAGATAGTATGGAATATCCAATAATAATTTCGTTATGGCAAACGAAGTTTTCGCTTGCGGACGTAAAACCTAAGGGTTAGTGAAAAACTTTCTGAAAGGGAAATGCAATGCGTATAGTCATTTCGGATATTATACGTATGAAATACGAGTATTATATTAGTATAAATACGAGTATTATACTAGTATGAATACGAGTATGGTAAGAAGAATAGTACGGTGTATAATACGAATATTGTATGAGTACTAGACGAAGAGGATACGGAAGTAATACGCGTAGAATACAAGTCGCATTAATGGTATATGAGTTAAGGATTTTATACAATCCAATTGGACTTGGATTAATAGCAAGCCCAATGAATTAAGTATGCAAGCCCAAGTTAAGGCCCATTATTAATTAATATCAAGCCCAATCCAAAGAATTAAACTGTGGGTCGAACCGGTGGGTCATGAGGTGGGTAAAACCCATGGGGTGATCCACAAAGGAGTGGCCCGGCCACTTGGTGTGCAAGGCAAGTGTATCACTTGGTCACCAAGTATTTTGCTTGGTGACAAAGTGTTGAATAGTAAGGAGGTGGGGGTTTAATGCCTATTTTGCCCTCCATTTCAATTGCTTATAATTAGAAACCTAGAGTTGGCCATTTGATATTTTCTCAAGACTCAACCAACATATTTGAGAGAGAAAGAGAGCTAGACTTAAATCATTCTTCTACTTTGAAGCTTTTTCATTAGAAGTTCAACAAGGACACTAAGAGTTCTTAAGGTAATACTCTTCAATTCTAATTCCATCTCTTTTGGTTTTCTATTATCATGGAGAATCATAAATGGGTGGGGTATGGCTTGTATGGTGGAATGAGAGTGACTTACCATAGATTCAATCTCTATAAGTCATGAGATCATAGAAATCATACGGGTTGATATAGCTTAAAATCATGAAATTGTTGATTGTTGAGATTGATTGTTGATAAACAATTGAACTCCATCAATACGTTAATATGTTCATTTTGCTTGGTTAGGATGTAGATATGAAGTCGATGGAGTATTCCATGTGATTTGGCTTATAGAACATTAGTAACGAAGTTATGGCGAATTTTACGGAAATAGACGTTAAACGTCGAAAAAGTAAAAGTCTAGGTTAAAGGTCAAAAGTTGTCGTGTGACTTAAAAACGTTGGTTTCCAATGTCAACACGTGAGATAAGGTAATTAAGAGTCGCGGGCGAAAGAATCGTCGCATTCCGACTTATAACGAAGAAAACGAGTATTGAACGGACGAAAACGTTAAACGAACGCTCAAAAATGAACTCAAAGGTGAATTCGGAGTTAACAGATTTGAAAGTATGAAATTCTTATATGAACACATAAAGGATGTAATTTGTGACTTGTAGGAATTCAAATGGGTCAATTTGGATGTAAAACGAACAAATTAGAAAGCCGGGAGTTTCGTTGGAAAAGTTAACTGGTTTGAACAACTTGTGCACAGGGGCGGCGCCGCAGCGCCAAACCTAGTGTTAATGGTCATGCCATAGTGCCAAGCACTGTCGAGAGAAAGCCAAAACCTACTGAAGTTTCGCGCCGCAGCGCGGAAGTTTGTACATGGACTCGCGCCGCAGCGTCAAGTCCGGGCAAAACTTCTGGAGAGTGACGCCGTAGCGCCACTAGAATACATAGGTGTCGTGCCGCAGCGCCGGCGGTAGAAAAATGTTGACCAAGTTAGGTTTTGTTCCATTTTGAATGTTAAATTAAAGTAAGACATTGAAGTTACTTAATGTACATGATAAGACTTACCTTAAATCACTTATAAGGTCATAATGTAAGAAGATCTAGTAAGGTTTCATAGAAATTAAACGAAGAACACTAAGACGTAATAAGTAAACCGTGAATGACGTTCAACGTTGGTATTTAACCATTAATGATCGAATGTCGGTTAAGGACGTAAGAACGTTAATGAAACGTAACGAAGTATAGAAAGTTAAATTGACTTTAATAACGAAGTTAATTCAAAGAAAACATAGAAGAGAAAGAAGTTGGTTAGAAACGTAAAGTTAGTTTGTTTGATAACTAATTATATTATGCTATGTGAATGTATCATGTAGATCATGTAAAGACTGAGAATAGTTGAATTATAAATTCGAAGACGCTTAAAGACAAGTCTTTCTTAACTCTTGCATAACCTTCGTGTTAGACAAGTTTTATGTGATGCATGTTATACAATGTATGAATGGTATTAAGGAAAGAGTCGATGCCTATGTTATCCTGGCTAGACAAGTATTGAAGAATATATTGAATTGTTTATAAGTCTGTTGATATAGAACTGTTAATGCTATCCTATACCAAGTATTTGGTATGGATGAGAAGGTAAGTTTGTTTATGTACAAATAAAAGTATTTTTCATCGATTATTCGATGGGCACGCGAGGTTGCCAAATGTTGAACGTAAATACGTTTAACGGAAGAGTGTTGATTTGATCACCTAGAAGTGCTCGTAAGTAAAGACGGATGGGTAGCCTTAGTGCTGGATGTCCTTTTCAAGTATGAAAACGAAAAGAGTATGTTCATGGTCTATTGACCGGTTCATCATTCCTAAGCTATGCTATATACTCTGGAATTGTTGCATAAGAAGTATTAATCAAATGTTTCATAATGCTTTGTAGATAATTGTTCAGATATGGAAAATAAAGCATGTAATTATTGATGTGATATTCATATGATTCATTGTTGAGACTTGCTGAGCTAGTTATGCTCATTCTTGCTTGAACCATATGTTTGTAGCTAAAGCCAAACGAACTGAGCGTTCTAAGAGAGATAAAGGAAAAGCTAAGATGGACAATTAATCGTCCTGTAATAGACTTGTATATCCGTATGTAATGTACTTATGAAGAACAACAAATATATTCGGTTATGAACCTGAGAAAGGATTTATTACAAATGTAATACGAAGATAGTAATTACACTCATTTTGGTTTTATTACACTCATTTTGTTTTTATTTCAATGGAGTGATTGTATGAATTGTAGTATCGTGGAGCACCATCTGTCAGGTTAGAAGATACCCGGATTTGGGGGCGTCACAATATTTGTACTTTAAAAATATTTTGAGTTATTATAAATAACTTTAATATTTTGGCAATGGTTTCATTAATAGTTTAATATTAATTAAATATTAATGATAATATAATTATTCAATATTTAAATCATTTAATAATGATTCCGATGTTTGAAAATTCATGATAAATTATAATAATTATTTAAAAATTGTTGTAAGGCTATGAAAAATCGTATGATTGATATTTGCATCTATTGAACTATAGGATAGAGTCTTAGACTCGATAAATACCCGATAAAGCTGTCAGTAGACCGACATGTTTCAAAAATTCATCTGGACTTAGATAGTTTGACTGTTTTAATGTTTGTTTGTGATTCAATGACTGTTGAATATGTATGACAATGTGATTGGGTAATGTGCTGACTGTAATAAGCAGTATTATGTGTTACGATATGTTATTCTAATTGGTAAAATGATCTTATTAATGATAGGTTTTGGTATAAAAGATAAAACTAAGTTGCGTACAATAAGCAGCAGACCAGGCAAGTATCCTACCTTTGCATTTCCTTTATGCAATAGACATAAGTAAGAAAGTTTCAGATTTATATTACTATTGTACTAGATTATTAACCCTATTGTCGTATATATTATAGCTGATCATTGTTTATCAACATGATATTATATTATATAAGTCATATATAGATTCTGTTTGTTAATTTCGAAATACGGTTATACAAAAGTCCTCACTTGGATAATCATTGTATTTAAACACATGATATATATATATATATATATATATATATATATATATATATATATATATATATATATATATATATATATATATATATATATATATATATATATATATATATACCTCTAAGCTATTTGACCAGCTAGACACAGATTTAGAAATATCGTTGAATTTGACAAAATCTTTTTGTATCCAATCAAATCGTTTTGATTCGGATTCCAGACTAAGTATGAACATCCCAATCAAGGGAAAACTTTTATGCGCCCAAGGCGGACAGAGTGAACGATAACATCGTTCTTGTATGTAGCATTGATCAATACAGGGTCCATGGGATGTACACCCTCGCGCCCGTAAGTTATGACGGTTTGCAGATGAAGTTCCGCTAAACCTATTCGAAAATTGAAAACAATGTTCATAGTATGTCACCTTATACCCTATATATATAGTCAATATGTAGTTTCAAAAATTTGATATAGAATTGTTATGTTATTATTATCGGTTAAGTTTACTTCACAACTATTTATTCGTTGTAGAAGTGACGTACAAAGAAAATATTTAATTATTTCAGCTAATTATATTTATAATTGTTATTACTTGTTGGGCACCTAAATGCTCATTCTTGCTTTAAATTTAAATGTTTTCAGCTAAGCTTGATCAACCTGAAGGTTCAGACAAGAACAAGTGAAAAGAAAAGCAAACATAATATGTTTAATGGTATCTTTTATAATAGTTAGACGATATTAAGATAATGATATGTATTATATAACGTGTAAAGAATGTATTAAAGGTTGCGTACTTGGGATTAGACTCTGATAAGTGTAAATTAAGTTTGATTTTTATATTATTATTATTATTATTATTAGTATTATTCCACTTATAGAAATGGTACCGTAAAACACCGAGTTCGAGTTTCAAGTACCTGAATTTGGGGGCGTTACAGGTTAGTATCAGAGCTATAAGCATTAATTTGCAAAGAGCCCCGAACCTCTCGCTGGTGACTTCCTTATGTGGAATGCGTTGAAGCCAGACTCTCCGTAGGGGACGCCGAGCCAGTCGGTGGCAAGCTGATAGGTACCAATGTGAGGTGCTATTGTTGGAAGCACCATGAAAGTCACAGGTTGGTATCAGAGCTTTAGGGTTAAAAACCTTAGGTGGGTTAGACCTTAGGCTATAACCTTAGAACAGAGAGAAACGTTGAAAATATAAATAACTCATATAGAGTTTAAAAGGAGATGAATTGAATAAATTTATCGTCAAACAAAATAAAAGATAACTTGTATAAAACTATTATTTATTGTGTGTATATATTAGTTGATAATCAAGATAGCTTGTGTGTGGATGTTAGATAGAAAGAATTAGGATACCCTCAGATTGTAAAGAAGGAGTCAACCTCCATAATCGAGCCAATATCAAAACCAATTGCTGAAATAGAGGCTCACATTGAAAGCTACTTCAATGAGGTGGTTATTTTGGAAAGTGTAGTACCGGACCCATAAACGATAGTATAATTGATAGGTAGAGTATAGTTAAAGAATGTAAGGTCAAGCTCGAGTTCTTAAACTCATATGTTTGTGGTGAGTTCTTAAACTTATAATGTGTGGTATGTTTGACGAACTAGGTATAGTTAGGTATGAATGGATTATTGAGGATAGTGGGAATATATAGAATACTAAGCAAATGATCCTTAATGAAGACACGTAAGAAATAAGTAGTATTATATATATATATATATATATATATATATATATATATATGATTCTATGATGTGTATACCATAGGTATGTCTGTATAATATAATATTCTTAACTTTTGTATAAGTTATGGCAGCGATTCCCGACTTTTGAGTCACAAAGGGATAGCGGATGTTTAAAGCAATATGTGCTATGGTATGTCAAGTGTTATGAATATGAATCTATGATGGATTAATGAAATAAGTTGGTATAAAGATAGTAGATATTTATATGAACACTGGTTAATACAGTAAACCGAGTTTTCGAATAAATGATTATTTGAGTAGAAAATTTCGCGTTATATGTTAAGCGTATACGATAAGGCTTAGAATATAAGTTAATAAAAATAATTTATGATAATACCGCTAAGACGAAAGCGAAACCAAAGGACAGAAGAACCTGTCAACAAAGCTGGAAGACAACCAGACCCGATATAGAATTTTGCGAATATGAACGCTCAAGTTATGCAAAACGGAATACCAGTCGCGGGAAATCAGCCAGATAATCGATGGACAAACTTCAAAGACTTCAATGGAATCGTACTGCCAGGTTTAGAAGATCAACTGACCCTGTTGACGCGTTTGGGATAGCTAGGGTAACGGAGGGGAAAAAGATAGCTTTTTCCACCTATGCGATGAAAGGGGAGGCGAATTTTTTTTGTGGGAGACAAAACAAGCTAGAGCTAGAAAAAGGGAGTAGTGGTAGTAGGACGGGAAAAGGAAAGTCTGTGTGCTATAAGTGTGGTCAGGAGGGACATATCTCTCCTAACTACCCCAATCCAAGTATGTATAGTGGGTGTTTAATTTATGAATCAATGGAGCATAAGGTGAAAGACTGCCCAAGAAGTAGAAGGGAGGCATGGAATGCGAATAGGAGAGAAGGTAGCAGGACATTGGCGACAACGAGACCAACTTCAACAAGTGAACCAATAGAACAAACTACAAGAGTCTTCAGCATGACTATTCAGGATATGGTAGCAGCCGGGGATGCAACTCCAGGTATTACTCGAACCAATTTTATTTTCTTCTATATGATTTTCTTATATATATAATAAATTATTTTATAAAGATATTTTGAAGGAGGAAATTGAGTTCTATTAGAAATCAATTTTCCGTTTAATCAGATAGATAAGCTTTTGGTTCGATTGTTTATGATCGAGATCTACTTGCAATGATTGTGTATGCTATGTACCCTGGTATGTATAGGTTTCAAAACAGTGATTCCGAGGACAGAATCTTTATATGGGAGGGTGAATGTAATAACCCGATATTTTCTATATAATTAAATCAAAAATTTTGCGTATAAATTTAAAAAATAAATAAAGATGAGAATGTGTGCAAGGTAATGTGTATGTATTTATGTGATGAATATAAAATATATTTATTATATGAATGATTATAAATAATTTTATTTTAGAATTATTGTTCATTATAAATTATATTCTTATAATATTTAATTTTACAGTAAAAATATTTTTATTAATTATTTTCCATTAAAATATGTTTATATATTATTTAAATAATATGTGAAATGATTAAAGCACAATTGTAATAATTATTTTATTTTATTATATGAATTTATTTCAACTTAATTAAGTTATTTATTTTAACTTAATTATTAATGTTATATATGAAAGATAAATCATATATGAAATCCAAATCCAAATTTTGGATTTTGATCAAGGAATAAGAATAATAATATAATATTAATTATATTTTGATTTTTAAGTGCTATAAATAGGTATTATATATGTGTGGACTGATAATTGTTGTTCAATTATGTTGTATCATGACCAAACCCTAGTTTTAAGCTATTAAACCCTAATTCAAAAGTCGAATGCCAACTTAGGAATGTTATGTAATTATGTTAATGTAATTAATGACCGGTGTTATAGATATTAACCCTAATTAGGGTGAACCCTAATTTTCAAAACCCTAATTTCTTAAATTACAAACCTTAAACAATAATTAACTGATTGATAAATAGAAACCCTAGTTTGAAACTCAATTATAAGTTCGAGAATGTTTTGTAATTGTATTATTATGATTAAGGATAAGTATTATGGAATTTAAAGTTAATTAGGAAAACCCTAATTTTTGAAACCCTAATTAATATTTATAAACCCTAATTTTCTATACTAACCCTAATTGTCAAGTGGGGAAACCCTAATTGTAAAATTAGAATGTTTAAAGTTAATTAGTGGACCTAAACCTAATTAGCAAGCTCTATGTATTTAGAAATCTAAACTATATTAAGAAACCCTAATTACAATTTTTAGAAACTAAAATTTTATTTTATTTTACAAACTCTAAACTAGAAATGCTTCAATTTTGTGCTAGACCTTAGGGTTAAACCCTAAGGGTCAAACCCTAAGGGTTTGCCAAGTTACTAACATGCCATTAAATTTGTTAGACAAATGACCATATTGCCCCTCTTGCATAATTATTAGATAACTTGTATTTTGGACAACACTCTAGTGGGTGACCTAATTTTATTAACCCCATGTGACATTTAACACCAACAATCAGCTGAATTCAGCTACATACATTGCATACATGTAATATATATAGATCTAAGGAGAGAGAGAAAGTCATTTTATTGCCCATTTATTCAACCAATGATTAACCAAGTCTCTCTCTCTCTCCTCACTCATGAATTTATGTAGTAGACCAGTCCCAAAACACAGCCCCACGTTTATCATTAACAAATCACAAGATCATAATCAAGGATCAAGGTGTAAAGAGGTATAAAAACCCTAGTTTGAAAATCATGTGATCTGTTGTAAGATGTTGTGTTTTTGTGTTAAAACATGTTATATGTAGTGTGTATAGATGATCTGGGTTGATAGATGTTAGATCCATAACATCTATAAGCTCAGATTTGAAGATTTTAAGAATTTGAAATTTTTTGTTTTTGAGTCTGACAGTCAAATGTCAGTGCTCATAGATCATTGTATGTTATGTTTTTTTGTTGTTTAAGTGTTTAATCTTGTAGTCTGCTATGAGGTTTTGGATCTGGAACTCGAACCAGGGTCAGATCTAGTTTATATTGAAAGTTATTGATGGTCAAAGGTCGTTGACCGACCATGACCGAATGAATTCTGGGTAACCCATAAACTTGTTTTCAGCGTCTGACAATGTTTGGGAAGGCATAGATCTGTCATATTGTAAGTGATATGATGATGTTATAATATCTATTTTGTAGCTTGTAATATGTTCTTCATAACTGTGTCTTTAGATCCTTTAAACAAAGTGACTGAAATGATCACGAAAACCATTTTCTGGAAATTCCAGAAATGGGATGAACAGCCTTTCTGACAACTTTTGACCGACTTAAATCTTCCTCTAGTGATGTTGTTTTCTTGATCTAGTGAATGATAACTGTAGCATGTAATCTCTACTTCAAAACTGTACTCTTATATCACACTGAGTAGACACAAAATCAAAGGTACAGAGCATCAAAGGTGATACCCTGCAACTGTTCTTCATTTCTGGAAAACCCAGAAATGAAGAACAGCTCTGACATGTTTTTCTGCAGTTTAGATCTCCTTAATGTGATGTTGTATGGTCATGTTTGTTGTTGAATAATGTAGTATTATACTAGAACCATAAGATCTGACCAATAGTTTGTCCAGAAACATTATATGTTACGAATTAATCTTGGTCAAAGTGAGCACCTTGTAAACTGACTATGCATTTCTGGGTTTCATGATGAACGCGAAGAACACCTATAGCGACGGTTCTGTCGTTATAGGCAATCTTTAGCGACTCTTTATTACTAAATTAATTATTTTTATTAAATAATTAGTATTAAATAGTTTTTAATTATTAAAAATTCAAAATAAATTCTTAAAAAATATTTTAATGTTTGAAAATTAGTTTTTAATAATTTTTAATATATTTCTTAAATATTTAATATTTTTGGAATATTAATGGTATTTAATTTATTTAATTATAATATTAAATAAATTATTTAAAAATTATTTTAATGTATAAAAAATCATTTAAAATTATATTATGATATAAGAAAATATTTTAAGTTATTTTTAATGACTTTTAATATTTTGTGATGAATATCATTAATTAATTAATATTAGTTATAAATAATTTAATTAATAAATGCATTAAATAAATTATGAAAAATAGAATTAATGATTTAAAAATTATAAAAAAATAATTTAAAGGTTATAAAAATATAAAATATAACTTTTGATATTTTGTCATAAAAAATATTAATATTTTAATATTAATGATATTAGATTGTATTAACTAAATAAGTTAAAAATAATTTTATTCATTTAAAAATCATTTTAAATGACAATAAAGTATTAAAAAATATTTTGAATTATAAAATATAATTTTCAATATTTTTGAAGAATTCTCATTAATAAATTAATATTAATATTATTAAATTTATTTAATAATTATATTAATAAATTAGTTTAAAAATGATTTTAATATTTCAAAATTTATTTTAAATAAAAATTAGGTGTTTAAAGATATTTTAAGTTATAAACTATAACTTTTAATATTTAAAGGATAATTTCATTAATAATTTAATATTAATGATATTAAATTTATTTAATAATTATATTAATTAAATAATTTAAAAATGGTTTTATTCATTTAAAAAGGATATACATGAATGAAAAATATTTTAAGTTATAATTAATGACTTTTAAATATTTTGATAAATAATGCATTAATATTTTAATATTAATGGTAATTATTTAAAAATAATTTTAATTATTTTAAAAATTATTTAAGGGTAATATTAGTACTTTAAAAATATTTTTTGTTATTATAAATAACTTTAATATTTTGGCAATGGTTTCATTAATAGTTTAATATTAATTAAATATTAATGATAATAGAATTATTCAATATTTAAATCATTTAATAATGATTCCGATGTTTGAAAATTCATGATAAATTATAATAATTATTTCAAAATTGTAATAAGGCTATGAAAAATCGTATGATTGATATTTGCATCTATTGAACTATAGGATAGAGTCTTAGACTCGATAAGTACCCGATAAAATCGTCAATAGACCGACATGTTTCAAAAATTGATCTGGACTTAGATAGTTTGATCATTGTTTATCAACATGATAATATATTATATAACTCATATATAGATTATGTTCGTTAATTTCAAAATATGGTTATACAAGTGTCCTCACTTGGATAATCATTGTATATATATATATATATATATATATATATATATATATATATATATATATACCTCTAAGCTATTTGACAAGCTAGACACATGTTTAAAAATATCGTTAAATTTGATAAAACCTTTTTGTATCCAATCAAATCGTTTTGGTTCGGATTCCATACTAAGTATGAACATCCCGATCAAGGAAAAACTTTTATGCGCCCAAGGCGGACAGAGTGAACGATAACATCGTTCTTGTATGTAGTATTGATCAATACAGGGTCCATGGGATGTACACCCTCGCGCCCATAAGTTATGACGGTTTGTAGATGAAGTTCTGCTAAACCTATTCGAAAATTGAAAATAATGTTCATAGTATGTCACCTTATACCCTATATATATAGTCGTAGTTTCAAAATTTTGATATAGAACTGTTATGTTATTATTATCGGTTCAGTTTACTTCACAACTATTTATTCATTGTAGAAGTGATGTACAAAGAAAACTTTTAATTCTTTTAGCTAATTATATTTATAATTGTTATTACTTGATGGGCACCCAACTGCTCATTCTTGCTTTAAATTTAAATGTTTTCAGCTAAGCGTGATCAACCTGAAAATTCAGACAAGAACAAGTGAAAAGGAAAGCAAACAGAATATGTTTAATGATATCTTTTATAATAGTTAGACGATATTAAGGTAATGATATGTATTATATATCATCTAAAGAATGTATTTAAGGTTGCGTACTTGGGATTAGACTCTGATAAGTGTAAATTAAGTTTGATTTTTATATTATTGTTATTATTATTAGTATTATTCCGCTTATAGAAATGGTATCGTAAATGTGACACCCCCAAATCCTGGTACTTCATTTCCTCAAGATTTGGTGTTCACGTAATCAAAACATTCATTACTAACTACCCAATTGATAAAATTGAATAAATAAAACCTGCCCATACAGGATTAAACTTAAATAAAAATCTCCCAGGCTATCTAACCTTTACAAACATTCATTCATGCGGAAAATAAATTAATATAAACTTCATTACAATCCTTAAACAAGTCTATTCAATCTATTACAGGTCTTCAGCATTGTTTCATCTTTCCTTTCCCTTTACTGGTGCTAGGTACATCACCAGTTTCAACCTTAGCTGTAAGAAATTTTACAGGCAAGAGTGAGCAAACAAGGCCCACTTGAAATAATAATAAATAAATCAGTTAACTTTACATCATGTACCAACATTAGGTTTAATAGAACTGAACAATAAATTCTATTACTTTCTAAAAACTTTAATCAATTACTGAGGGTCTATTGACCACGAATCATGTCCACAGTTATAAGTAATTTTTCAACTTAAACTTTAACAGTCATAAGACTATAAGGACTTCACGTACTTAGGGGGATCAACCCTTCGTACAATGTATTGTGCACAATCATTTTAACGCTAAGCGTAACCTCTTATAAAAGAGTTGTTCTTCTCAGTATTTAGAATACAAGTCCGTACCAAAGTGAGTTTGGTTTGGATACATCATGGGGTAATTTAGAATTTAACGGTAATCAACTAAGGGTTAGTTGATTACAAACAACATAACTGTATACTATGGAATAATCATAGTTGAATTGATATTTATAAACTAACATCATGCTTTAGGAATAATTTAGTAGCATAATCATGGAATAATCATAACATGCATCCTCATAAACCAATAGATACACGAGCTTAATCAACAATAAACAATCTAACTCTACGAAAGTGTAAAGTTAGCAATTTGTACAATTGAAATGGAATTAAAGCGATAATGTGTTTAACGAATTCAAACTTGCACAATGAAGTTTGGAGTTAGAGAACTTGCATAAGTATAACATAACAGTGAAAAGTAACCTTGCTGAATAATAAAGTAGAAAAGGTTAGGGAACTTGCCTCGCGTGTAGGTTAAACAATTACTATTCACATTCACCCCAAGTCCTACACATATCATATGCATTGATAATACACATTAGTTACACTAACATTACCTTTATGAGTTCCTTTATTACTCTTAGTATAGCTACTAACTAAGTTTAAGTTTAAACACAGCACATCTTTCATGAACATTACATTTTAGCTTTATTACAACTACCTAAATGATCATGCCATTACACCACGTGTACATTAACAACTTGATATAACATCCTAATACATGTCCAACATGTTATCATTAAGTTATACTAATACCCAAAGGGTTGCACTTGCATTCGTGCATCCCGACGCCCTCCGATTGGCTCCAAATACACAACAGTCATAAAGATGACCATTTTGACTACTGTTACAGACCTCAAATAAAAAAACTTAAAGAATGAAAGTTGTAGGTCTACTCGTCCTCTTTCCGAATCATCTTGAATTACCTAAATCGGAGTTCGTATGAAAAAGTTATGGCCATTTTACTACAGGAGACCAAAACTGCCCAACTAGGCCACTTTTCCGGCGCCGGGGCGCGGAACAGTGGCGCTGGGGCGCGGGCCACGGTGCTGGGGCGCGGGCCACGGCGCTGGGGCACGGGCCACGGCGCTGGGGCGCGGACATGGCGCTGCGGCGCGAACCATGGCGCTGGGGCGCGGACATGGCGCTAAGGCGCCACTAAAGTACTACTGGAGTCGCGCCGCGGCGCCAGACTCCAGAATCCGGCGGCAGCCTCGGCAACAGTACCAGAAAAACCAATTTGGCCAAAAAGCTCGAATCTAATAAGTCGATTATCATGTAAATTGCATATAGACATCATATAATCGTATACTAACGACTTCTAACATGTTTCTACTCATCAATTAGCACAAACATCAAATATTCAACACCCAATTTTAATATTTTTGGCAAAACTCTATATTTTGATATTTTTCATGAAAACCAATACTGTGATTTTGTTATTCAATCAAAACAGAGATTTCCAAGCATCATGATTATGATTTTACACTCTAGTAATTCTTATAATCAATTTATCAATACAACAACTAATTAAACCTTAATTTCCATTTTAAAAATAACCATTCTCATTCATAAAATTCTCTGTAAAACAATTTCTTCATAAAATATATACATACATGAATTAAACTCTATATAATCATGCATAACTCATGAAACACATCTACAATTGCTAATTATATAAACTTATAACCAAAACAACCAAAATTTCTTTTCATAAATTTTTCACAGAAACTTTTTGGGAAAAAAACTTTTAGAGTTTTGTAAAGAAGAAGATGGCCTACCTTGGATTATGAAGAAGATGATGGTCCTAACTCTTTGATTGTCAAGCTTTTCTCCAAAACCTGTTAATAATCTCTCAATTCTCTCTAGAATTCTCTCACTTTTCTTCTTTTCTTCTTCTTCTTCCTCTGAGTTCTTTCTTTCTCTATTTTCCTTCTTCTGAACTCTTTTCTCTCTCTAACATATGTACTAAAATATAACGTATATAATTATAATTATAATAATTGTATATTATAAATATAAGATATATAACTGACATCAGTTAAAGGTTTTAAAAATCAAAAGCCATAAGGTTTGTTTGGTTAGTCTAAATAAAATAACTCATTAATCTTTATGCCTTGTTTGTTAAAACTCAATTAGATAAAGAGTTATTATGCCATAAGACATGTTTGGTAAAACCACATTAAACTCTTTTAATTTATTTTGGTAACTCCTATATAGCAAGGTTATTAGTCACACCTTTATTAAATTAATAAATCAATTAAACGCTAATCTATTAAATTACTTTAACACATAAACAATTATAATTCTTTTTACAATTATAATTTCATTTAATCAACTAACATTTCAAACTACAATTTCTCATTTAAATATTATTATTTATTTAAAATCATTATAAGCTCTCTAGCTTATTAAATTAAACTCCATTATTATAAAATCTCATAATAATTAATTTATTTAGCTCCTTACTTATTTACTCAACAAATAATTAATTAAATCACATCAACTCAAATTGCCATATAATTCAATAAATATTTAATATTGCCAATAAATATTTAATATTTAATATTTAATTATTTATTCAACAAATAATTAAATAAATCACATCACTCAAATTGAACAATTATTTAATCAACAATAACATATCCAATAAATATTTATATAAATCAATAAATATTTATAACTTACATTTAAAAAAAAAATATGGAATGTTACATCATTCCCCTCTTAAAAGGATTCTGTCCTCAGAATCACAACTCAAACAACACATTCGCTACATTCTTCCCTACTTACAAAGATTCTGTCCTCAGAATCGAAGACACAGATTAAACAAATAACTCAGGGTATTCTTTCAACATTTTCTCTTCGAGTTCCCACGTTGCTTCTTCAGCGTTGTGGTTCCTCCAAATCACCTTCACAGAAGGTATCACTTTATTCCTGAGCACTTGTTCTTTTCTGTCGACTATCTGGATAGGAATCTCTTCATAAGACAAATCTTTCTCGAACTGCAACGGTTCGTACTCGATTACGTGCTTGTAATCGGGTTTATATGGTCGTAACACCGAAATATGAAAAATATTATGAATGTTTTCCAACTCTGGAGGTAGAGCTACCTCATAAGCCACTTCTCCCACTCTTCGTAGCACTTCAAAGGGTCCAATAAACCTCGGGCTTAGTTTTCCCTTTTTACCGAAACGAATTTTCCCCTTCCAAGGAGAAACTTTTAGGAATACATAGCTTCCTACGTCAAATGCACGATCTTGCCTGTGTTGATCATCATACTTCTTCTGTCGGTCTTGAGCTGCTACTAATCTTATCCTGATGAGTTTGATAACCTCAGCAGTTTGTTGCACCAATTCTGGTCCTAACAGTTGACGTTCTCCAACTTCATCCCAGTACAGTGGAGTTCTGCACTTTCTGCCGTATAACGCTTCGTAAGGCGGCATGCCGATGTTCGCGTGATAACTATTATTGTAGGCGAATTCCACCAACGGTAATTGCTCTTCCCAGCTTCCTTTGAAATCCATGACGCATGCTCTCAACATATCTTCTAATGTCTGGATCGTTCGTTCGCTTTGGCCATCTGTTTGCGGATGATATGCCGTACTCATTCGCAACTGTGTTCCCATACATTCTTGTAGTCTCTTCCAGAAGTTTGATGTGAACCTCGGATCTCTGTCTGACACAATTGACACTGGAACTCCATGTCTTGCAACGATCTCTTTAATATATAGTTTTGCCAGCTGATCAAGATTGAATCTAATCTTTATTGGCAAAAAGTGTGCAGATTTTGTCAGTCTGTCTACTATTACCCAAATCGCATCGTATCCTTTCTGAGTAGTTGGAAGACCCACCACAAAATCCATCGTGATATGCTCCCACTTCCATTCCGGTATTTCCAATGGTTGAAGCAATCCGCTGGGTCTTTGATGTTTGGCTTTTACTCTCTGACATGTTAAGCACTTTGCTACACATTCCGCGACATCCCTTTTCATATTTGGCCACCAAAAATGTCGGCGCAAATCTTGATACATTTTCGTGCTCCCTGGATGAATTGAATATTTTGAGCTATGAGCTTCGATCAAAATTTCTTCTTTCAGTTCTGGTGCTGCTGGAACCCAGATCCTTCCCTCAAACCGTAGTAACCCTTCGGTGTCGATCTTGTATTTTACATCACCGCCTTCAATCAAATTCTCTTTGATTTTCGCACACTCTTCGTCTTGTAGTTGGGCACTCTTCACTTTGTCCATTAAAGTTGGACCAGCTTCTATCTGAAATAATTGTTCGTCGGATTCCTGTGAAATTTGATTTCCAGTTCTAACTTTGTCATTGCTGAAATGAGCTCCTCCTGAGTTGTTAGCAGCATTAATTTCTCCCGACCTTTCCTACTTAAAGCATCCGCAACCACATTCGCTTTGCCCGGATGATAAAAGATCTCACAATCGTAATCTTTTATCAGTTCCATCCACCTTCTCTGACGCAGGTTCAAATCTTTCTGAGTGAAAATATACTTCAGACTTTTGTGGTCTGTGTAGATCTCACATTTCTCTCCATAAAGATAGTGTCTCCATATCTTGAGAGCAAATACCACTGCAGCCAATTCCAAATCATGAGTCGGATACCCTTTCTCATAATCTTTCAATTGTCTTAATGCATAGGCAATAACTTTGCCGTTCTGCATAAGAACACAACCCAACCCTTTGTGTGAGGCATCACTATACACCACAAAATTTCCTGTATTATCTGGTAGGTTTAACACAGGTGCCATACTTAGCTTTTTCTTCAAATCTTGGAAGCTCTCTTCACACTTTTCTGTCCAAACGAATTTCACAGCTTTTCGTGTCAAATTTGTTAACGGAGTGGCTATCTTAGAAAAATCTTGAATGAATCTTCTATAATAACCGGCCAACCCCAAGAAACTCCTCACCTCCGAAGGTGTTCTTGGTTGTTCCCAATTGATTACAGCTTCCACTTTCGATGGATCTACTGAAATCCCATCTTTGTCAATCACATGACCCAAAAATTGTACACGGTCGAGCCAAAATTCACACTTAGTGAATTTCGCGTACAACCTTTCCTTTCTTAGTGTCTCCAATGTCAGACGTAAATGTTCCACGTGTTCTTCTTGAGTTTTGGAATACACCAGAATGTCGTCGATAAACACCACTACGAACTTGTCTAAAAATGGTTTAAATACCCTGTTCATCAAATCCATGAACGCGGCAGGGGCATTTGTTAAACCAAAAGACATCACCAGAAACTCGTAATGTCCATACCGAGTTCTGAATGCCGTTCGTGGTATATCCTCCTTCCTCACTTTCAACTGGTGATACCCACTTCTCAAATCAATTTTCGAAAAGTATTTAGCACCCTTCAACTGGTCAAACAAGTCATCTATTCTTGGCAACGGGTATTTGTTTTTAATAGTGACTTTGTTTAACTCCCTGTAATCAATGCAAAGACGCATTGACCCGTCCTTCTTCTTCACGAATAAAACTGGCGCTCCCCACGGCGATACACTTGGTTGAATATACTTCTTGTCTAGCAGTTCTTGCAACTGTACCATCAGTTCCTTCATTTCTACCGGAGCCATTCTGTACGGAGCCTTTGATATCGGTGCTGTTCCCGGCACTAAGTCGATCACGAATTCAATTTCTCTGTCCGGCGGAAGTCCTGGCAAATCTTCTGGAAACACGTCTTCGAATTCTCTCACTACCGGTATTTCTTCTAATTTCACACCTTTCTTCTGAGTATCGACTATGTAAGCTAAATAGCCCACACAACCTTGACTCAACAACTTCTTGGCCTGCATAGTCGTCAGACATTTTATTTGTCTTGGCGACTTGCTACCATAAAATACTACCTTTGACGGAGTCATAAGGTTTACACACTTCTTTTGGCAGTCAATTACTGCTCCATAATTGAACAACCAATCCATTCCCAAAATTACATCAAATTCCCCGAGTCTAATCGGAATCAAATCTACTAACAAGATATTCCCCTTAATGTTTACCCTATAGTTCTTGTAAACGAACCTAACAGGGATTATTTCCTTATTCGCAATTTCTATGTTCAAAGGAAAATTCAGTTCTTCTCTAGGCAATTCTAACCTCTTGGCAAATTCATCAGATATAAACGAGCAAGTAGCACCCGAATCAAATAATACATATGCATTAATATCATTGATTGGGATAATACCTGACACCACATCTTTTGATTGCACAGCATCTTGCACAGTCATGTTGAAGGTTCTGGCTGTGGGTTTGTTTGATGCTGCAGGTCCTGTAATAGCCCACGTACATCCATTGTTACCTCCTCCATTGTTTCTGGTTGTCCCTCCCTCCTTCTTCTTAGGGCATTCACGAGCAAAATGATCCTTGGATCCGCACGTGAAGCACGCCTTCTTCTTTGGTTGAGTGCAATTTGGGGCGATGTGACCCTCCTGGCCACAATTGTAGCAAACTCGTTTCCCCATCAAGCACGCACCCTTGTAAAATTTCCCGCATGTCGCACATGCTTCAAACTTTTTGTTTTGATGGTTACCCTGCTGGTTTCCAGCTCCCCCGTTCCCATTCCACTTCCTCTTCAAGCTGTTGTTGTTGCTGTTGTTGTTGTTATTTCCACTGCCGCCACCTCCATTCTTCATTTCATTCTCATTCTTCTTCTTCTTTTGTTCCTGGTTGAATTTGGTCACCACCTCTCCTCCACCTTCAGCGAGTATTGCTTTCTCCATTACTGCTGCAAATGTCTTCAACTGGAATAGGGAAACCCTACTGTACAGCCAGGGCTTCAGTCCCTGTTCAAACCTCTTCGCTTTGCGTTCGTCTGTGCTAACCTGATATGGCGCAAACCTCGCCAACTCGTTGAATTTTGTGGCATACTCGGATACCGACATCATCCCTTGCTTCAGCTCTAGAAACTGTACTTCCAGCTGACTCTTTGAACTCTCCGGGAAATAGGTCTCGAAGAACAATTCCTTGAACCTATCCCAGGTCATCACTCCTGGCCCTTCCCGAGTTTTATTGGCTTGCCACCAATAACTAGCTTCTGCTTTCAATATGAAAGTTGCGAAAGCAGTCTTCTGCTCATCCCCTACCCTAGCGACATCGAACACCTTCTCTATTTCCATAATCCAGGTTTGTGCCTTGACCGGATTCATTGACCCACGAAATTCAGGTGGTCCGACCGCCTTAAACTCCTTAAACGGTGTGCCTTGGTTTTGAGGTTGATTCTGTAACGCTCCTGTCAATAGTGCCACTAGTTGTTGAACGGGATTCGCATCAACACTGTCATTAGCTTCTTCGGTGGTTCTCTGTCGTGTTGGTTGACGTCTGGGAGACATTTTCTGTTAAAGAAATCATCTATTAGACCACTACTCAACTTCTTTACGTATTTTTAATTAATTTTCCTCAACAAAGAAATAATCACATAGCACATAACACTTTGAATAAAATAATAACTTTTATTTATTCATAACTTTTGAAAACATAACACAATAGCATCTCTGCTATCTACATTACTTTCCTGAACTACAAAAGTTTCAAGGCAACATCATCATTCTCATATCCCATGGTTACTTAACACTCGGGACTTACACATTATTTAACACTTATTATTTGCAAAACAGACAAATTTCCTACGATGATCTATTAAGATAATCAGTCGCCTTTTGACGCTCTTCTTCCATAACACGGAACATGGTTCGGCGATCTAACACGTATGATGGCAGAGTCTCGAACTGAATTGGATAACCCATGACCCGATCTTGAGCTCGATTGATCACGGTATTGAATACTTTATCCATCTCTTCCATCTTCATCCTCTTTGCTTGTGCGTCCCTTACTGCTCTTCCAGTTCATTGATAAGCTTCCTCGTATGCGTCTTCAGCTCTCGCCCTCTTGGTAGCTTCTTCATTCAGCTTTTTCTTCAGTTCCACGACCGTCTCGATCAGTTGTTCCTTTTCTCCTTCAGTCTGCATCAGCTTCTCCTCGGCGTTTGTCAGTCGTTCATCACGATCCTGGATCTCGCCGTCTTTTTGTGTAATTGTAGTCTGTTGTTCAGCTACTATCTCCTGTAACTCCTCAACTATATCCTGAAGTTCCACGTTACGGTCATGCACCTCATCGTATACACGCCCAGCAATCAAGTTGAGCGGAATCCTTTCCTCCTCATCCTCGTCATCCTCATCCTCCTGTGGTAACTCCACGGGATCCTCCTCGTCTGTCTCCACATCATCATCCTCATCCTCAACTACTGTGACCAACGGGGCTGACTCCCGTGGCAGTAGTTGTTCCCAAACTACCTGAATGTCGCGAGGCTCCTCCTCTATAGGCATTAGAGGTCCCTCCTCCCTAGTCTGACTAGATTCTCCGACATTAGTCATCCTGACAACAAAATTTTAAAGTTTTAGTTATTAATCATTCTAATTGACACTCGCGAGCACATAAGTTATAAACACATAAGCACATAAGTGTTTTATTACTTCTTTCTTAAAACTCGATAAGAGTTAACTCCACTATCTTTTCAAAAGGTTACTTCCTAAGGCTTTTTCCCCCACCTAAGGTTCATAACCTAAAGCTTTGATACCAACCTGTGACACCCCCAAATCCTGGTACTTCATTTCCTCAAGATTTGGTGTTCATGTAATCAAAACATTCATTACTAACTACCCAATTGATAAAATTGAATAAATAAAACCTGCCCATACAGGATTAAACTTAAATAAAAATCTCCTAGGTTATCTAACCTTTACAAACATTCATTCATGCGGAAAATAAATTAATATAAACTTCATTACAATCCTTAAACAAGTCTGAAAATAAACTATTCAATCTATTACAGGTCTTCAGCATTGTTTCATCTTTCCTTTCCCTTTACTGGTGCTAGGTACATCACCAGTTTCAACCTTAGCTGTAAGAAATTTTACAGGCAAGAGTGAGCAAACAAGGTCCACTTGAAATAATAATAAATAAATCAGTTAACTTTACATCATGTACCAACATTAGGTTTAATAGAACTGAACAATAAATTCTATTACTTTCTAAAAACTTTAATCAATTACTGAGGGTCTATTGACCACGAATCATGTCCACAGTTATAAGTAATTTTTCAACTTAAACTTTAACAGTCATAAGACTATAAGGACTTCACGTACTTAGGGGGATCAACCCTTCGTACAATGTATTGTGCACAATCATTTCAACGCTAAGCGTAACCTCTTATAAAAGAGTTGTTCTTCTCAGTATTTAGAATACAAGTCCATACCAAAGTGAGTTTGGTTTGGATACATCATGGGGTAATTTAGAATTTAACGGTAATCAACTAAGGGTTAGTTGATTACAAACAACATAACTGTATACTATGGAATAATCATAGTTGAATTGATATTTATAAACTAACATCATGCTTTAGGAATAGTTTAATAGCATAATCATGGAATAATCATAACATGCATCCTCATAAACCAATAGATACACGAGCTTAATCAACAATAAACAATCTAACTCTACGAAAGTGTAAAGTTAGCAATTTGTACAATTGAAATGGAATTAAAGCGATAATGTGTTTAACGAATTCAAACTTGCACAATGAAGTTTGGAGTTAGAGAACTTGCATAAGTATAACATAACAGTGAAAAGTAACCTTGCTGAATAATAAAGTAGAAAAGGTTAGGGAACTTGCCTCGCGTGTAGGTTAAACAATTACTATTCACATTCACCCCAAGTCCTACACATATCATATGCATTGATAATACACATTAGTTACACTAACATTACCTTTATGAGTTCCTTTATTACTCTTAGTATAGCTACTAACTAAGTTTAAGTTTAAACACAGCACATCTTTCATGAACATTACATTTTAGCTTTATTACAACTACCTAAATGATCATGCCATTACACCACGTGTACATTAACAACTTGATATAACATCCTAATACATGTCCAACATGTTATCATTAAGTTATACTAATACCCAAAGGGTTGCACTTGCATTCGTGCATCCCGACGCCCTCCGATTGGCTCCAAATACACAATAGTCATAAAGATGACCATTTTGACTACTGTTACAGACCTCAAATAAAAAAACTTAAAGAATGAAAGTTGTAGGTCTACTCGTCCTCTTTCCGAATCATCTTGAATTACCTAAATCGGAGTTCGTATGAAAAAGTTATGGCCGTTTTACTACAGGAGACCAAAACTGCCCAACTAGGCCACTTTTCCGGCGCCGGGGCGCGGAACAGTGGCGCTGGGGCGCGGGACACGGTGCTGGGGCGCGGGCCACGGCGCTGGGGCGCGGGCCACGGCGCTGGGGCGCGGACATGGCGCTACGGCGCGAACCATGGCGCTGGGGCGCAGACATGGCGCTAAGGCGCCACTAAAGTACTACTGGAGTCGCGCCGCGGCGCCAGACTCCAGAATCCGACGACAGCCTCGGCAACAGTACCAGAAAAACCAATTTGGCCAAAAAGCTCGAATCTAATAAGTCGATTATCATGTAAATTACATATAGACATCATATAATCGTATACTAACGACTTCTAACATGTTTTTACTCATCAATTAGCACAAACATCAAATATTCAACACCCAATTTTAATATTTTTGGCAAAACTCTATATTTTGATATTTTTCATGAAAACCACTACTGTGATTTTGTTATTCAATCAAAACAGAGATTTCCAAGCATCATGATTATGATTTTACACTCTAGCAATTCTTATAATCAATGTATCAATACAACAACTAATTAAACCTTAATTTCCATTTTAAAAATAACCCATTCTCATTCATAAAATTCTCTGTAAAACAATTTCTTCATAAAATATATACATACATGAATTAAACTCTATATAATCATGCATAACTCATGAAACACATCTACAATTGCTAATTATATAAACTTATAACCAAAACAACCAAAATTTCTTTTCATAAATTTTTCACAGAAACTTTTTGGGAAAAAAAAACTTTTAGAGTTTTGTAAAGAAGAAGATGGCCTACCTTGGATTATGAAGAAGATGATGGTCCTAACTCTTTGATTGTCAAGCTTTTCTCCAAAACCTGTTAATAATCTCTCAATTCTCTCTAGAATTCTCTCACTTTTCTTCTTTTCTTCTTCTTCTTCCTCTGAGTTCTTTCTTTCTCTATTTTCCTTCTTCTGAACTCTTTTCTCTCTCTAACATACGTACTAAAATATAACGTATATAATTATAATTATAATAATTGTATATTATAAATATAAGATATATAACTGACATCAGTTAAAGGTTTTGAAAATCAAAAGCCATAAGGCTTGTTTGGTTAGTCTAAATAAAATAACTCATTAATCTTTATGCCTTGTTTGTTAAAACTCAATTAGATAAAGAGTTATTATGCCATAAGACATGTTTGGTAAAACCACATTAAACTCTTTTAATTTATTTTGGTAACTCCTATATAGCAAGGTTATTAGTCACACCTTTATTAAATTAATAAATCAATTAAACGCTAATCTATTAAATTACTTTAACACATAAACAATTATAATTCTTTTTACAATTATAATTTCATTTAATCAACTAACATTTCAAACTACAATTTCTCATTTAAATATTATTATTTATTTAAAATCATTATAAGCTCTCTAGCTTATTAAATTAAACTCCATTATTATAAAATCTCATAAAAATTAATTTATTTAGCTCCTTACTTATTTACTCAACAAATAATTAATTAAATCACATCAACTCAAATTGCCATATAATTCAATAAATATTTAATATTGCCAATAAATATTTAATATTTAATATTTAATTATTTGTTCAATAAATAATTAAATAAACCACATCACTCAAATTGAACAATTATTTAATCAACAATAACATATCCAATAAATATTTATATAAATCAATAAATATTTATAACTTACATTTAAAAAAAAAATATGGAATGTTACAGTAAAGCACCGAGTTCGGGTTTCAAGTACCTAAATTTGGGGGCTTTACAGGTTGGTATCATAGCTATAAGCATTAATTTGCAAAGAGTCTCGAGCTTCTCGCTGGTGACTTCCTTATGTGGAATGCACCGAAGCCAGACTCTCCGTAGGGGACGCCGAGCCAGTCGGTGGCAAGCTGATAGGTACCACTGTGCTATGGTTGGAAGCACCATGAAAGTCACAGGTTGGTATCAGAGCTTTAGGGTTAAAAACCTTAGGTGGGTTAGACCTTAGGCTATAACCTTAGAACAGAGGGAAACATTGAAAATATAAATAACTCATATAGAGTTTAAAAGGAGATGAATTAAATAAATTTATCGTCAAACAAAATAAAAGATAACATGTATAAAAGTATTATTTGTTGTGTATATATATTAGTTGATAATCAAGATAGCTTGTGTGTAGATGTTAGATAGAAAGAATTAGGATACCCTCAAATTGTAAAGAAGGAGTCAACCTCCATAACCGAGCCAATATCAAAACTAATAGCTGAAATTTAGTCTCACATTGAAAGCTACCTCATTGAGGTGGTTATTTTGGAAAGTGTAGTACCGGACCTATAAACGATAGTATAATTGATAGGTAGAGTATAGTTAAAGAATGTAAGGTTAAGCTCGAGTTCTTAAACTCATATGTTTGTGGTGAGTTCTTAAACTCATAATGTGTGGTAAGTTTGACGAACTAGGTATAGTTAGGTGTGAATGGATTATTGAGGATAATGGGAATATATAGAATACTAAGCAAATGATCTTTAGTGAAGGCGTAAGAAATAAGTAGTATTATTTATATATGTATGATTTTATGATGTGTATACGATAGGTATGTCTGTATAATATAATATTCTTAACTTTTGTATAAGTTAAGACAGTGATTCCCGACTTTTAAGTCACAAAGGGATAACGGATGTTTAAAGAAATATGTGATATGGTATGTCAAGTGTTATGAATATGAATCTATGATGGATTAATGAAATAAGTTGGTATAATGATAGTAGATATTTATATGAACACTGGTTAATACAGTAAACCGAGTTTTCGAATAAATGATTATTTGGGTAGAAAATTTCGCGTTATATGTTAAGTGTATACGATAAGGCATAGAATGTAAGTTAATATGAATAATTTATGATAATGCCGCCAAGACAAAAGCGAAACCAAAGGACAGAAGAACCTGTCAACAAAGCTGGAAGACAACCAGACCCGATATAGAATTTTGCGAATATGGACGCTCAAGTTATGCAGAACGAAATACCAGTCACAGGAAATCAGCCAGATAATCGATGGACAAACATAAAAGACTTCAAGGCAATCGTACTGCCAGGATTTAGAAGATCAACTGGCCCTGTTAACGCGTTTGGGATAGCTAGGGTAACGGAGGGGCAAAAGATAGCTTTTGCAACCAATGCAATGAAAGGGGAGGCAAATTTTTTTTTTGTGGGAGACAAAACTAGCTAGAGCTGGAAAAAGGGAGTAGTGGTAGTAGGACGGGAAAAGGAAAGTCTGTGTGCTATAAGTGTGGACAGGAGGGACATATCTCTCCTAACTATGCCAGTCCAAGAATGTATAGTGGGTGTTTTATTTGTGAATCAATGGAGCATAAGATGAAAGACTGTCCAACAAAGAGAAGGGAGGCAAAGAATACGAATACGGGAGAAGGTAGTAGGACATTGGCGACAACGGGACCAACTTTAACAAACGAACCAATAGAACAAACCGCAAGAGTCTTCTGCATAACTGTTCAGGATATGGTAGCAGCCGGGGATGCAACTCCAGGTATTACTCGAACCAATTTTATTTTCTTCTATATAATTTTCTTATATATATATAATAAATTATTTTATAAAGATATTTTGAAAGAGGAAATTGAGTTATATTAAAAATCAATTTTCCGTTTAATCAGATAGAAAAGCTTTATGCTGAATAGTTAAAGATCAGTTCGATCGATTATGATCGAGATCTACTTGCAATGATTGTGTATGTTATGTACCCTGGTATGTATAGGTTTTAAAACGATGATTCCGTGGACGGAATCTTTATAAGGGAGAGTGAATGTAATAACCCGATATTTTCTATATAATTAAATCAAAAATTTTGAGTATAATTTTTTTTTAAAATAAAGATGAGAATGCGTGCAAGGTAATGTGTATGTATTTATGTGATGAATATAAAATATATTTATTACATGAATGATTATAAATAATTGTATTTTAGAATTATTGCTCATTATAAATTATATTCTTATAATAATTAATTTTATCGTAAAAATATTTTTATTAATTATTTTCCATGAAAATATGTTTATTTATTATTTAAATAATATGTGAAATGATTAAAACACAATTATAATAATTATTTTATTTAATTATATGAATTTATTTCAGATTAATTATGTTATTTATTTTAACTTAATTATTAATGTTATATATGAAAGATAAATCAGATATGAAATCCAAATCCAAATTTTAGATTTTGATCAAGGAATAAGAATAAAAATAATATAATATTAATTATATTTTGATTTTTCAGTGCTATAAATAGGTACTATATATGTGTGGACTGATAATGGTTGTTCAATTATATTGTATCATGATTAAACCCTAGTTTTAAGCTGTTAAACCCTAATTCAAAAGTCGAATGCCAGCTTAGGAATGTTATGTAATCATGTTAATGCGATTAATGACCGGTGTTATAGATATTAACCCTATTTTTCAAAACCCAAATTTCTTAAATTACAAACCTTAAACAATAATTAACTGATTGATAAATGGAAACCCTCGTTTCAAACTCAATTATGAGTTCGAGAATGTTTTGTAATTGTATTATTATGATTAATGATAAGTATTATGGAATTTAAAGTTAATTAGGAAAACCCTAATTTTTGAAACCCTAATTTTCTATACTAACCCTAATTGTCAAGTGGGGAAACCCTAATTACAAAATTAGAATGTTTAATGTTAATTAGTGGACCTAAACCTAATTAGCAAGTTCTATGTATTTAGAAATCTAAACTATATTAAGAAACCCTAATTACAATTTTTAGAAGCTAAAAATTTATTTTATTTTACAAACCCTAAACTAAAAATGCTTCAATTTTGTGCTAAACCTTAGGATTAAACCCTAAGGGTTAAACCCTAAGGGTTTGCCAAGTTACTAACATGCCATTAAATTTGTTAGACAAATGACCATATTGCCCCTCTTGCGTAATTGTTAGATAACTTGTATTTTGGACAACACTTTAGTGGGTCACCTAATTTTACCAACCCCATGTGACATTTAACACCAACAATCAGCTGAATTCAGCTACATACATTGCATACATGTAATATATATAGATCTAAGGAGAGAGAGAAAGTCATTTTACTGCATATTTATTCAACCAATGCTTAACCAAGTCTCTCTCTCTCTCCTCTGTAACTCCCCGGAATCAAACCTTTGTAAATACTTTTAATAATGAATAAAATAATATTATTTATTATTATTGTGTGTTGATAAGATGAATGTCGTTCTATAACCTAGAAACATTAAAAGGCTGTAGTATTTTAACTACGTGGGAGAATTTAAGTGTTTTTATTTTTAAAATGAAAATAAAAGTTTTCCGAGAAATTTTTTGAAAACACTATTCATCAATTTACGCTCAGAAATTATTTTTGAATTTTTGAGAAATACGTAACATTATAATATCAAGGTGAGATCGATTATGTAATAATAATTTAAGTATGGAAAACGTAATAT
>CM029018.1:129466133-129511133 GCA_016801055.1 Panax notoginseng | reverse complement strand
AGGTGGACACATAAGCGAGAAAAGTGAGAAGGATTGAGAATGGTTTGAGACCGAGTATATACAACAAAGTAGCTGTGTTGCAGACTAACACGTTCGCGGCCTTGATGGGGAAAGCTTTAATTGCTGAAGGAGGGAGCGAGGCTACATCTCGATTTCATCAGGAAAAGAAGAAGAAGACCAATGATGGTGGAAGCAGTGGGGTAGTAATCCGAATAAGAGGAAATGGAGTGAGAATATCCAGTCGGGTAATAAAACCGAAGATAATAGGAAAGGGAGGGAACCATGTTCGAATTGTGGGAAGAACCATGCTGGAGTTTGCCTGAAGAAGAATGAAGTATGCTATAACTGCGGGCAAGAGGGGCACATGTCACCTAATTGTCCTAGTTCGAAGAAGATACAAGGTTGCTTTGCATGCGGATCGACTGATTATCTGGTTCGGAACTATCCGAAGAAGAATGCGGAGAAAGAAAGTGGCAACAAGGGACCCAGTGGCGGAACCTTGGCAATTCGAGGACCTGCACAACCAGGAAGACCAACCTCCCGTACATTCATCTTGACGGCGCAGGATGCAGTGGCTACTCAGAAGGAGCTAGCAGGTAACAATTTCGTTTAGAACTTAAATTACGCGAGAATTATGAGTCATATATTTCTTTTATAGTTTCAAGTCACATGTTAGAATTTGAAACACAAATTAATATTGTGTTGATAAAAAATGAATTGATGATACAACTTTAAAAGATTATAGAGAATAAGAAAGCATTGATTCCGAGGACGGAATCCTTTTAAGGAGGGGTGAATGTGATAACCCGGGATTTCAAATATTCAAAATTTTATGAATAATTTTTTTTATTTAATATTAATATTAATTATCATTATTGTGTTATGTATCTATGATACGAGTCTCGAGAAGGTCAAATTGTGTATTGACTAATAAAATTAGAGTAGAGTTGTGCTTAATAGCTTTAGAAACCCTAACCCTAATTTCTAAAAAGGGATTCGATAGAAAATATAATTAAAATAATTATATTAATGAGTACGTGTTTGTACTGAATAGAATTTTGATCAATAATAGATCGTATAAGGTTTGTAATTAATAAACCCTAATAAGGGATTAGAAATCCTAATCTCAGATTTAGAAAATCGATTGTACAGTTGAAAACCCTAATTGTATGTTGGGAAATCCTAATTTCATATTCGGGAATCCTAAAACCCTAATTAGGAAACCCTAATCATAATTGGCAAGACTAATATGCGTATTAAACTTAAATATGATTAGAAAACCCTAATTATATTTTAGTTATCTTAATTTCTATTTTATAAACCCTAATTGTAATTTAGAAAAATTATTTTTCTAATTAAAATCCTAATTCGTGGGTTATAAACCCTAATGATCAGTTTGACCCTAATTGCTAAATTAAGCAATTTTAATTAGGAATATTAATCCTAATTAGCAAGATTGAATTTTATGATTAGGAAATATTAATATAATTATTGAATCCTAATTATAATTTTGGAATATTAATTTTCTATTTTTAAAACCGAAATTCGAAAATCTTGGTAATTAAATTGCAAACCTAAAGGGTTTAAACCCTAAACCCTAAACCCTAAGGGCTTGTACAAATTCCATGTTTGCCATTAAAATTATTTTGTACATGACTAAAATACCCTTTTCGGATTTTTAATTATGTAACTTGCAATTTTGTCCAAGACCTTTAGTTGTTTACCAACTATATTGACTTTGTGAGTGCAAATCATCAGCCTCCAGCCGAAAATGTCAGCCATACATTGCATCTAAGTGATTATATATAGATTCAAGAGAGAGAAAATCACAAAACTTGGTCATTTGTCTAACCTAGCTCTCACCAACTCTCTCTCTCTCTCTCTCTCCTAGCTTCCGAAATTCTTAAGTGAATCAGTCATATATTAATCCTCTAAAACATCTAGATCAGATTGGTAGAGCCAAGATCAAAGCATCTTCAATAAAAGGTATAAACCCTAGACTTATATTTTGATCATATATGTTAAGTTAGAGTTTGTGATTTTGTGTTTTTATAAGTGTTATTTGATGTTTTATGATGATCTATGGTGATATACCATAGATCCATAACATCAAACGGCTTTAAAAGTGTTGATTTTCAAAACTGCCCAAGAACAGAAATTGTGGTCTGACAAGCTAATGTCAGGCGCCACATATTCTTGTTCGTTTGTTATTTTTGTTGTTTGAAGTTTTGGATTTGTAGCCTGGTATGAGATCTTTCATCTGGAAGTGAAACTTCAGTCATTGGATGTATAGATCGCATGTTTTAGACGGTCAAACCACATTGACCGAGCTTGACCGGCTGAAAATCTGGGCAATCCAGAAAGTTAAAAATCGTGTCTGACAAGTTTTTGGAAGGCCCATATATGGTCATTATGATGTTATTTGTTAATGTTGTTGTAATATACTTGTAGCCTGTTGTCTGGAGTATAGATCCATACCTTAATATACTTTAAACCATCATCATATCGAACAAAGGGAATGGTCAAACTAGGCCTGTCGATCATGGTTACCGTTTCTGGAAAACCCAGAATCGGTATGAACTCAGTTTTTGTCAGAGTTTGACCGGGATTAATCTTGCAGGTGTGTTGTTGTTTAAATGTTATGTTGATTTCTATGTGTTCACTGTCATGAGTACTACATGTGTGGACCAAAGAACGATCCATTTGATAACTGGAACATAGAATAAATCGTACATGAAAGTGACTGGTAGAAAAACCTGAGTTTCTGGAAAACCCAGAACCCACCTGACAGCAACTTTGGAGACTTGAATCTCTCTGTTGTGATGTTATTTGACGAACGTGATGGGTGTATGTTGTAGTGTTACCTTAATTCTACAATATCCAAGTCTTAGATTTCACAGAAACAATTTTGGTTGAGAGTTAAATCCGGTCAAAGTTGACCCCTTGCACTACCGTCTGTCAGTATTCTTAAGCTCAAGAGCACCAACAGCGACGCTTTTTGTCGCTAAAGCCTTTTAGCGACGGTTTATTTAATTTTTGAATTTCTGAATATTCCGAAAATTATTTAAAAATAGAAATAAATTCTAAAAATTACCAAAAATGGTTTTAAAAATTATTTTAAATTATGAAAAATAATTTCTGACCAATTGGAATATTTTTCTTTATTATTTAAAATTATTTAAAAATTAAAAGTATTTAATTTATTTAATTAGTGTATTAAATAAATTAGAGAAAAATGATTTAATATTATGAAAAATCATTTTAAATAAGAATAATGTATTTAAAAATATTTTGAATTATAAAATGTGACTTTTAATATTTTTAGTGAATTTTCATTAATAATTTAATATTAATGATATTAGATTTATTTAATTATGATATTAAATAAATGAAATAAAAATGATTTTATTAATTTAAAAAAAATCATTTAAAAATGAGAAAAATGTTTTAAAAGTATTTTAAGTTATAATTAATGACTTTTAATATTTTGATATTAATTACATTAATATTTAAATATTAATGGTGATGATCTAAAAATAATTTTAATTATTTTAAAAATCATTTAAGTAGAATATTGATGATTTAAAAATATTTTAAGTTATTAATAATAACTTTAATATTTTGACAAGTATGTTATTAATATTTTTGTATTATTAAATATTAATAATGATAAGATTATTTGATAATTAAATCATTTAAAAATGATTTAAGTGTTTGAAAAATTATTATAAATTATAATAATTGTTTATAAATTATTAAAAGCTTCCGGAAAATATTATAAACGATATTTGACTTATCTAAAATAATATTGAAGCTTAGAGACCAAGTTTAATTGACAATCAACGTGTTAATTGTCGGATAGGGTGACCAGAACACCGAGAATGGACCGAAATCCAACCAGACTGAAATAGTTAGACTGGATAAGTGTTTATATAGGTTATAAACACTGATGTGATTATGTGGTAATGTGCTTAGGAGAAGTTTGACTATAGAATAAAGTGTTACGTGTTATAAATTATTGTGCTAATTGTGAGACCGACATTGTTGATTATAGGTCTTACGAACGCATTTAATTATATTGTGTAGCTGTAATCAACGCGAAAGGAAAGTTTCCTAACTCAACCTTGAGTTATACTCATTCAATTATTATAATATTTAATTATTGCTAATTATATCATGTCCAGAGAATTTATTGTTGATTATTCGCAGTTAGTGCATGTTTAATAATTCAAATTGAATTACTGATTCGGAGAATATACCATTGTAGAATAACTGTTATTGGATATTTATATTCGTAGAAGATAGAATTGACAGTACAGATAATTCCTGTTTATTGTCAAATTATGTTGAGAAATGTCTTAGCTAATTATTCTGGCTAGACGAACATTTGTTAGAACTTGATAAATTCAAGAAGAGAATTCAATTGTTATTGATAGATCGATGCCAATTATTTCGGCTAGATCGATAAGTAAATAGAATTTGAAATCACAGTATTTCGTTATTAAATCAAAATATTGATTCTGAGACTGAGAAGAATAACATTTTATATAAAGGGAACAAAATTTTTAAGTCGTAATTCGACAATTGCACGCGACCTAAGTATTATGCATAATATAGGGTACAAGGAGTTGGCTGGCTCTAAGTACTTGCAGAGGGGTATGATTTAATCTTTATGGTTATCTGATACACCTGCGTATGTATCAAAGTAAATCTTTGATAGATACCCGAGAAAATAAGTTCTAGATCTAGTGTGATCGCTCAGCATAAATCTGGAAAACATTCCACTTTGTTATTGCGTAGAATTGATCTTGATTATTCAATTGAATATCGTAGAAACTTTGAAAGTGTTGTACTATTTCATTATTAGATTATTGTGTTGCCTAGAATACGAGAAAACTTGTTATTGATTAACGATTTGTTCAGCTATTTTAAAGTTCACCGAACTTTGGATTCATTTTATCAAAATAGATAGTATGTTCTTATTGATTCGTATACATTTATTGTATGTATTAACTTGCGGGGCAAACTTGTTGCTCACACTTGCTATAAATAAAACATTTCAGCTAGGAACGAAGAGGCCAGCGGGTCAAAGAAGAACAAAGGCAAAGGCAAGATGCTGGAGTAGTTATAAAGAACATTATTATTATGTTGTTTTGTAAACCCTTTTTGTTTATTTAAGGGGTATGTTGTAATTTTAAGGTTTGTGGACATGAGACTTATGTATTAACAACTTATGTTAATAAGTTATGTATTCCTATTTATATTTAAATGAGTAGTTAGCTGTTATTATATTTTGGATCGTGAACACCAAACTCGGGGGTCAGGTAACCCGGATTTGGGGGTGTCACATTTGTTGTTGAATGGGATGAACAACCTTTCTGACAACTTTTGACCGGCTTAAATCTTCCTCTGGTGATGTTGTTTTCTTGATCTAGTGAATGATAATTGTAGCATGTAGCCTGTTGTAAGATGTTGTGTTTTTTTGTTAAAACATGTTATATGTAGTGTGTATAGATGATCTGGGTTGATAGATGTTAGATCCATAACAACTATAAACTCAGATTTGAAGATTTTAAGAATCTGGAAATTTTTATTTTTGAGTCTGACAGTCAAATGTCAGTGCTCATAGATCTTTGTATGTTATGTGTTTTTGTTGTTTAAGTGTTTAATCTTGTAGTCTGTCATGAGGTTTTGGATATGGAACTCAAATCAAGGTCAGATCTGGTTTATATTGAAAGTTATTGATGGTCAAAGGTCGTTAACCGACCATGACCGAATGAATTATGGGTAACCCAGAAACTTGTTTTCAGCGTCTGACAATGTTTGGGAAGGCATAGATCTGTCATATTGTAAGTGATATGATGATGTTATAATATCTATTTTGTAGCTTGTAATATGTTCTTCATAACTGTGTCTTTAGATCCTTTAAACAAACAACCTATCAAATTTAGTGGATGGTCAAAGTGACTGAAATGATCACGAAAACCATTTTCTTGAAATTCCAGAAATGGGGTGAACAACCTTTCTGACAACTTTTGACCGACTTAAATATTCCTCTAGTGATCTTGTTTTCTTGATCTAGTGAATGATAATTGTAGCCTGTAATTTCTACTTCAAAACCGTACTCTTATATCACACTAAGTAGACACAAAATCAAAGTTACAGAGCATCAAAGGTAATACCCTGCAACTGTTCTTCATTTCTGGAAAACCCATAAATGAAGAACAGCTCTGACATGTTTTTCTACAGCTTAGATCTCCTTAATGTGATGCAGTATGGTCATGTTTGTTGTTGAATAATGTAGTATTACACTAGAACTATAAGATTTGACCAATAGTTTGTCCAGAAACATTATATGTTACGAATTAATCTTGGTCAAAGTGAGCACCTTGTAAACTGACTATGCATTTTTGGGTTTCATGATGAACACGAAGAACACCTATAGCGACGGTTCTGTCGCTATACGCAATCTTTAGCGACTCTTTATTACTAAATTAATTATTTTTATTATATAATTAGTATTAAATAGTTTTTAATTATTAAAAATTCAAAATAAATTCTTAAAAATTATTTTAATGTCTGAAAATTAGTTTTTAATAAATTTTAATATATTTCATAAATATTTAATATTTTTAGAATATTAAAGGTATTTAATTTAATTTATTTATAATATTAAATAAATTATTTAAAAATAATTTTAATGCATGAAAAATCATTTAAAATTATATTATGATATAAGAAAATTTTTTAAGTTATTTTTAATGACTTTTAATATTTTGTGATGAATTTCATTAATTAATTAATATTAATGATATATAATTTATTTAATAAATATATTAAATAAATTATGAAAAATAGAATTAATGATTTAAAAATTATAGAAAAATGATTTAAAGGGTATAAAAATATAAAATATAACTTTTGATATTTTGTCATGAAAAATATTAATATTTTAATATTAAATATATTAGATTGTATTAAATAAATAAGTTAAAAATGATTTTATTCATTTAAAAATCATTTTAAATGACAATAAAGTATTAGAAAATATTTTGAATTATAAAATATAATTTTTAATATTTTTGGAGAATTCTCATTACTAAATTAATATTAAAATTATTAAATTTATTTAATAATTATATTAAATAAATTAGTTTAAAAATAATTTTAATATTTCAAAAATTATTTTAAATGAAAATAAGGTGTTTAAAGATATTTTAAGTTATAAACTATAACTTTTAATATTTAAAGGATAATTTCATTAATAATTTAATATTAATGATATTAAATTTATTTAATAATTATATTAAATAAATAATTTAAAATAGTTTTATTAATTTAAAAATCATTTAAAAAGGATATAAATGAATTAAAAATATTTTAAGTTATAATTAATGACTTTTAAATATTTTGATAAATAATGCATTAATATTTTAATATTAATGGTGGTTATTTAAAAATGATTTTACTTATTTTAAAAATCATTTAAGGGTAATATTAGTACTTTGAAAATATTTTTGAGTTATTATAAATAACTTTAAATATTAATGATAATAGAATTATTCAATATTTAAATCATTTAATAATGATTCCGGTGTTTGAAAATTAATGATAAATTATAATAATTATTTAAAAATTGTTATAAGGCTATGAAAAATCGTATGATTGATATTTGCATCTATTGAACTATAGGATAAAGTCTTAGACTCGATAAATACCCGATAAAACCGTTAGTAGACCGACGTGTTTCAAAAATTGATCTGGACTTAGATAGTTTGACTGTATTAATGTTTGTTTGTGATTCATTGATTGTTGAATATGTATGACAATGTCATTAGGTTATGTGCTGACTGCAATAAGCAGTATTATGTGTTACGATATCTTATTCTAATCGGTAAAACGATCTTATTACTGATAGGTTTCGGTATAAAAGATAAAACTAAGTTGCGTACTGTAAGCAGCAGACCAGGCAAGTATCCTATCTTTGCATTTTCTTTATGCAATGGATATGAGTAAGAAAGTTTCAGATTTATATTATTATTGTACTAGATTATTAACCCTATTGTCGTATATATTATAGTTGATCATTGTTTATCAATATGATATTATATTATATAACTCATATATAGATTCTGTTCGTTAGTTTCGAAATATGGTTATACAAGTGTCCTCACTTGGATAATCATTGTATTTAAACACATGTTGATATATATATATATATATATATATATATATATATATATATACCTCTAAGCTATTTGACCAGCTAGACACAGATTTAAAAATATCGTTGAATTTGATAAAACCTTTTTGTATCCAATCAAATCGTTTTGGTTCGAATTCCAGACTAAGTATGAACATCCCGATCAAGGAAAAACTTTTATGCGTCCAAGGCAGATAGAGTGACCGATAACATCGTTCTTGTATGTAGTATTGATCAATACAGGGTCCATGGGATGTACACCCTCGCGCCCGTAAGTTATGACGGTTTGTAGATGAAGTTCTGCTAAACCTATTCGAAAATTGAAAACAATGTTCATAGTATGTCACCTTATACCCTATATATATAGTCAATACGTAGTTTCAAAATTTTGATATAGAATTGTTATGTAATTATTATCAGTTCAGTTTACTTCACAACTATTTATTCGTTGTAGAAGTGATGTACAAAGAAAACATTTAATTCTTTCAGCTAATTATATTTATAATTATTATTACTTGATGGGCACCCAACTGCTCATTCTTGCTTAAAATTTAAATGTTTTCAGCTAAGCGTTATCAACCTGAAGGTTCAGACAACAATAAGTGAAAAGAAAAGCAAACAGAATATGTTTAATGGAATCTTTTGTAATAGTCAGACGGTATTAAGATAATGATATGTATTATATATCATGTAAAGAATGTATTAAAGGTTGCGTACTTGGGATTAGACTCTGATAAGTGTAAATTAAGTTTGATTTTTATATTATTGTTATTATTATTAGTATTATTCCGCTTATAGAAATAGTATCGTAAAGCACCGAGTTCGGGTTTCAAGTACCTGAATTTGGGGCCGTTATAGGTTGGTATCAAAGCTATAAGCATTAATTTGCAAAGAGCCCCGAGCCTCTCGCTGGTGACTTCCTTATGTGGAATGCGCCGAAGCCAGACTCTCCGTAGGGGACGTCGAGCCAGTCGGTGGTAAGCTGATAGGTACCACTGTGAGGTGCTATGGTTGGAAGCACCATGAAAGTCGCAGAATGGTATTAGAGCTTTAGGGTTAAAAACCTTAGGTGTGTTAGACCTTAGGCTATAACCTTAGAACAGAGGGAAACGTTGAAAATATAAATAACTCATATAGAGTTTAAAAGGAGATGAATTGAATAAATTCATCGTCAAACAAAATAAAAGATAACTTGGATAAAACTATTATTTGCTGTGTGTATATATTTGTTGATAATCAAGATAGCTTGTGTGTAGATGTCAGATAGAAAGAATTAGGATACCCTCAGATTGTAAAGAAGAAGTCAACCTCCATAACTTAGCCAATATCAAAACTAATAGCTGAAATATAGGCTCACATGTAAAGCTACCTCAATGAGGTGGTTATTTTGGAAAGTGTAGTACCGGACCTAGAAACGATAGTATAATTGATAGGTAGAGTTTAGTTAAAGAATGTGAGGTCAAGCTCGAGTTCTTAAACTCATATGTTTGTGGTAAGTTCTTAAACTCATAATGTGTGGTAAGTTTGACGAACTAGGTATAGTTAGGTGTGAATGGATTATTGAGGATAATGGGAATATATAGAATACTAATCAAATGATCCTTAGTGAAGGCATAAAAAATAAGTAGTATTATTTATATATGTATAATTCTATGTTGTGTATACGATAGGTATGTCTGTATAATATAATATTCTTAACTTTTGTATAAGTTATGACAACGATTCCTGACTTTTGAGTCACAAAGGGATAACGGATGTTTAAAGCAATATGTGCTATGGTATGTCAAATGTTATGAATATGAATCTATGATGGATTAATAAAATAAGTTGGTATAAAGATAGTAGATATTTATATGAACACTGGTTAATACAGTAAACTGAATTTTCGAATAAATGATTATTTGAGTAGAAAATTTCACGTTATATGTTAAGCGTATACGATAAGGCTTAGAATGTAAGTTAATAAGAATAATTTATGATAATGCCGCCAAGACGAAAGCAAAACCAAAGGACAGAAGAACCTGTCAACAAAGCTGTAAGACAAGTAGACCCGATATAGAATTTTGCGAATATGGACGCTCAAGTTATGCAGAACGGAATACCAGCCGCGGGAAATCAGCTAGATAATCGATGGATAAACTTCAAAGACTTCAAGGCAATCGTACTGCCAGGATTTAGAAGATCAACTGACCATGTTGACGCGTTTGGGATAGCTAGGGTAACGGAGGGGTAAAAGACAGCTTTTGCCATTTATGCGATGAAAGGGGAGGCAAATTTTTTTTGTGGGAGACAAAACAAACTAGAGCTGGAAAAAGGGAGTAGTCGTAGTAGGACGAGAAAAGGAAAGTCTATGTGCTATAAGTGTGGACAGGAGGGACATATCTCTCCTAACTACCCCAGTCCAAGAATGTATAATGGGTGTTTTATTTGTGAATCAATGGAGCATAAGGTGAAAGACTGTCCAAGAAGGAGAAGGGATACAAGGAATGCGAATACGGGAGAAGTTAGCAGGACATTGGTGACAACGGGACCAACTTCAAAAAGCGAACCAATAGAACAAATCGCAAGAGTCTTCAGCATGACTGTTCAGGATATGGTAGCAGCCAGGGATGCAACTCCAGGTATTACTCGAACCAATTTTATTTTCTTCTATATGATTTTCTTATATATATAATAAATTATTTTATAAAGATATTTTGAAGGAGGAAATTAAGTTCTATTAGAAATCAATTTTTCGTTTAATTAGATAGATAAGCTTTATGCTGAATAGTTAAAGATAGGTTCGATCGATTATGATCGAGATCTACTTGCAATGATTGTGTATGCTATGTACCCTAGTATGTATTGGTTTTAAAACGGTGATTCCGGGGACGGAATCTTTATAAGGGAGGGTGAATGTAATAACCCGATATTTTCTATATAATTAAATCAAAAATTTTGTGTATAATTTTTTTTTAAATAAAGATGAGAATGCGTGCAAGGTAATGTGTATGTATTTATGTGATGAATATAAAATATATTTATTACATGAATGATTATAAATAATTTTATTTTAGAATTATTGCTCATTATAAATTATATTCTTATAATATTTAATTTTATAGTAAAAATATTTTTATTAATTATTTTCCATGAAAATATGTTTATATATTGTTTAAATAATATGTGAAATGATTAAAGCACAATTATAATAATTATTTTATTTTATTATATGAATTTATTTCATATTAATTAAGTTATTTATTTTAACTTAATTATTAATGTTATATATGAAAGATAAATCAGATATGGAATCCAAATCTAAATTTTGAATTTTGATCAAGGAATAAGAATAATAATAATATAATATTAATTATATTTTGATTTTTCAGTGCTATAAATAGGTACTATATATGTGTGGACTGATAATGGTTGTTCAATTATGTTGTATCATGACCAAACCCTAGTTTTAAGCTGTTAAACCCTAATTCAAAAGTCAAATGCCAGCTTTGGAATGTTATGTAATCATGTTAATGTGATTAACGACCGGTGTTATAAATATTAACCCTAATTAGGGAGAACCCTAATTTTTAAAATCCTAATTTCTTAAATTACAAACCATAAACAATAATTAACTGATTGATAAATGGAAACCCTAATTTGAAACTCAATTATGAGTTCGAGAATGTTTTGTAATTGTATTACTATGATTAAGGATAAGTATTAAGGAATTTAAAGTTAATTAGGAAAACCCTAATTTTTGAAACCCTAATTAATATTTATAAATCCTAATTTTCTATACTAACCCTAATTGTCAAGTGGGGAAACCCTAATTGCAAAATTAGAATGTTTAATGTTAATTAGTGGACCTAAGCCTAATTAGCAAGTTCTATGTATTTAGAAATCTAAACTATTTTAAGAAACCCTAATTATAATTTTTAAAAACTAAAATTTTATTTTATTTTACAAACCCTAAATTAGAAACGCTTCAATTTTGTGCTAAACCTTAGGGTCAAACTCTAAGGGTTTGCCAAGTTACTAACATGCCATTAAATTTGTTAGACAAATGACCATATTGTCCCTCTTGCATAATTGTTAGATAACTTGTATTTTGGACAACACTTTAGTGGGTGACCTAATTTTACCAACCCCATGTGACATTTAACACCAACAATCAGCTGAATTCAGCTATATACATTGCATACATGTAATATATATAGATCTAAGGAGAGAGAGAAAGTCATTTTATTGCCCATTTATTCAACCAATGCTTAACCAAGTCTCTCTCTTTCTCTCTCTCCTCACTCACGAATTTATGTAGTAGACCAGTCCCAAAACACAGCCCTATGTTTATCATTAACAAATCACAAGATCATAATCAAGGATCAAGGTGTAAAGAGGTATAAAAACCCTTATTTGAAAATCATGTGATCTGTTGTAAGATGTTGTGTTTTTATGTTAAAACATGTTATATGTAGTGTGTATAGATGATCTGGGTTGATAGATGTTAGATCCATAACATCTATAAGCTCAGATTTGAAGATTTTAAGAATCTGGAAATTTTTATTTTTGAGTCTGACGGTCAAATGTCAGTGCTCATAGATCTTTGTATGTTATGTGTTTTTGTTGTTTAAGTGTTTAATCTTGTAGTCTGCCATGAGGTTTTGGATCTGGAACTCGAATCAAGGTCAGATCTGGTTTATATTGAAAGTTATTGATGGTCAAAGGTCGTTGACCGACCATGACCGAATGAATTCTGGGTAACCCAGAAACTTATTTTCAGCATCTGACAATGTTTGGGAAGGCATAGATCTGTCATATTGTAAGTGATATGATGATGTTATAATATCTATTTTGTAGCTTGTAATATGTTCTTCATAACTGTGTCTTTAGATCCTTTAAACAAACAACCTATCGAATTTAGTGGATGGTCAAAGTGACTGAAATGATCACGAAAACCATTTTCTTGAAATTCTAGAAATTGGATGAACAGCCTTTCTGACAACTTTTGATCGGCTTAAATCTTCCTCTGGTGATGTTGTTTTCTTGATCTAGTGAATGATAATTGTAGCATGTAATCTCTACTTCAAAACCGTAATCTTATATCACACTGAGTAGACACAAAATCATAGTTACAGAGCATCAAAGGTGATACCCTGCAACTGTTCTTCATTTTTGGAAAACCCAAAAATGAAGAACAGCTCTGACATGTTTTTCTGCAGCTTAGATCTCCTTAATGTGATGCAGTATGGTCATATTTGTTGTTGAATAATGTAGTATTACACTAGAACTATAAGATCTGACCAATAGTTTGTCCAGAAACATTATATGTTAGGAATTAATCTTGGTCAAAGTGAGTACCTTGTAAACTGACTATGCATTTCTAGGTTTTATGATGAACGCGAAGAACACCTAGAGCGACGGTTCTGTCGCTATAGGCAATCTTTAACGACTCTTTATTGCTAAATTAATTATTTTTATTAAATAATTAGTATTAAATAGTTTTTAATTATTAAAAATTCAAAATAAATTCTTAAAAATTATTTTAATGCCTGAAAATTAGTTTTTAATAAATTTTAATACATTTCATAAATATTTAATATTTTTGAAATATTAAAGGTAAATTTATTTAATTATAATATTAAATAAATTTTTTAAAAATGATCTTAATGCATGAAAAATCATTTAAAATTATATTATGATATAAGAAAATATTTTAAGTTATTTTTAATGACTTTTAATATTTTGTGATGAATTTCATTAATTAATTAATATTAATGATATATAATTTATTTAATAAATGTATTAAATAAATTATAAAAAATAGAATTAATGATTTAAAAATTATAGAAAAATGATTTAAAAGTTATAAAAATATAAAATATAACTTTTAATATTTTGTCATGAAAAATATTAATATTTTAATATTAATGATATTAGATTGTATTAAATAAATAAGTTAAAAATGGTTTTATTCATTTAAAAATCATTTTAAATTAGAGTAAAGTGTTAAAAAATATTTTGAATTATAAAATATAATTTTTAATATTTTTGGAGAATTCTCAGTAATAAATTAATATTAATGTTAATAAATTTATTTAATAATTATATTAAATAAATTAGTTTAAAAATAATTTTAATATTTTAAAAATCATTTTAAATGAAAATAAGGTGTTTAAAGATATTTTATGTTATAAACTATAACTTTTAATATTTAAAAGATAATTTTATTAATAATTTAATATTAATGATATTAAATTTATTTAATAATTATATTAAATAAATAATTTAATAATGGTTTTTTTAATTTAAAAATCATTTAAAAAGGATATAAATGAATTAAAAATATTTTAAGTTATAATTAATGACTTTTAAATATTTTGATAAATAATGCATTAATATTTTAATATTAATGGTAATTATTTAAAAATGATTTTCATTGTTTTGAAAATTATTTAAGGGTAATATTAGTACTTTAAAAATATTTTGAGTTATTATAAATAACTTCAATATTTTGACTATGGTTTCATTAATAGTTTAATATTAATTAAATATTAATGATAATAGAATTATTCAATATTGAAACCATTTAAAAATGATTCCGGTGTTTGAAAATTCATGATAAATTATAATAATTATTTAAAAATTGTTATAAGGCTACGAAAAATCGTATGATTGATATTTGCATCTATTGAACTATAGGATAGAGTCTTAGAGTCGATAAATACCCGATAAAGCCGTCAGTAGACCGACATGTTTCAAAAATTGATATGGACTTAGGTAGTTTGACTGTATTAATGTTTGTTTATGATTCAATGACTATTAAATATGTATGACAATGTGATTAGGTTATGTGATGACTGTAATAAGTAGTATTATGTGTTACGATATGTTATTCTAATTGGTAAAATGATCTTATTACTGATAGGTTTCATTATAAAAGATAAAATAAGTTGCGTACTGTAAGCAGCAGACCAGACAAGTATCCTACCTTTACATTTCCTTTATGCAATGGACATGAGTAAGAAAGTTTCAGATTTATATTATTATTGTACTAGATTATTAACCCTATTGTCGTATATATTATAGCTGATCATTGCTTATCAACATGATATTATATTATATAACTCATATATAGATTCTGTTCGTTAATTTCGAAATATGGTTATATAAGTGTCCTCACTTGGATAATCATTGTATTTAAACACATGTTGATATATATATATATATATATATATATATATATATATATATATATATATATATATATATATATACACACACACATACACACACACACACACCCACACACACACCTCTAAGCTATTTGACCAGCTAGGCACAGATTTAGAAATATTGTTGAATTTGATAAAACCTTTTTGTATCCAATCAAATCATTTTGGTTCAGATTCCAGACTAAGTATGAACATCCCGATCAAGGAAAAACTTTTATGCGCCCAAGGCGGACAGAGTGAATGATAACATCGTTCTTGTATGTAGTATTGATCAATACAGGGTCCATGGGATGTACACCCTAGCTCCCGTAAGTTATGACGATTTGCAAATGAAGTTCTGCTAAACCTATTCAAAAGTTAAAAATAATATTCATAGTATGTCAGCTTATACCCTATATATATAGTCAATACGTAGTTTCAAAAATTTGATATAGAATTATTATGTTATTATTATCGTTTCAGTTTACTTCACAACTATTTATTCGTTGTAGAAGTGATGTACAAAGAAAATATTTAATTCTTTCAGCTAATTATATTTATAATTGTTATTACTTGCTGGGCACCCAAATACTCATTCTTGCTTTACATTTAAATATTTTCAGCTAAGCGTGATCAACCTGAAGGTTCAGACAAGTACAAGTAAAAAAGAAAGCTAACAGAATATGTTTAATGGTATCTTTTGTAATAGTTAGACGGTATTAAGATAATGATATGTATTATATATCATGTAAAGAATGTATTAAAGGTTGCGTACTTAGGATTAGACTCTGATAAGTGTAAATTAAGTTTGATTTTTAAATTATTATTATTAGTATTATTCCGCTTATAGAAATGGTATTGTAAAGCACCGAGTTCGGGTTTCAAGTACCTGAATTTGGGGACGTTACATCATCCACGTAGATCTCTATCTCCTTATGCATTAAGTCATGGAAAAGACCCATCATAGCTCTCTGATTGGTAGCTCCGGCATTGATGAGGCCGAATAACAACCGTCTATAACAAAAGGTTTCCCAAGGTGTGATGCAAGCAGTTTTCTCACGATCCTCCTCAGCAACCATGATCTGATGGTATCCCACAAAGCAATCGACGAAGGAGTACATGCTGTATTGAGTAGTATTGTCAATGAGAATGTGGATAAATGGCACAAGAAAGCTATCTTTAAGGCAAGCTTTATTCAGATCCTGATAATCCACGCAAACTCGCACCTTTCCTCCAGGCTTAGGCACGAAAACGATGTTGGATATCCATTCAGGATATGTGGACGCCATGATAATACCAACTTGAAATTATTTCACAATTTCTTCTTTCGCCTTCAAACTCCACTCAGGTTTTAATCGCCTGAGTTTCTGCTTGACTGGCTTGAATCCCTCTTTGATGGGAAGGCGATGAAGGACAATGTCAGTGGACAAACCCACCATGTTTTCATGAGACCATGCAAACACATCCTGGAATTGGGTTAGTAAAGTAACCATGTCATTCCTCTGGTTTGGGGTAAGTTCTGAACCAATCTGGATTAACTTAGGGTTTTCTAAGGTTCCGAGATTGAAAGAGGTGGTTTGATCAAGGTTGGGTTTGGGTTTATCTTCGACCCATTCTTTGATCTCCGGAGGCACTTCAATGTCCTCTTGTATTTCCATAAAGTCTGAGTCCAACTTTTCATCAAAGTTACAATCCTTATGGAGAAGAGACATCTTATCAGCAAGTACATGCACATCTAAGTTCAGAGTCCTGAAACAAAATATGCTTTCACTTAATATTTATGAAACTATTTAATCATACAAAGTGTTAGCATGCACGGACAAAACAACTGCTAATACTATATAGAAAAGTAAGTAGTTATGATATCTACAGGGGTAGAAAGAAGTCCTGCCCATTTTACCCTTGTCGACCAATGCAAGGACTACTGCTCCAATTGGCAAGGGCAAAGTCCTGATGGACAGCAGTGATGGAGGGATTGTCATCGTCCTCCTTCTCCCGAATGATGACCATTATGTCTGGGTAATCATCGTCTGGGGTGTATCTATTTGTATGTTCATCATGGACAATGATGCGTATGCCTGACATCATTCAAACGATGTCTTGTTTAATTATTCGTTCCTCTTCTTCCACTTTGGGATCTGGAACAATGACTTCCTTTTCCTTTACCGGTATCGGTTTAGGAAATAACATAGCCATTATGTTGGCTGGAACCTTTACCGGAGCTTGCGCAGACTCTGGATTTATAGGTGGAGATAATAGCCGTGTGGCTGAAGTGGAAGGAATCTTCTTATGCTTATGTGGATTCCTGTGACTAGAACTGGCAGAATAGCCTAGTCCAGCTGTACCAGCTTGACTGGACACTTGGATTGGGTGCTTAATAGAATGGTATTGACTGGCAGAATGCTTTTTACCCAGCCCTTATCCCGGCTGGTGTCCCAATAACATCATTTCTTGAGTAGCTACCATAACTTCGGCAGAAATCTTGGGTATGGGAAATGGCATCCCAATAGAATGGTATTGAGTGTTGCTTATTTCCAAAGAATGAAAACTGACCGGCTCAACATTAGAATTAACATTGATGAGCAGCATGTCACCCTATTGAGGATATTCCGGTTCAGCGTTGACTGTGACTAGGCTATTGTTGATAATGTATTTAAGTTACTGATGAAGAGTGGAGGGGACTGCCCCGACCATATGAATCCACGGTCTCCCTAGAAGCAAGCTGCATCCTGTATCTATTTTGAGCAAGTGAAAAGACACACAAAATGTATGGGGACCAATCTCAATTGGTAGCTCAATCTCTCCGACTGAATTCCGGCAGGATCCATCAAAAGCTTTGATGATTGTATGACTACTTCGAATTCGCTTGAGATTGACATTCATCTTCAGTAATGTAGCATAAGGACAGATATTCAGAGACGAACCTCCATCTATCAAGACTCCACCTAACATGTATCCAGAGGATAAAACCGCAATGTGTAACGGCTTGCAATGACCGGTCCCTTCGGGCGGTATGTCATCATCAGTGAAAGAGATCACATTATTGTTAAAAATGTGATCAACCAGATGTTGAAATTTTTCCACATCCACTAATTTCGGCAAATAGGCTTCTTCCAAAACCTTTAGTAGAATCTTCCGATGATCTTCAAGAGTTAAAACCAAGTATAATATTGAAATTTGATGTGGAGCTTCTCTTAAGCTTAAAATCACCTTGGCTTCATTATGACCCATAGCATGGAGGAATTTTTCAATTTTCTCCATGGGAATTTTCCCCTTTAATTTAATTGCATGCTTCATCACCTGTTGGGGAAGATACAGTGGATTTTCCTTCGACACAGCAGCAGTTGTATGAGATGTGGATCTTTCAGCTTGTCCATAATTCCAAGGGACTATTTGTAAGCTGACAACAGGATATTATGGTCGGAATGATAGGTTGATTGGCTCTGGAGCACCCACTTTCAAAGGATTGTTAATTCTTTTGAGTTGAATTATGAGTGGTTTAACAGTCCAATCAGCCTCAGTGGATATAACTGCTACTAGTCCCTTCCATTTAGTGGGATAGATATTTACACTCTCAAATAGCACAGTATCATTATCTGCCAGTTGCAAGACACCGCTGTCGATTAAGTTCTGAATAAGGTGGCGGAGTGCCCAACATTCTTCCGTGTTGTGACCGCGAGAATGGGAGTGATATTGGCATACTCCATCATGATTAAACCGTCTTGAACGGGGATTGATTGGAGGTAGGAGGGAAGTGATTCTTCCTTCATTAATTAGCATCTGAAGTATCTCCTCCATAGGTTGGCCCAGGTATGTAAATTTCCTTATATTGGCAAAATCCTGACGGGCTTTGGCAGTCGCTCTCTTTGTCACTTTGTCCTCCAATGTTTCATATTTTGAAGGTGACGATGGAGTACTCATAACCAAGGGGAGGAGACTAGCATGCTCCTGGCTAATTAATTGGCGTGCAACTTGATGCTAATAGGTCACAAGTTCTGCCAATTGCTCAATTTGCTTATAGATAGCTTTAATCTTTAGTTCCATCATAAATTGGAACTTGGCCTAATCCCATTTGTTAACACCGTCTTTGATGATCTGGGATGCTTCACAGTTAAGATTGGAACTCTGTCCATTGGTCTATTTATTCATGTTGACCTCTTCCTCTTTGTGTGGAGGAAGAAGGTTATCTTGCACGTGAGGTTGATCTAGTTTGGTAACCACTATCTCACCGTTGTCTATCAAATCTTGGATCTTGTGTTTTAAGGCCCAACAATCTTGAGTGTCATGTCCAGGTGCCCCCCGGCAAGATAAGCACATTTTCGAGCAGCATTAAAACCCCTCCCATTAGGGCTGGCTGGTGGAAGAAGATGCATGATTTTCTTCTGAGTTGTCAAAAGATTGAGAATGTTCTCGAGTGAATCCCCTAAGTGTGAGACCCCGAATTTTATGAAATAAAAGTATTCAATTTTTCTATTTTGGTAAATAGTTAAATTGATAAAAGTTTAAAGTTAAGGGTAATATGTGAATTTTTTTTGCAAAGTAAGCAAGTTGATATAAAATATTCGTTGTGTCGGGGAATATTCGATTAGCCAGGGAATATTCTTTTTATCGGGTAATATCCGTACGACAACACAATCATTGGTAGACCCCGCAACGGAATTATTGTCGGATTGAGAAAACGACAAAAATATTTTATGAAAATAACGGCGGAAGTTTTACCGTTAACTATTGAAACACTCGGTTTAAAAGTACAGTAATACACGTTGTTGCATAGTAGCATACGGTATTAATTATTGATGCTTAAGTGATAAGTCACTCAGTTTTATTTTATTGATATTATTAATGTAATAAAATAGAAAAACTTTTTATATAAAACATAATACTTTTATAAAGTTATTCTATAAATAGAATATATTATATTCTATTATGCATAGTATTTTGCATAGTAAAATCTTTTTATATAAAACAAAATATTTTTATAAAGTATTCTATAAATAGAATATATTGTATTTTATTATGCATAGTGTTTTGCATAGTAAAATCTTTTTATATAAAACATAATACTTTTATAAAATTATTCGTTTTATTAGATTATAAATAGAATATATTATATTTTATTTAAAAGATTTTGCTTTAAATATGGACCGTTCGATTAAAAGTAAATCAATCTGGACCGTTCATGAATTAGTTACTATGCAGTCCATTCTTCTATAAATAGAAGCTCATTCCTCCATTATTTCTTAAGAATTCACTGAAACTCTAAAGAGAGAAACTATAGAGAAAAAGAAGAAAAGTGTTCTACTACTTCACTACTCCTATATCCAGTACTCCTCTTTCTAAGGTAAGGGATATTATTTGCTGTACTCGTAAGGGGTATTCTTCCTTTCTTATTCATGAAGAGAACTTCTATTATTCCATTCTCTATTATTCTGTTAAAATAACCTGTATACGCGGGCTACCCTATACTTGGTGAAATTCTTCTGTTATTTCATTTTTATTATTATATTGGAACATCCTGTCTGTGCGTTTTACGCCGGACCTGGTTCCATCTTTAATTCTGTTGGAATATCATGTCTGTGCATTTTACGCCGGACCTGGTTCTGTCTTTATTATTCTGTTGGAATATCTTTATTATTCTGTTGGAATATCCTGTCTGTGCATTATATGCCAGACCTGGTTCCATCTTTATTATTCTGTTGGAACATCCTGTCGGTGTGAATTTCGCCTGACCTGGTTCCATTATTTATTATTCTGTTAGGAATAACTTGTCTGTGCAGTTTATCGCACGCATGGTGAATCCTCGTGTTATTCCATTCTTTATTATTCTGTTGGAATAACCTGTCTATGTGCATTATCACATGCATGGTGAATGATCCTTTATATTCATTCCTTATTAAATTTTGGAAATGATCTGTCTAAGTGGATTACCGCATGGCGGCGAAAATCTTTTTGCAGTTTCATATATTCTATTATACTCAGTTGGTTAAAGTTTTGGCTTCTATACTCCATGAAATTAGTGGAATATCCTTGATATTTGCGCTTTATCCAGTATCTTTTCATGGAAATATTCTTCTGATCATTCTTGAATTTTTACTCCACAAAGCAGTATCATGTTGACAATTTGGACGTTATTGGTTCCTTGATAAATTAATTCTTGAACTTGTTTTATTGAATTATTATGTCATTGTCATCGTCCTCATGTTTATATTATGTTGAAAGTCATATGTGGCCTGTAGTGCATAGATGGACTTGGTATGATTATGACCAGGGATTATTCGGTATAATCATGACCGTAATATTTCAAATGATGTGAAAAAGTCCTCATTGGCCCGTAGTGCATTGATGGACAGTTTTTGGTATAATTATGGCTATGGATTCTCTTCGGCCAAGGTGAAAAGATAAATTATTTTATGGCGTGATCAGGACCGTTGATGAAAACACGATTATCTTTGGCCCGTAGTGCATGGATAATTGTGGTCATGACACTAAAGAATATCATTGGCCGTAGTGCAGGGATGATTCGATGATGTGGATTAATTATTGAGCTGAGTCTCAGCGATGAAATATTAATTCATGGATGTGATAATAATGAATATCTTTGGCCGTAGTGCATGGATAATTTATGGATATGATACTAACGAATATCATTTATCGTAGTGCATGGATAATTCGATGATGTGGATTATTTATTAAGTTGAGTCTTAGCGATAAAATATTGGTTATACACTTTTAATTTGTAGAAGATAGTAGACATCATGCTCTAGTTGACTCTTCTAAAATACAGTTGTATGTCTTTGGCTTGTAATGCAGAGATGAATTGTTAATGAATATCTTTGGCCGTAGTGCAAAGATGAATTTATTAGTATGATTATGAGCAGGAATTGTGATTTTGTATAACCATAATTTTTGATGTTTCAGGTGAAGATAGGTGATAAAAATTATCTTCGTCCTGGGTACGAAGAGGAATTTGTTTTAAAGCTATATTCTAGAATGATATCTGAAATACAGGAGATGGGAAATGGGAAAATCATGATAGTGAGGAAATTACCGGGAAGGTACAATCTGAAAAGAAAGCAATGTATTCTTATCTCTTCGAATATCAAATACTTACGTAAATTTCGAGGGCAAAATTTCATAAGGAGGGGTGATTGTAAGACCCCGAATTTTATGAAATAAAAGTATTCAATTTTTCTATTTTGGTAAATAGTTAAATTGATAAAAGTTTAAAGTTAAGGGTAATATGTGAATTTTTTTCTGCAAAGTAAGCAAGTTGATATAAAACATTCATTGTGTCGGGGAATATTCGATTAGTCGGGGAATATTCTTTTTGTCGGGTAATATCCGTACGACGGCACAATCATTGGTAGACCCCGCAATGGAATTATTATCGGATTGAGAAAATGACAAAAATATTTTATGAAAATAACGGCGGAAGTTTTACCGTTAACTGTTGAAACAATCGGTGTTAAAAGTACAGTAATACGCATTGTTGCATAGTAGCACATGGTATTGATTATTGATGCTTAAGTGATAAGTCACTCAGTTTTGTTTTATTGATATTATTAATGTAATAAAATAGAAATTTTTTTTATATAAAACAGAATACTTTTATAAAGTTATTCTATAAATAGAATATATTATATTCTATTATGCATAGTATTTTACATAGTAAAATCTTTTTATATAAAACAGAATACTTTTATAAAGTTATTCTATAAATAGAATATATTGTATTTTATTATGCATAGTATTTTGCATAGTAAAATCTTTTTATATAAAACAGAATACTTTTATAAAGTTATTCGTTTTATTAGATTATAAATAGAATATATTATACTTTATTTAAAAGATTTTGTTTTAAATATGGACCGTCCGATTAAAAGTAAATCAATCTGGACCGTTCATGAATTAGTTACTATGTAGTCCACTCTTTTATAAATAGAAGCTCATTCTTTCATTATTTCTTACGAATTCACTGAAACTCTAGAGAGAGAAACTATAGAGAGAAAGAAGAAAATTATTCTGCTACTTCACTACTCCTATATCCAGTACTCCTCTTTCAAAGGTTAGGGATATTATTTGTTGTACTCGTAAGGGGTATTCTTCGTTTCTTATTTATGAAGAAAACTTCTGTTATTCCATTCTTTATTATTCTGTTGAAATAACCTGTATATACGGGCTACACGCCGGACCTGGTTCCATCTTTATTATTCTGTTGGAATATCCTGTCTGTGCGTTTTACGCCGGACCTGGCTCCGTCTTTATTATTCTGTTGGAATATCGTTATTATTCTGTTAGAATATCATGTCTGTGCGTTTTACGCCAGACCTGGTTCCGTCTTTATTATTCTGTTGGAACATCTTGTCGGTGCGAATTTCACCTGACTTGGTTCCATTATTTATTATTCTGTTAGGAATAACCTGTCTGTGCAGTCTATCACACGCATGATGAATCCTCCTGTTACTCCATTCTTTATTATTCTGTTGGAATAACCTGTCTATGTAGATTATCACATGCATGGTGAATGATCCTTTGTATTCATTCCTTATTAAATTGTGGAAATGATATGTCTAAGTGGATTACCGCATGGCGGTGAAAATCCATTTGCAGTTTTGTATATTCTATTATACTCAGTTGGTTAAAGTTTTGACTTCTATACTCCATGAAATTAGTGGAATATCCTTGATATTTGCGATTTATCCAGTATCTTTTCATGGAAATATTCTTCTGATCATTCTTGAATTTTTACTCCACAAAGCAGTATCATGTTGACAATTTGGACGTTATTGGTTCCTAGATAAATTAATTCTTGAACTTGTTTTATTGAATTATTATGTCATTGTCATCATCCTCATGTTTATATTATGTTGAAAGTTATTTGTGGCCTGTAGTGCATAGATGGACTTGGTATGATTATGACCAGGTATTATTCGGTATAATCATGACTGTAATATTATAAATGATGTGAAAAAGTCCTCATTAGCCCGTAGTGCATTGATGGACAGTTTTTGGTATGATTATGGCTATGGATTCTCTTCGGCTAAGGTACAAAGATGAATTGTTTTATGGCATGATCAGGACCGTTGATGAAAACACGATTATCTTTGGCCCGTAGTGCATGGATAATTGTGGTTGCGACACTAAAGAATATCCTTGGCCGTAGTGCAGGGATGATTTGATGATGTGGATTAATTATTGAGCTGAGTCTTAGCAATGAAATATTAATTCATGGATGTGATAATAATGAATATCTTTGGCCGTAATGCATGGATAATTTATGGATGTGATACTAACGAATATCATTTGCCGTAGTGCATGGATAATTCGATGATGTGGATTATTTATTAAGTTGAGTCTCAGCAATAAAATATTGGTTATACACTTTTAATTTGTAGAAGATAGTAGACATCATGCTCTACTTGACTCTTCTAAAATACAGTTGTATGTCTTTGGCTTGTAGTGCAGAGATGAATTGTTAATGAATATCTTTGGCCGTAGTGCAAAGATGAATTTATTAGTATGATTATGAGCAGGAATTGTAATTTGGTATAACCATAATTTTTGATGTTTCAGGTGAAGATAGGTGATGAAAATTATCTTCGTCCTGGGTACGAAGAGGAATTTAGAATCACAATTATGATTATGAGTTATTCATATGATTGTGGACAGGAATTGTTGATTGATGTTATAGGGATAAAACATTATTGGTGGACTTTTAACATGGAGAAGATAATAGACCTGATGGTCTATTTGACTCTTCTAATGGAATGCTCGTTCCGCTGCAACTATGGTTGAAAACTTTTATCATCTACTATATGTTCTAAATCTCTGATTTATTAATGATGAAGGCTATTGATGGTGTAAATTAGCTTTAGTCATGATATTCTTTACTGGGCTAGTTGTGCTCACCCTTTCTGCTTCACAATTTCTTTCAGGTAATAAGAGTGTTGCCGGGTCGAGTGGGGATAACATGAGAACAGAACGGTGGTCTCTAGCTGTGGAGGTTCTCCCTAAACAGTATAGAAAAGTGTGTTGTATTATATACATCATTTAGTAGTTATATTTGGTGAATCAAATAGGGTGAGACGAACCCAACTTTGGAAGGGTGTTTTGCCACTATCATACAAGATGTCTAATGACATGCAACCTCGTGTTCTCATAAGGCATGGTTGTGCACATCCACTTGCTGAATATATCTACGAGCACTACTTATATGATCTTGGAGTTTATTTGAAGTATAATTTTTACTTGGAGACAACAGAGATATTTATATGTCAAGAGAAGACTCACCATTGGAAAGAAGATGATAGTAATCTTCTTGTTTTTCTTTGGGGACTTTTGGGTCAACTAAGGATAATTCTGTGGACATATGATATCTATCATAACCTAGACACATGGCCTCCCATGTACGAAGGTTTCCTTGAGCACTTCCCAAAGATTTTAATTTCTAAAACAGTTTTTGACTATACTTTTATGTAAAGTATCATTGTAAGGTTGTGGTTGAGGTACCATGAGAGTTACATACATTTGTATTAAGACTCATAGTTAACTGTGGTCGTATTCTATAAGACAGCTCAACAGTTGTATAAATGAAATTGTATTTAAATTTTATACCATGTATCTGGTGACTCAGAATGGGTGATGTATACCTAATTATGGGGGCGTCACACTAGGGGTGTGAACACTCGAGGGCGTTTGACTTCTCCACCTTTAGGTATTGGAGGGTTTGAAGACTGTGCTTGAAAAGGAGTGTAATTTCTCTGTTAGATAGGCATATTCTGATTGCCTTTCTGACCTTGTAGTATCAGGGAAACATCCTCCCCTTTCTTTTTATGGACCCTTCGGGGGTTGTTTCCAAATTTCCGGATTGGATGTGCTCAGCAACAGCTTTGAGAACGACTAGGTTTTGAATCTTTCCTGACTTCAATCCTATCTCAGCCATTTCTCCATGTTTGATCATTTCAATAAATGGTTTACCAATGCCAGCTAAGACTCTTTCATAGAAAGGAGCTTCTTATATGTCGATGAAGGTCATGACCATTTCTGACTCTGTCATAGAAGGAATCACCTAAGCAGCATGGCGCCTCCACCTTTGAGCATATTCTCTAAAAGACTCATTGGACTGTTTCTTAACCTTGGTAATTTGGTACCTGTCAGGAGCCATCTGAGACTGGAAGCTGTATTGTGTAAGAAAGGCGTGAGCCAGCTCTTCCCAGCTATGGATCTTCGAATTGTCTAATCTGGTATACCATGAACGGTCTTCTCCAGTCAGACTCTTTTGGAATAGCTGCATTCTGAGCTTCTCGTCCTCTGCATAAGATCCAAGTTCTCCAATGAACACCTTCAAGTGTGTGTAAGGATCTCTTAACCCATCATACTTTTCAAAGTCAGGAGTTTTGAACTTTTCTGGATAATGCACCCCAGGGAACATACAAAGATCAGCATAGGAGACACTCCCGTGTGCTCCAATTCTTTTGATAGAACGAAGGGTTTCTTCCATTTAAAGAACTTTCTTTCTGATGTCACCGGTGTCTGGATCTCCTGTGAGATGGGCGGCATCATGACTTTTGTTGGTCGTATCTAACTGTAAATCAGGTACTGTAATGACTTTATCAGAACCTTGAGCTCCTCCTTGTGTAGAGGATTCAACATGTATGGGTATCTTTGGACCCTGAGTAGATTGATGTAGTTCTTTAAGCAAAACAACCAAATCTGTAATTTGTTTACTTAATCCGTCAAATTCTTCGCGAGAAATTGGATTAGATTGGTCAGATGAGGACATAATTGGCTGTAGGCATGCGACCTTTTTGGATTTTGACCGGGTAATAGGTCTGAATGCTTCCCTGCGACAAAACTTGCATAGTTTAGTTTTATGGATTGGGTAAATGTTTACATGCTATGTGATATGTCCGATTTAGGATTATGATCCTGCAAAACGGATGTTAGCTGTTTGTAATACATGATAGCATGTTAATTTAAATATGTACATGCACATATTTCTTCATATTTCTCATTACATGGAGATGAATATGAAATGTAAACTACAAGTAATTGACTTTACGAGTAATTTGAAATGAGAAAGCATGAAGAGACTTTCCTCCTTATTTGGTTTATCAGAGGCTGACCTATCTTAGGTTTCTCTCGCGGCTTTTTGGCATGAAGGTTCCCAAATCATCGCAATTTACTCAACGAAAAGTTAATCCGGTCTTTCAACTGGAGTGAATTTGGGTGGTGCCTTTCTTGAGCCTCGTTGGAATTAGTCTTCCTACAAGTCCAGTAATCAAACACCGACAGGATAGCCTCCTGGTGGAGGAACCACACAACATACATTCACATACAACTTGTCTCACCGTTTATGAATATGATGACATGTGTGAAGCACTAATATCATAGATAGATATATTGCAGTGCAGTAAAAAGAAATGCATTCATACACATTCATCATAAATGTAAATGTAACATCCACACACAAGCATATAATAGTTTTAACAAGCTTGTAATAGCGGCTTAAGTCCTCTTACTGGAATTCCTAGCAGAGTCGCCTGCTGTCGACGTCAGGATTTTTATTTGTGCCTTTTCGTTACCTGTTCTTTTGTGTTCTCATGTTATGTGAGATTTGTTTATAAAAACAAGTGAAAAATGTCCGAAATGTATAATGTCGACGATGGACTGTTAAGAGTCGCCAGTTGGTTTTTTAACTAGTTGTACCAACACAACCGAGAAAAGGTTTGCACATTGACCTAGTGATGTGACACTGTTAAATGGGTCTGTGAAACCGAGATTCATTAGGGTCCGGGGACTTGCTTATGCTGAGGGAAGGTGTTAGGCACCCCCGACAACCGTGTTGCCACGGTGACCGCCACTTTTCAAGAAACTATTATATGAATGTGTGTGTGTGTGTATGGGTCAATGTATTGTTATTTGGAATTAGTGTGAGGCCTCGTTCGCACCTATATACACATGGTTTGAATTTATGTAAAAATTCAGTTTTAAACAAGATATAATAGTGATGTTTTGTGACGCCCCCAAAATTAGGTATACATCACCCATTCTGACTCGCCAGATACATGGTACAAAATTCAAATGTAATTTCATTTATACAACTGTTGAGCTGTCGTATAGATTACGACCACAGTTAACTATGAGTTTTAATACAAATGTATGTAACTCTCATGGTACCTTGACCACAACCTTACAATGATACTTTACATAAAAGTATAGTCAAAAACTGTTTTAGAATTTAAAATATTTGAGAAGTGCTCAAGGAAACCTTCGTACATGGGAGACCATTCGTCTAGGTTATGATAGATATCATATGTCCACAGAATTATCCTTGGTTGACCCAAAAGTCCCCAAATAAAAACAAGAGGATTACTATCATCTTCTTTCCAATGGTGAGTCTTCTCTTGACAAATAAATATCTCCGTTGTCTCCAAGTGAAAATTATACTTCAAATAAACTCCAAGATCATATAGATAGTGCTCATAGATATATTCAGCAAGTGGATGTGCAAAACCATGTCTTATGAGAACACGAGGTTGTATGTCATTAGACATCTTGTATGATAGTGGCAAAACACTCTTCCAAAGTTGGGTTCGCCTCACCCTATTTGATTCACCAAATATAACTACTAAATGATGTATAGAATACAACACACTTTTCTATACTGTTTAGGGAGAACCTCCACAGCTATCACACTATTTCATAGAATAGTGAGGACTACTAATGATATCATCTGGACCGTCACTCAGTTTCCCGACTAGTCCCTGCTACGTTCTCACTTCCTGAAGAGAGCAATGAAAGCAAAAGGGTGAGCTCAACTAGCCCAGTAAGAATATCATAATTAAAGCTAATTTACATCATCAGTAGCCTTCATCATTAATAAATCAGAGATTTAGGACATATGGTAGCTGATAAAACTTTTCAACCATAGTTGCAGCAGAACGAGCAATCCATTAGAAGAGTCAAATAGACCATTAGGTCTATTATCTTCTCCATGTTAAAAGTCCACCAATAATGTTTTATCCCTATAACATCAATCAACCATTCCTGTCCACAATCATATGAATAACTCATAATCATAATTGTGATTCTAAATTCCTCTTCGCACCCAGGACGAAGATAATTTTAATCACCTATCTTCACCTGAAACATCAAAAATCATGGTTATACCAAATCACAATTCCCGCTCATAATGATATCAATTAAATTCATCTTTCCACTACGGCCAAAGATATACAACTGTAAAACCAATAATGCTGAGACTCAGCTTAATAAATAATCCACATCATCGAATCACCCCTGCACTACGGCCAAGGATATTCGTTAATATCACTTCCATGAATTATCCATGCACCACGGCCAAGAATATTCATTATTATCACATCCATGAATTAATATTTCATTGCTGAAACTCAACTCAATAATTAATCCACATCATCGAATCATCCCTGCACTACAGGCCAAGGATATTCTTTAGTATCACGACCACAAATTATCCATGCACTACGTGCAAAAGATAATCGTGTTTTCATCAACGGTCCTGATCATGCCATAAAACAATTCATCTTTGCACCCTTGGCCGAAGAGAATCCATAGCCATAATCATACCAAAAACTATCCATCAATGCACTACGGACAAATGAGGACTTTTTTCACATCATTTGCAACATTACGGTCATGATTATACCGAATAATCCCTGGTCATAATCATACCAAGTCCATCTATGCACTACAGGCCACAGATGACTTTCAACATAATATAAATATGAGGATGATGACAATATTATAAGCATTAATCAAACTAAATCAAGGATAAATATTAAAGACTTTAAATTTATCCAGACATTATCATTCACTTAATAAAATCATAATCTAATATTGTTAATACTATAACAATATTTTAATCACTTCTTAAACTTATAAACAATTACATTTTTCCAAATAATGCATTTAATCATTCAAAAATGCTATACTCATAAGATTTTATCACCAATAATCAAATTACTCGTCAAAAATATGCATATACCTTATATAGAATTTTCAAGACCTAAAATCCTATTTACCAATTCTTCAACTTCACATTACATATTTAACTCATATGCTCGTAACTACACTATTTTTATGAAAAATACCAAATCAGTCCCAAAAATTATTCTTTTCTGGGATTAAGCATAATATAGTCCCATATTGAACATATATTTTTCTCAGATTTTTTTTTAAAATTCATTTACTATTTTTCAAAAATTAATTTCTAATTAATTCCTTAAAAAATTAGCTACCTTAAGTTTAACTCCAGAAATTCTCAAATCTTAGTAGGATCTTACACATGTTAACGTGAGCTTCCAGTTTAAATTTCATGGTCATCGAAGTTATAAAACTCAGGTTATAGCATTTTTCGTCGGAAAAACCAAAATATTGAAATGGTCATAACTTGCTCATTTTAAGTCGGAATGAGCTCATTTTTGGACAGGAGATACTTTATACCATATACTTTCATGTCCCAAAAGTCAAGAATTTTTCTCACAAATTAAGTGGCCGAAAATGCCCTTTTAAAAATCTGGGCAGTAGCTTTTTCTTAAATTGCAGCTTTTGACTCCTTTGCTAAAATCAGTCCACACGAAAATCTACAACACTTTTTCCAATGATTCCACTTGGATAAGTTACAAAACAAATAGACCTAACTCTAGAACTTTACCTCACTCAAAAATTCAAAATATAATAGGAGATATGGTCAATTGAATTTCATGTTCCATTTTCAACAAAATGTGATTTTCAACCCTTTGTGATTTCTAAGAAACTTTCAAGTTTTCACATAATAACCAACATAACTCATCATAACACTTACTAATACCACATATACCCATGATTTTTATCCGTCCAATACTTTTGTTATGACTTTCATCATAATTCACGTAAACAGATCATTTTCACAATTTAATAAGGAATGAAATACAAAGGATCATTCACCATGCATGTGGTAATCCACATAGACAGGTTATTCCAACATAATAATAAAGAATGAAATAACAGAAGGATTCACCATGCATGCGATAGAGACCGCACAGACAGGTTATTCCCAACAGAATAATAAAGACGGAACCAGGTCCGGCGTAAAACGCACAGATAGGATATTCCAACAGAATAATAAAGACGGAACCAGGTCCGGCGTAAAACGCACAGACATGATATTCCAAGAAAGTAATAAAGACGGAACCAGGTCCGGCTAAAACGCACAGACATGATATTCCAACAGAATAATAAAGAATGTAATAACAGAACAATTTCACCAAGTATAGGGCAGCCCGCGTATACAGGTTATTCAAACAGGATAATAAATACTGGAATAACAGAAGTTCTCTTTATGAATACAAAAGAAATAATACCCCTTACCTTAAGAAAAAGAGTACTGGATGTATGAGTAGTGCAGTAGCAGAATACTTTTCTTCTTTCCCTCTATAATTTCTCTCTCTAGAGTTTCAGTGAATTTGTAAGAAAATAATGAAGGAATGAGCTTCTATTTATAGAAGAATGGACTGCATAGTAACTAATTCATGAACGGTCCAGATTGATTTACTTTTAAACGGACGGTCCATATTGATTTACTATTAAAACTTAAAGCAACGGTCCATACTGATTCACTATTAAAACTTTAAAGCAACGGTCTATACTGATTCACTATTAAAACTTTAAACCAGCGATCCATATTGATTTACTATTAAAACTTTAAACCAACGATCCATATTGATTTACTAATATAATTTCAATCAATGGTCTGAAAAATTAGCACATCTCCTCATGGAATAATATTGTACCCAAAAATGATTTGGACCAAAAAGAAATATATCTTACGGGTGAATAGTAATCTGTGAATAGTAACTCGTGAATAGTAACTCATGAAAAGTAACTCATGAATAGTAACTCGTGAATAGTACTCCGACACAAAAGTACCCCAAATACTCGAGTGAATAATACTAGAGTGAATAGTAACTGGGTATTTTATGACAACTTGTCTACTTTGAAAAATTTTCACATATCACCATTAACTTTAACCTTTTATCAATTTAACCTTTTACGAAATAAAATAATAATTATAAGAAAATTGAATACTTTCATTTCATAAAATTTGGGATCTCACATATTTTGTAAAAGAGGTTTTTCAAACCCTTATACTCAATAGTAATTGAGACCTTTTACACTTCTATTTTATTATTAAATGTTCGGCTTGATTGCTTTTATTTTCGAGATGCGAAGCATCTTCGAGAAAATAATATACAAAGCAGTGCCGAATTTCTCATGGGTATGGAAACCATCGGAGGATATCCGAACACCGGGGATAAATTTACAAGCTGCTTACAGCTGAAAAGGTCCATCACGGGAACCGAATCTAGATTCAGTGGACTGAATCTGTGATCACATGATTCCTAGGCCCACATGATGCCGCAATTGATATAAACGCAGTAAGCAGGTATATATATATATATATATATATATATATATATATATATATATATATATATATATATAAAAGCTGTAAATATATATATACAGACATGATCAACCACCTCCATTAGGGATCAAAAATGTAAGGAAAGCTGTAAAAGCGATCAACCGCCACAGAGGAAACTCCAGGCGGGACGAAATGTACAGAAAGCTGTAAAAACGGTCAACCGCCACGAAGTAAACTCCAGGCGGGACGAAACGTAAATATATATATATATATATATATATATATATATATATATATATATATATGTATGTATGTATATATATATATATGTATGTATAAGCGCATAAATGCACCAGATATAAAATCCAGCCTCATCGGACAAAGTCCAACAACAATTAATATATATAAGTATATATATATATATATATATATATATATATATATATATATATATATATATTAAAGCAGTAAACGCACCGGATGTAAAATCCAGGCTCATCGAACAAAAATCGACACACAGTTCATATATATATATATATATATATATATATATATATATATATATATATATATATATATATATATATATACGAAAGCATTTAAATGCACCAGACGTAAGTCTAGGCTCATCAGACGTAAGTCTAGGCTCATCGAACAGAGTTCGACACACAGTTTATATATATATATATATATATATATATATATATATATATATATATATATATATATATATATATATATATATATATACGAAAGCCATTAAACGCTTCAGACATAAGTCTAGGCTCAATCGAGGCATAACTCGATAATGTTAGTCCATATATATGAATATATAAATATAAGTATATATATATATACAAACTAAAATGAAACCATGGACCGAAGTCCGGGCATACATACGCAACAAGACTCTCAATGTGAAGAATAGTGTGTGCAAAGATAAAGAGAAAGGCTTTAAAATGTGTAAGAAGACTTACAGTGGGCTGCCAAAGAATACTTCAATAACTTGAAATGGATGAATACTCGACTCCCGCCGGTAAAAAGTAGCTATATATGAGCTTACAAGTGTTTAAAATGAGAAAGCACTAAGTTTGGGGTGTGTACAGAGCAAATTGGACATGGCTTCCTCGCCTTTTTCTCTTTCAAAAATGGCCACCCCAAGCCCTCTATTTATAGAGGGGGGAGCCACAGGTGTACCTGCGACTAGGCCGCAGGTGTACCTACGGCTACCTGGGGTGCCCCGGGCTTCGCGGGTCTCATCATCTCGAAGTACGTGCATGCATGCAATGTGATGTCCGCTCGAACTTTTAGAATTACAATTCGGGCATCCAACTGAGGTATGTAGGACCTATTTCCGACCGCCGTTGTCGAGAGTTACGCAATGACATGGAATTAGAGGTTGTACGAAGTCAGGAAGATGGGACGGTGCCCTCCGGTCTTCAAGCTTTAAATTCTATCCGTTACCCTGCGTAATAGTCACTCGGGATTGGTTTTTCTTGGCTCTTGTGGGACATTGCTGTGTAGAAATGTATGTCTAAAATGTTGAGATGACGTGATGTGGCGTCAAGGTGGCAAGATGATGACTTTGCCCCTCACTAGGGTTATCTTTAGTTTGGGCTGATTAAGCAGACGTTGCTCAGGGTCATCTCTGAGATTGGACTGCTGCAAGTGTTTGAAGGTCCTCAGTGTCATCTCTGAGGTGTGCTTGTCTTCCCGAGGTCATCTCCTGGGTCTTGTACTGAGTGCCTCGGTGTAAGCGCCGAGTGTTCTGAAGCTGATTGCATGTATTTGAAACAAGCATTTCCTGGGTTATCTCCGGAACTGCATTTCTTGGGGTTATCTCCAAGGTTGGAATCTGCTACTCCCAGTGTTGGGACTGAGACGGAATATCTCGGGGTTATCTCTGGGATAAATCGGTCTTCTCCGGTGGAATTTTTGGTATTGAAACTGCAGGCCTCGGGGTTATCGCTGAGGTTGGAACTGTTACTCCCGGTGTGTGTTCCGGGGTTGAAACTGAGCTTCCGGTAGTATCCAGACTGGATGTGAGCTGTCTTCTACGGTTATCTCTAAAAGACGAATCTGCCCTCCTGCAATGTCAGTAACAAGTGTGCAAAAAATTTCGAGTATCTACACCGACCATGACTTTGCATTTTCTGGGAAACCCAAAACTTGTTCAACAGTGTTTGACAACAAGTTCTTGGGCGCATATCTTGCATTTGTTTGCTATTTAGATGTTGTTAGTGCATCAGGATGATAGCTTGTTATGTGTACTTCAGATTCATGCAAATAGATCACTTAGATAAACAACATAATGAAAGTAATAGATGGTTAAAGTAACCTTCTCGATCTGATTTTAAGTTTATGGAATTTCCAGAAATGAGATGAACAACCTTTCTGACAAGGTTTGACCGTAACATATTTAATGATTATGATGTATTTTGACTGCTCTAATGAATGGTATGTGTACCTTGTTGTGTGGACTACAATGTGGACCTATTAGCACACTACAACATCAACTAAAACGTGGGATTATGTAAGCCACAAATTATGCAGTCGATGTTATATGGGTTTCTGGGTAACCCAGAAAGCCCAGAGAGCTTCTGACAGCTACTTTGAGGCATTGAATCTTGCGAATCTGTTGAGATATGAACCTGTTGATGGCTGGATCATGTATTATTACACTAGCACTACAAGATCTGATGATTAGCTTTTCCAGAAACATCATGAGCTAGGAATTATTGGTGGTCAAAGTGGTACCCTTAGTGTCTGGTTATGAATTTCTGTGTTTCATCAAGAGCATGAAGAACACCTATAGCGACGGTTCTGTCGCTATAGGTAGTCTTTAGCGACAATTAATTTCTGAAATTATTATTTTTATTAAAAAAATAGAAAAAAATAGTTTTTAAGTATTAAAAATACAAAATAAATTACTAATTTTTTTTCAAAAGCCTAAAGATTAGTTTTTAATAATTTTGAATATATTTCATAATTATTTAATATTTTTGGAATATTAAAGATATTTAATTTATTTAATTGATATATTAAATAAATTATTTAAAAATAATATTAATACTTGAAAAATCATTTAAAATTATATTATGGTATAAGAAAATATTTTAAGTAATTTTTAATGACTTTTAATATTTTGTGATGAATTTCATTAATAAATTAATATTAATGGTGATTAATTTATTTAATAAATGCATTTAATAACTTGTGAAAAATAGAATTAATGATTTAAAAATTATAGAAAAATGATTTAAAGGTTATAAAAAGATTTTATGTTATAAAATATAACTTTTGATATTTTTTCATGAAAAATATTAATATTTTAATATTAATAATATTAGATTTATTTAAGATTTATATTAAATAAATTGGTTTAAAAATGATTTTAATATTAGAAAAATTATTTTAAATGAAAATAAATAGTTTAAAAATATTTTAAGTTATAAGATATAGCTTTCAATATTTAAAGGTAAATTTTATTAATTATTTACTATTAATGATATTAGAGTTATTTAATAATTATATTAAATAAATTAGTTTAAAAATGATTTTAATATTATAAAAATCATTTTAAATGAAATTAAGGTGTTTAAAAATATTTTAAGTTATAAAATATAACTTTTAATATTTAAAGGTAAATTTTATTAAAAATTTAATATTAGATGATATTTGATTTATTTAACAATTATATTGAATAAATAGTTTTAAAATGGTTTTATTAATTTAAAAATTATTTAAAAAGGATATAAATGAATTAAAAATATTTTAAGTTACAATTAGTAACTTTTAATATTTTGATAAATAAGACATTAATAATTAAATATTAATGGTAATTATTTAAAAATAATTTTAATTGTTTTAAAAATCATTTAAGAGTAATAAAAATGTTTTAAAAATATTTTGAGTTATTATAAATAACTTTAATATTTTGGCAATGGTTTTATTAATAGTTTAATATTATGATAATAAAATTATTTAATATTTAAATTATTTTATAATGATTCCGGTGTTTGAAAAATCATGATAAATTATGATAGTTATTTAGAAATTATTATAAGTCATTTAAAAATAATATGACTGATATTTATAGTTATTAAACTTTAGGGTAGAGTCTTAGACTCGATAATTACCTGATAAAACCGTCTGTTCACCGAAATGTTTCAGAAACTGATCTGGACTTAGATAATTTGATTAGATACGTGTTTGTTTATGATCCAATGACTGTTAAACTTGTGTAACAATGTGATTAGGTTATGTGCTGACTGCAATAAGCAGTATTATGTATTACGATATGTTATTCTAATCAATAAAATGATCTTATTACTGATAGGTCGCTATATAAAAGATAAAACTAAGTTGCGTATTGTAAGCAGCAGACCAGACAAGTATCCTACCTTTGTATTTTCTTTATGTAATGGACATGAGTAAGAAAGTTTCAGAAATATATTATTATTGTACCAGATTATTAACTTTATTGTTATATCTAGTATATCCGATCATTAATTATCAACATGGTATTATATTATTATTCAGATATTTATTCTGTTCGTTAATTTCTAATTATGGTTATATAAGTGTCCCCACTTCGATAATCATTATATTTAATCACATGTTATTATATATATATATATATATATATATATATATATATATATATATATATATATATATATATATATATATATATATATGATTGCCATTATGTATACATTAAGTAAAAGTCGTCCAAGCTATTTGATCGGCTAGACACAGATTTAGAAATATCGTTGAATATGATAAAACCTTTTTGTATCCAATCAAATTATTTTGGTTCGAATTCCCGACTAAGTATGAACGTCCCGAATATGGGAAAACTTTTATACGCCAAAGGCGGACAGAGTGAACGATAATATCGTTCTTCCATGTAATATTGATCAATACAGGGCCTATAGGATGTACACCATCGCACCCGTAAGTTATGACGGTTTGCAGATGAAGTTCTGTTTAACCTTTTTGAAAATAGAAAATAATGTTCATAGTATGTCACCTTAACCCTATGTAAAGTCAATACGTAGTTTCAAAAATGTGATATAGAGTTGTTATGTTATTATTATCATTTCAGTTTACTTCACAACTGTTGATTTGTTGTAGAAGTGTTGTACAAAGAAAATATTTAATCTTTTCAGCTAATATTTACAATTGTTATTACTTGATGGGCACTCAAATGCTTACCCTTACTTAATTTAAATGTTTTAGCTATGTGTGAACAACTAGAAGGTTCGACCAAGAACAAGAGAAAAAAGAAAGCAAATAAAATAAGTGTTATGGTATTCTATGTAATAGTATGACTTTATTAAGATAATGATAATTATTATTATCATGTATTGTAATGAATGTAGTAAAAGTTGCGTACTTGGGATTAGACTCTGATATATGTAAATTAAATTTGGAATTTATATTATTGTTATTATTATTAGTATTATTTCCGCTCATAGAAATGGTATCGTAAAACACCGTGTTCGGGTTTCAAGTACCTGAATTTGGGGGCGTTACAAATTAATATTCTAATTTAATTTAATAATTAAATTAGAGAGTTGATAATGATTAAATGAATTGCTACAATATTGTTTTAATTTAATTTAGTAATTCAAGTTATGTACTAAGTTATTAAATAAAATTATAATGAGAAGTATACTTTTGTGGCAATTTGATAATATGGTTTTTTAATTTAATAACTTGTTGTTAGTTTAATTTTATTAAATTAGAATATGAGAATTTAATTAAATAAAGTATGGCAATAAACTATATAATAAATGAATTATTAAAATAAATTAAAAGGGTTTTAATTCAGTTTTGCCAAACAAGGCTTAATGATTTTAAATATTTAATTTTAAATTGGTTTTAGTCAAACAAGCCTTGTGGCTTTTGATTTTCAAAAGAATTGTAACTGACATCATTATTATATGAATTAATATGTAATATATGTATATGTCAGTTATATTACGTATATTATATATCAGTTATATTATATTATACTACGTTAAGTTAGAAGAAGAAAGAAAGAACAGAGAAGAGAAAGAAGAGAGAAAGAATAGAGAAGAGAAAGAAGAGAAAACACAGAGAAAGAAAATAGAGAAAGAGAGAGCTCTAGAGAAATTTGAGAGAAAATTGGAAGAAGAGGGGGATTATTGTGACACCCCCAAATCTGGGTACTTCAATTCCCACATGATTTGGTGTTCACTATACAAACATTATATGTCTATCTACCCATAATAAATGAAAGCATAAATAGATAGAAATAAATCCTCTCCTTAAAGAGTTACATCATCTAAAATAATTACATAAATCCCAGGTCATACTAACCTTAAATCTCAACTGCAGAAACAAAAATAATTAATAGTCTTACACAACATCAACATAAGTCTAAAACATAAATACATAATCGTAATGACAACAAGTCTGCATCACTTGTTAATCTTACCCTTGCCTTTGCTAGAAGAAGACTCGTCGGACCTTTCGTTCTTTAACTACAATATTATTATTACGCAAGAGTGAGCACGATTGCCCATAATTAAAATAATGAAATAACAATTTAATAACACGCGAGTGAATCAAAGACTTCTGGAATAATAACTCAACTTTTGAATCAATAATGAATAACAAGAATCAAAAGAACTTCTAAGGGTCATAAGACCTTGAACTATGTCCTAGGTTATTAAGGGTTATACTTGAAACCTTTAACAATCATAAGACTACAGACTCTTCTACTCGTACTTAGGGGATCAGCCCTTAGTACCATATTGTGCACAATATCTTAACGCTAACGCATAAGTAATCCCTATATAGGATTGTTCATCTCAGTTTAACATTAGAGTCCGCACCAAAGAAAGTTTGGTTTGGATAATTCAATAAGGGTTCTAAAATTTAGAACGTTCATCAACTATGGACTAGTCGAATCAATAAGGGTTCGTTAGTCTAACAAGGTTCAACAATAACTGATATTTAAATCGAATAACAGTCTCAAGAGGTATACGATATAATAAGTATTGTATAACAGAATCATACTTTGAAAAGATTAATAATCTTGATATAACAAATTGAACTTGATTAATAATAACGAGAATTTGCTCGATGTAAGTTTAAAAACTTGAATAACAATAACAAGTAGGGTTAGCAAACTTGCCTCGTGCGTAGATTATACGTTAATTATGCACGTTCCTTGATTTAATCCTACATACCATTTACATTCACAATACCAGTCAATTATAAAGCAACTAGTTATCGCAAGTTCATTCTTTGGTCTAAACTCTAGTTATGACTATACTTAATCAAATTATCACGCTTATTTTCACATAATATCACACTACACGAACAATAAGCTAACTATGCGTTCAATAATTCAATCAACACGTAAAAGCCTTATTGACATGTTAAGAATCTATGTTAACATCTCATTATATGTCTAACACATTTTTATGTTCATTAGATTAGGTTACTATTACATTCCTGGACATGAATAATAAAAAAAAATTCATTTCTGAGTAATCTGCAGAGTGGCGCTGTGGCACCACCAGCAAGCTTGTTCTTGGCACTGCGGTGCGGTGGCGTTGCGGCTTAGATTTTGGCGCTACGGTGCGCTGGCACTGCGGCGCGGGCCCTAAGGAATGGAGTTGGCGCCGCGGCGCGGAACTCTAATTTTCGAATTTCCGGTTCGCGAAGAACACAGATTCAGGCAAAATTATCCTTTCATGATCATTAAATACATTAATTAAACATACCTATATACTAGAATTCGTACATAATCATTACCCAACCTTTATAGAGTGATTTTAACAAGTTTAAACACATAATTACTTGAATCAAATTATATAATTTCATTGTTCTTGATGTTCTTGAAAGTTTTGAAAACAAAACCTGATGATTTGTACTACAGGTTCGTTATAACACTAAATCAGTCCATTCAAAGTTTGTTTTCTTCGTTTTAATATGCATAATCATATACAAGTGTAAAATTTATGAGACAACATATGATTGACGTATTAAATTTGCGTGTAAGGGCCATATGGCCATATTTCTATACTCTATAATTTTGAAGAAACAATCTACGACATATTTTTATGAAACTGATGTTATGGAACCATACAACATAGTAAAACATACTATGATGACATATTAACACATATATTCACATAATCGTCACCTTTTCCAACTACAGAGATTTTAATTAGAAACTTGAAAGCCATTTTCATGAAACTTTAATGACATAAATAAAACTGGGTTGAAGAGATTACCCTCAAGCAATCCTTATGTTTCTTCAATATCACAATTTCCTCTAACTATCTTTGAAAATCTCTCTGAATTCTCTGACACTCAGGTTTTTTGTTTCAAAATAACATACGTAATAATGAAAACTGATGAAGGCGCACTTATTATAACCAGTAACGTTGAGGTCAGTTAACCCATACGTGGTTAACTGCTCTCAACTTCTCTTAAAGCTCTGTTTGGTTATTCTTAAAGACTCAAACCCATTTAATTTGATAAACTTCTTATACTATAGTTTAATAATGTCACACTCATTTACATAATAAATCAAATATCTTATTTAATTTAATTTTAATAAAATATAATAATTTCTCATTAATTCACATAGACATAAAATTAAATTTTTTCATTTATTAATTATGTCAAATTATTAAATCTCTAATTAATTATTAAATTAATTAAAATAATTATTATGCTTATTAAATATTTTATTTAACTCAATAAGATCACATAAATACGTAATTTGAATAATAGAAATTCTCCACATTAATTTAATAAATATAACACATATAATTAAATTAATCTACCACAATTTCATTAATTAATTATTTAATCCAATAATTAAATCATCGAAAAATATTTATTTAATTCAATAAATATTAAAATTAAATTTCAAAATCTCGTTCGTCACATATTTCCCCCCTTAATAGGATTCTGTCCTCAGAATCATGACTCAATTAATTCGTCCCATTACATTCTCCCCCCTTACAAAGATTCTGTCCCCAGAATCGCTTACACATAAATTAATTAAATAAATGAGGGTAATTCTTCTTCAGCGTTGTGGTTCCTCTAAATTAACTTAACGGAAGGTATTCCTTTATTTTTGAGAACTTGTTCTTTCCTATCGATAATCTGAACAGAAATTTCTTCACAGGATAAGTCTTTCTCAAAATGAAGGGGTTCGTATTCAATAACGTGCTTGTAATCGGGTTTGTAAGGTCGTAAAACTGAAACATGAAAGACGTTGTGGACATTCTCGAGTGTTGGAGGTAAGGCTACCTCATATGCAACTTCTCTGATCTTTCACAGTACCTCAAAGGGTCCAATGAATCTTGGGCTTAATTTTTCTTTTTATCCGAACCTGATCTTTCCCTTCTAGGGATAGACTTTCAAAAACACATAACTACCCGCATTCAAACTCAACATTTTTATGGCGTGGGTCGGCATATTTCTTCTACCTATCTTGAGCTGCTACCAGTCTTGTTCTGATCACTTTAACTATCTCTGCTATCTGCTGTACCAATTCTGGGCCTAGTAATTGTCTCTCGCCAACTTCATCCCAATAAAGCGGAGTTTTGCACTTTTTACCGTATAACGCTTCATAAGGTAGCATGCCAATACTAACGTGGTAACTGCTGTTGTAGCCAAACTCTACTAGCGATAGATGATCATCCTAATTTCCTTTAAAGTCCATTATACAAGCTCTTAACATATCTTCTAATGTTTGAATCGTTCTTTCACTCTGCCCGTCTGTCTGAGGGTGATAAGCCGTACTAATCCTCAACTGTGTACCCATGCATTCCTGTAGTAGTTTCTAGAAGTTTTATGTAAAGCGTGGATCCCTATCGGAAATAATTGACACCGGAACTCCGTGTCTCGAAACAATCACTTTTATAAATAATTTTGCCAACAGGTCTAAGTTAAATTGATGATTCTGATCGGAAGGAAGTGTGCAGATTTTGTCAGTCGGTCAACGATAACCCATACTGCGTCATAGCCTTTTTGAGTTATCGGAAGGCCAACCAGAAAATTCATCGTAATATGTTCCCATTTCCATTCTGGGATCTCCAACGGTTGTTGTAACCCACTCGGCCTCTGATGTTCTGCTTTCACTTTATTACATGTCAGAAACTTATAACATACTCTATAACATCTCGTTTCAAATTTGGCCACCAGAAATGTTGTCGAAGATCTTGGTACTACCAGGGTGAATCGAATATCATGAACTATGAGCCTCGCTCAAAATTTCTTCCTTAATCTCTGGTACTGGCGGTACCTAAATTCTACTTTCAAATCTCAGTATTCCTTCCTTGTCTATCTTGCATCTCGGTTCGACTCCTTTGGATATCTTCTTTTTCATCTTTTTACATTCTTCATCCTGAAGTTGAGCCTTCTTAACTTTATCCAGTAGGGTTGTACCAGATTGCATCTGGAACAACTTCTCATCAATCTCCATAGGATACTTCACTTCTAACTCCAGTTTCTCCATTTCTGAAATTAGCTCCTCTGAGCAGTCAACATCATTAATTTCTCTCCAGCCCTTTCTACTTAAGGCGTCGGCAACCACATTTGCCTTATCTGGATGGTATAAAATCTCACAATCGTAGTTCTTAATTAACTCTAACCACCTTCTTTGGCGCATATTCATGTCCTTTTGTGTAAAAATATATTTCAGACTCTTGTGGTCTATATATATTTCACACTTCTCCCAATAGAGATAGTGCCTCTAGATTTTTAAAGCAAAAACCACTGCAGCTAACTCCAAGTCGTGGGTCGGATACCCCTTCTCATAATCCTTCAATTGTAGTGACACATACACAATGACTCTGCCATTTTGCATAAGCACATAGCCAAGTCCTTTATGAGACGTATAACTATAAACAACAAAATTTCCTGTATCATCCAGAAGAGACAACACAGGTGCTGTACTCAACCTCTTCTTCAATTATTAAAAGCTTTCCTCACACTTTTCCGTCCAAACAAATTTCACTGCTTTTCGAGTCAAATTTGTAACGGAGTTACGATCTTGGAAAAGTCTTGAATGAATCTTCTGTAATATCCTGCCAATCCAAGAAAACTTCATACTTTCGACAGCGTTCTCGGCTGATCCCAGTTTATTATGGCTTCGACTTTAGATGGATCTATCGAAATTCCGTCTTTATCAATCACATGTCCAAGAAATTGTACCCGCTCGATCCAAAATTCATATTTTGAAAACTTGGCATACAACTTCTCCCTTCTCAACGCCTCTAACGTTACCTTCAAATGCTCTTCATGTTCTTCCTTGGTTTTTGAATATACCAAAATGTCATCTATAAATACCGCTACAAATTTGTCTAAAAATGGCTTGAACACTCCATTCATTAAACCCATAAATGTTGCAGGAGCATTCGTTAGACCAAATGACATTACTAAAAATTTGTAGTGACTATATCGTGTTCTGAACGCTATTTTTGGTACATCCTCTGGCCTCACCTTCAATTGATGATAACCACTTCTCAAGTCTATCTTTAAAAAGTATCTCGCTCCCTTCAATTGATCAAACAGATCGTTAATCCTCCGTAATGGATATCTATTCTTAATTGTGACCTTATTCAGTTCTCTATAGTCAATGTAGAGTCGCTTCGTCCCATCCTTCTTCTTCACAAATAACACCGACGCTCCCCACGGCGATACGCTCGGTTGAAAATACTTCTTGTCCAATAATTCTTATAGTTGTACCATCAATTCTTTCATCTCTACTGGTGCCATTCGGTATGGTGCCTTCGATATTGGAGCCGTTCCTGACACCAAATCGATCACAAACTCAACCTCTTTATCTGGTGAAAGTACTGGAAAATCATCCGAAAATACGTATGCGAAGTCCCTCACTACTGGTATCTCTTCTACTTTCAGATTCTCTTTACGACTGTCGACTATGTATGCTAAATATCCTACACAGCCTTGTCTTAATAACTTCCCCGGCTTGCATCATTGTCAGACAATTCGCTTGTCTAGGCGACTTTCAACCATAAATCATAACCTTTGACGGAGTCCATAAGGTTAATACGCTTCTTCTGGCAAACAATTATAGCTCCGTAATGGAATAACCAGTCCATTCTCAAGATAACGTCAAATTCTCCAAG
>CM029018.1:129373374-129466033 GCA_016801055.1 Panax notoginseng | reverse complement strand
GGTAACCCAGAAACTTATTTTCAGCATCTGACAATGTTTGGGAAGGCATAGATCTGTCATATTGTAAGTGATATGATGATGTTATAATATCTATTTTGTAGCTTGTAATATGTTCTTCATAACTGTGTCTTTAGATCCTTTAAACAAACAACCTATCGAATTTAGTGGATGGTCAAAGTGACTGAAATGATCACGAAAACCATTTTCTTGAAATTCTAGAAATTGGATGAACAGCCTTTCTGACAACTTTTGATCGGCTTAAATCTTCCTCTGGTGATGTTGTTTTCTTGATCTAGTGAATGATAATTGTAGCATGTAATCTCTACTTCAAAACCGTAATCTTATATCACACTGAGTAGACACAAAATCATAGTTACAGAGCATCAAAGGTGATACCCTGCAACTGTTCTTCATTTTTGGAAAACCCAAAAATGAAGAACAGCTCTGACATGTTTTTCTGCAGCTTAGATCTCCTTAATGTGATGCAGTATGGTCATATTTGTTGTTGAATAATGTAGTATTACACTAGAACTATAAGATCTGACCAATAGTTTGTCCAGAAACATTATATGTTAGGAATTAATCTTGGTCAAAGTGAGTACCTTGTAAACTGACTATGCATTTCTAGGTTTTATGATGAACGCGAAGAACACCTAGAGCGACGGTTCTGTCGCTATAGGCAATCTTTAACGACTCTTTATTGCTAAATTAATTATTTTTATTAAATAATTAGTATTAAATAGTTTTTAATTATTAAAAATTCAAAATAAATTCTTAAAAATTATTTTAATGCCTGAAAATTAGTTTTTAATAATTTTTAATACATTTCATAAATATTTAATATTTTTGAAATATTAAAGGTAAATTTATTTAATTATAATATTAAATAAATTTTTTAAAAATGATCTTAATGCATGAAAAATCATTTAAAATTATATTATGATATAAGAAAATATTTTAAGTTATTTTTAATGACTTTTAATATTTTGTGATGAATTTCATTAATTAATTAATATTAATGATATATAATTTATTTAATAAATGTATTAAATAAATTATAAAAAATAGAATTAATGATTTAAAAATTATAGAAAAATGATTTAAAAGTTATAAAAATATAAAATATAACTTTTAATATTTTGTCATGAAAAATATTAATATTTTAATATTAATGATATTAGATTGTATTAAATAAATAAGTTAAAAATGGTTTTATTCATTTAAAAATCATTTTAAATTAGAGTAAAGTGTTAAAAAATATTTTGAATTATAAAATATAATTTTTAATATTTTTGGAGAATTCTCAGTAATAAATTAATATTAATGTTAATAAATTTATTTAATAATTATATTAAATAAATTAGTTTAAAAAATAATTTTAATATTTTAAAAATCATTTAAATGAAAATAAGGTGTTTAAAGATATTTTATGTTATAAACTATAACTTTTAATATTTAAAAGATAATTTTATTAATAATTTAATATTAATGATATTAAATTTATTTAATAATTATATTAAATAAATAATTTAATAATGGTTTTTTTAATTTAAAAATCATTTAAAAAGGATATAAATGAATTAAAAATATTTTAAGTTATAATTAATGACTTTTAAATATTTTGATAAATAATGCATTAATATTTTAATATTAATGGTAATTATTTAAAAATGATTTTCATTGTTTTGAAAATTATTTAAGGGTAATATTAGTACTTTAAAAATATTTTGAGTTATTATAAATAACTTCAATATTTTGACTATGGTTTCATTAATAGTTTAATATTAATTAAATATTAATGATAATAGAATTATTCAATATTGAAACCATTTAAAAATGATTCCGGTGTTTGAAAATTCATGATAAATTATAATAATTATTTAAAAATTGTTATAAGGCTACGAAAAATCGTATGATTGATATTTGCATCTATTGAACTATAGGATAGAGTCTTAGAGTCGATAAATACCCGATAAAGCCGTCAGTAGACCGACATGTTTCAAAAATTGATATGGACTTAGGTAGTTTGACTGTATTAATGTTTGTTTATGATTCAATGACTATTAAATATGTATGACAATGTGATTAGGTTATGTGATGACTGTAATAAGTAGTATTATGTTTACGATATGTTATTCTAATTGGTAAAATGATCTTATTACTGATAGGTTTCATTATAAAAGATAAAATAAGTTGCGTACTGTAAGCAGCAGACCAGACAAGTATCCTACCTTTACATTTCCTTTATGCAATGGACATGAGTAAGAAAGTTTCAGATTTATATTATTATTGTACTAGATTATTAACCCTATTGTCGTATATATTATAGCTGATCATTGCTTATCAACATGATATTATATTATATAACTCATATATAGATTCTGTTCGTTAATTTCGAAATATGGTTATATAAGTGTCCTCACTTGGATAATCATTGTATTTAAACACATGTTATATATATATATATATATATATATATATATATATATATATATATATATATATATATATATAACACACACACACATACACACACACACACACACCCACACACACACCTCTAAGCTATTTGACCAGCTAGGCACAGATTTAGAAATATTGTTGAATTTGATAAAACCTTTTTGTATCCAATCAAATCATTTTGGTTCAGATTCCAGACTAAGTATGAACATCCCGATCAAGGAAAAACTTTTATGCGCCCAAGGCGGACAGAGTGAATGATAACATCGTTCTTGTATGTAGTATTGATCAATACAGGGTCCATGGGATGTACACCCTAGCTCCCGTAAGTTATGACGATTTGCAAATGAAGTTCTGCTAAACCTATTCAAAAGTTAAAAATAATATTCATAGTATGTCAGCTTATACCCTATATATATAGTCAATACGTAGTTTCAAAAATTTGATATAGAATTATTATGTTATTATTATCGTTTCAGTTTACTTCACAACTATTTATTCGTTGTAGAAGTGATGTACAAAGAAAATATTTAATTCTTTCAGCTAATTATATTTATAATTGTTATTACTTGCTGGGCACCCAAATACTCATTCTTGCTTTACATTTAAATATTTTCAGCTAAGCGTGATCAACCTGAAGGTTCAGACAAGTACAAGTAAAAAAGAAAGCTAACAGAATATGTTTAATGGTATCTTTTGTAATAGTTAGACGGTATTAAGATAATGATATGTATTATATATCATGTAAAGAATGTATTAAAGGTTGCGTACTTAGGATTAGACTCTGATAAGTGTAAATTAAGTTTGATTTTTAAATTATTATTATTAGTATTATTCCGCTTATAGAAATGGTATTGTAAAGCACCGAGTTCGGGTTTCAAGTACCTGAATTTGGGGGCGTTACATCATCCACGTAGATCTCTATCTCCTTATGCATTAAGTCATGGAAAAGACCCATCATAGCTCTCTGATTGGTAGCTCCGACATTGATGAGGCCGAATAACAACCGTCTATAACAAAAGGTTTCCCAAGGTGTGATGCAAGCAGTTTTCTCACGATCCTCCTCAGCAACCATGATCTGATGGTATCCCACAAAGCAATCGACGAAGGAGTACATACTGTATTGAGTAGTATTGTCAATGAGAATGTGGATAAATGGCACAAGAAAGCTATCTTTAAGGCAAGCTTTATTCAGATCCTGATAATCCACGCAAACTCGCACCTTTCCTCCAGGCTTAGGCACGAAAACGATGTTGGATATCCATTCAGGATATGTGGACGCCATGATAATACCAACTTGAAATTATTTCACAATTTCTTCTTTCGCCTTTAAACTCCACTCAGGTTTTAATCGCCTGAGTTTCTGCTTGACTGGCTTGAATCCCTCTTTGATGGGAAGGCGATGAAGGACAATGTCAGTGGACAAACCCACCATGTTTTCATGAGACCATGCAAACACATCCTGGAATTGGGTTAGTAAAGTAACCATGTCATTCCTCTGGTTTGGGGTAAGTTCTGAACCAATCTGGATTAACTTAGGGTTTTCTAAGGTTCCGAGATTGAAAGAGGTGGTTTGATCAAGGTTGGGTTTGGGTTTATCTTCGACCCATTCTTTGATCTCCGGAGGCACTTCAATGTCCTCTTGTATTTCCATAAAGTCTGAGTCCAACTTTTCATCAAAGTTACAATCCTTATGGAGAAGAGACATCTTATCAGCAAGTACATGCACATCTAAGTTCAGAGTCCTGAAACAAAATATGCTTTCACTTAATATATATGAAACTATTTAATCATACAAAGTGTTAGCATGCACGGACAAAACAACTGCTAATACTATATAGAAAAGTAAGTAGTTATGATATCTACAGGGGTAGAAAGAAGTCCTGCCCATTTTACCCTTGTCGACCAATGCAAGGACTACTGCTCCAATTGGCAAGGGCAAAGTCCTGATGGACAGCAGTGATGGAGGGATTGTCATCGTCCTCCTTCTCCCGAATGATGACCATTATGTCTGGGTAATCATCGTCTGGGGTGTATCTATTTGTATGTTCATCATGGACAATGATGCGTATGCCTGACATCATTCAAACGATGTCTTGTTTAATTATTCGTTCCTCTTCTTCCACTTTGGGATCTGGAACAATGACTTCCTTTTCCTTTACCGGTATCGGTTTAGGAAATAACATAGCCATTATGTTGGCTGGAACCTTTACCGGAGCTTGCGCAGACTCTGGATTTATAGGTGGAGATAATAGCCGTGTGGCTGAAGTGGAAGGAATCTTCTTATGCTTATGTGGATTCCTGTGACTAGAACTGGCAGAATAGCCTAGTCCAGCTGTACCAGCTTGACTGGACACTTGGATTGGGTGCTTAATAGAATGGTATTGACTGGCAGAATGCTTTTTACCCAGCCCTTATCCCGGCTGGTGTCCCAATAACATCATTTCTTGAGTAGCTACCATAACTTCGGCAGAAATCTTGGGTATGGGAAATGGCATCCCAATAGAATGGTATTGAGTGTTGCTTATTTCCAAAGAATGAAAACTGACCGGCTCAACATTAGAATTAACATTGATGAGCAGCATGTCACCCTATTGAGGATATTCCGGTTCAGCGTTGACTGTGACTAGGCTATTGTTGATAATGTATTTAAGTTACTGATGAAGAGTGGAGGGGACTGCCCCGGCCATATGAATCCACGGTCTCCCTAGAAGCAAGCTGCATCCTGTATCTATTTTGAGCAAGTGAAAAGACACACAAAATGTATGGGGACCAATCTCAATTGGTAGCTCAATCTCTCCGACTAAATTCCGGCAGGATCCATCAAAAGCTTTGATGATTGTATGACTACTTCGAATTCGCTTGAGATTGACATTCATCTTCAGTAATGTAGCATAAGGACAGATATTCAGAGACGAACCTCCATCTATCAAGACTCCACCTAACATGTATCCAGAGGATAAAACCGCAATGTGTAACGGCTTGCAATGACCGGTCCCTTCGGGCGGTATGTCATCATCAGTGAAAGAGATCACATTATTGTTGAAAATGTGATCAACCAGATGTTGAAATTTTTCCACATCCACTAATTTCGGCAAATAGGCTTCTTCCAAAACCTTTAGTAGAATCTTCCGATGATCTTCAGAAGTTAAAACCAAGTATAATATTGAAATTTGATGTGGAGCTTCTCTTAAGCTTAAAATCACCTTGGCTTCATTATGACCCATAGCATGGAGGAATTTTTCAATTTTCTCCATGGGAATTTTCCCCTTTAATTTAATTGCATGCTTCATCACCTGTTGGGGAAGATACAGTGGATTTTCCTTCGACACAGCAGCAGTTGTATGAGATGTGGATCTTTCAGCTTGTCCATAATTCCAAGGGACTATTTGTAAGCTGACAACAGGATATTATGGTCGGAATGATAGGTTGATTGGCTCTGGAGCACCCACTTTCAAAGGATTGTTAATTCTTTTGAGTTGAATTATGAGTGGTTTAACAATCCAATCAGCCTCAGTGGATATAACTGCTACTAGTCCCTTCCATTTAGTGGGATAGATATTTACACTCTCAAATAGCACAGTATCATTATCTGCCAGTTGCAAGACACCGCTGTCGATTAAGTTCTGAATAAGGTGGCAGAGTGCCCAACATTCTTCCGTGTTGTGACCGCGAGAATGGGAGTGATATTGGCATACTCCATCATGATTAAACCGTCTTGAACGGGGATTGATTGGAGGTAGGAGGGAAGTGATTCTTCCTTCATTAATTAGCATCTGAAGTATCTCCTCCATAGTTTGGCCCAGGTATGTAAATTTCCTTATATTGGCAAAATCCTGACGGGCTTTGGCAGTCGCTCTCTTTGTCACTTTGTCCTCCAATGTTTCATATTTTGAAGGTGACGATGGAGTACTCATAACCAAGGGGAGGAGACTAGCATGCTCCTGGCTAATTAATTGGCGTGCAACTTGATGCTAATAGGTCACAAGTTCTGCCAATTGCTCAATTTGCTTATAGATAGCTTTAATCTTTAGTTCCATCATAAATTGGAACTTGGCCTAATCCCATTTGTTAACACCGTCTTTGATGATCTGGGATGCTTCACAGTTAAGATTGGAACTCTGTCCATTGGTCTATTTATTCATGTTGACCTCTTCCTCTTTGTGTGGAGGAAGAAGGTTATCTTGCACGTGAGGTTGATCTAGTTTGGTAACCACTATCTCACCGTTGTCTATCAAATCTTGGATCTTGTGTTTTAAGGCCCAACAATCTTGAGTGTCATGTCCAGGTGCCCCCCGGCAAGATAAGCACATTTTCGAGCAGCATTAAAACCCCTCCCATTAGGGCTGGCTGGTGGAAGAAGATGCATGATTTTCTTCTGAGTTGTCAAAAGATTGAGAATGTTCTCGAGTGAATCCCCTAAGTGTGAGACCCCGAATTTTATGAAATAAAAGTATTCAATTTTTCTATTTTGGTAAATAGTTAAATTGATAAAAGTTTAAAGTTAAGGGTAATATGTGAATTTTTTTTGCAAAGTAAGCAAGTTGATATAAAATATTCGTTGTGTCGGGGAATATTCGATTAGCCAGGGAATATTCTTTTTGTCGGGTAATATCCATACGACAACACAATCATTGGTAGACCCCGCAACGGAATTATTGTCGGATTGAGAAAACGACAAAAATATTTTATGAAAATAACGGCGGAAGTTTTACCGTTAACTATTGAAACACTCGGTTTTAAAAGTACAGTAATACACGTTGTTGCATAGTAGCACACGGTATTAATTATTGATGCTTAAGTGATAAGTCACTCAGTTTTATTTTATTGATATTATTAATGTAATAAAATAGAAAAACTTTTTATATAAAACATAATACTTTTATAAAGTTATTCTATAAATAGAATATATTATATTCTATTATGCATAGTATTTTGCATAGTAAAATCTTTTTATATAAAACAAAATATTTTTATAAAGTATTCTATAAATAGAATATATTGTATTTTATTATGCATAGTGTTTTGCATAGTAAAATCTTTTTATATAAAACATAATACTTTTATAAAATTATTCGTTTTATTAGATTATAAATAGAATATATTATATTTTATTTAAAAGATTTTGCTTTAAATATGGACCGTTCGATTAAAAGTAAATCAATCTGGACCGTTCATGAATTAGTTACTATGCAGTCCATTCTTCTATAAATAGAAGCTCATTCCTCCATTATTTCTTAAGAATTCACTGAAACTCTAAAGAGAGAAACTATAGAGAAAAAGAAGAAAAGTGTTCTACTACTTCACTACTCCTATATCCAGTACTCCTCTTTCTAAGGTAAGGGATATTATTTGCTGTACTCGTAAGGGGTATTCTTCCTTTCTTATTCATGAAGAGAACTTCTATTATTCCATTCTCTATTATTCTGTTAAAATAACCTGTATACGCGGGCTACCCTATACTTGGTGAAATTCTTCTGTTATTTCATTTTTATTATTATATTGGAACATCCTGTCTGTGCGTTTTACGCCGGACCTGGTTCCATCTTTAATTCTGTTGGAATATCATGTCTGTGCGTTTTACGCCGGACCTGGTTCTGTCTTTATTATTCTGTTGGAATATCTTTATTATTCTGTTGGAATATCCTGTCTGTGCATTATATGCCAGACCTGGTTCCATCTTTATTATTCTGTTGGAACATCCTGTCGGTGTGAATTTCGCCTGACCTGGTTCCATTATTTATTATTCTGTTAGGAATAACTTGTCTGTGCAGTTTATCGCACACATGGTGAATCCTCGTGTTATTCCATTCTTTATTATGCTGTTGGAATAACCTGTCTATGTGCATTATCACATGCATGGTGAATGATCCTTTATATTCATTCCTTATTAAATTTTGGAAATGATCTGTCTAAGTGGATTACCGCATGGCGGCGAAAATCTTTTTGCAGTTTCATATATTCTATTATACTCAGTTGGTTAAAGTTTTGGCTTCTATACTCCATGAAATTAGTGGAATATCCTTGATATTTGCGCTTTATCCAGTATCTTTTCATGGAAATATTCTTCTGATCATTCTTGAATTTTTACTCCACAAAGCAGTATCATGTTGACAATTTGGACGTTATTGGTTCCTTGATAAATTAATTCTTGAACTTATTTTATTGAATTATTATGTCATTGTCATCGTCCTCATGTTTATATTATGTTGAAAGTCATATGTGGCCTGTAGTGCATAGATGGACTTGGTATGATTATGACCAGGGATTATTCGGTATAATCAAGACCGTAATATTTCAAATGATGTGAAAAAGTCCTCATTGGCCCGTAGTGCATTGATGGACAGTTTTTGGTATAATTATGGCTATGGATTCTCTTCGGCCAAGGTGAAAAGATAAATTATTTTATGGCGTGATCAGGACCGTTGATGAAAACACGATTATCTTTGGCCCGTAGTGCATGGATAATTGTGGTCATGACACTAAAGAATATCATTGGCCGTAGTGCAGGGATGATTCGATGATGTGGATTAATTATTGAGCTGAGTCTCAGCGATGAAATATTAATTCATGGATGTGATAATAATGAATATCTTTGGCCATAGTGCATGGATAATTTATGGATATGATACTAACGAATATCATTTATCGTAGTGCATGGATAATTCGATGATGTGGATTATTTATTAAGTTGAGTCTTAGCGATAAAATATTGGTTATACACTTTTAATTTGTAGAAGATAGTAGACATCATGCTCTAGTTGACTCTTCTAAAATACAGTTGTATGTCTTTGGCTTGTAATGCAGAGATGAATTGTTAATGAATATCTTTGGCCGTAGTGCAAAGATGAATTTATTAGTATGATTATGAGCAGGAATTGTGATTTTGTATAACCATAATTTTTGATGTTTCAGGTGAAGATAGGTGATAAAAATTATCTTCGTCCTGGGTACGAAGAGGAATTTGTTTTAAAGCTATATTCTAGAATGATATCTGAAATACAGGAGATGGGAAATGGGAAAATCATGATAGTGAGGAAATTACCGGGAAGGTACAATCTGAAAAGAAAGCAATGTATTCTTATCTCTTCGAATATCAAATACTTACGTAAATTTCGAGGGCAAAATTTCATAAGGAGGGGTGATTGTAAGACCCCGAATTTTATGAAATAAAAGTATTCAATTTTTCTATTTTGGTAAATAGTTAAATTGATAAAAGTTTAAAGTTAAGGGTAATATGTGAATTTTTTTCTGCAAAGTAAGCAAGTTGATATAAAACATTCATTGTGTCGGGGAATATTCGATTAGTCGGGGAATATTCTTTTTGTCGGGTAATATCCGTACGACGGCACAATCATTGGTAGACCCCGCAATGGAATTATTATCGGATTGAGAAAATGACAAAAATATTTTATGAAAATAACGGCGGAAGTTTTACCGTTAACTGTTGAAACAATCGGTGTTAAAAGTACAGTAATACGCATTGTTGCATAGTAGCACATGGTATTGATTATTGATGCTTAAGTGATAAGTCACTCAGTTTTGTTTTATTGATATTATTAATGTAATAAAATAGAAATTTTTTTTATATAAAACAGAATACTTTTATAAAGTTATTCTATAAATAGAATATATTATATTCTATTATGCATAGTATTTTGCATAGTAAAATCTTTTTATATAAAACAGAATACTTTTATAAAGTTATTCTATAAATAGAATATATTGTATTTTATTATGCATAGTATTTTGCATAGTAAAATCTTTTTATATAAAACAGAATACTTTTATAAAGTTATTCGTTTTATTAGATTATAAATAGAATATATTATACTTTATTTAAAAGATTTTGTTTTAAATATGGACCGTCCGATTAAAAGTAAATCAATCTGGACCGTTCATGAATTAGTTACTATGTAGTCCACTCTTTTATAAATAGAAGCTCATTCTTTCATTATTTCTTACGAATTCACTGAAACTCTAGAGAGAGAAACTATAGAGAGAAAGAAGAAAATTATTCTGCTACTTCACTACTCCTATATCCAGTACTCCTCTTTCTAAGGTTAGGGATATTATTTGTTGTACTCGTAAGGGGTATTCTTCGTTTCTTATTTATGAAGAAAACTTCTGTTATTCCATTCTTTATTATTCTGTTGAAATAACCTGTATATATGGGCTACACGCCGGACCTGGTTCCATCTTTATTATTCTGTTGGAATATCCTGTCTGTGCGTTTTACGCCGGACCTGGCTCCGTCTTTATTATTCTGTTGGAATATCGTTATTATTCTGTTAGAATATCATGTCTGTGCGTTTTACGCCAGACCTGGTTCCGTCTTTATTATTCTGTTGGAACATCTTGTCGGTGCGAATTTCACCTGACTTGGTTCCATTATTTATTATTCTGTTAGGAATAACCTGTCTGTGCAGTCTATCACACGCATGATGAATCCTCCTGTTACTCCATTCTTTATTATTCTGTTGGAATAACCTGTCTATGTAGATTATCACATGCATGGTGAATGATCCTTTGTATTCATTCCTTATTAAATTGTGGAAATGATATGTCTAAGTGGATTACCGCATGGCGGTGAAAATCCATTTGCAGTTTTGTATATTCTATTATACTCAGTTGGTTAAAGTTTTGACTTCTATACTCCATGAAATTAGTGGAATATCCTTGATATTTGCGATTTATCCAGTATCTTTTCATGGAAATATTCTTCTGATCATTCTTGAATTTTTACTCCACAAAGCAGTATCATGTTGACAATTTGGACGTTATTGGTTCCTAGATAAATTAATTCTTGAACTTGTTTTATTGAATTATTATGTCATTGTCATCATCATCATGTTTATATTATGTTGAAAGTTATTTGTGGCCTGTAGTGCATAGATGGACTTGGTATGATTATGACCAGGTATTATTTGGTATAATCATGACTGTAATATTATAAATGATGTGAAAAAGTCCTCATTAGCCCGTAGTGCATTGATGGACAGTTTTTGGTATGATTATGGCTATGGATTCTCTTCGGCTAAGGTGCAAAGATGAATTGTTTTATGGCATGATCAGGACCGTTGATGAAAACACGATTATCTTTGGCCCGTAGTGCATGGATAATTGTGGTTGCGACACTAAAGAATATCCTTGGCCGTAGTGCAGGGATGATTCGATGATGTGGATTAATTATTGAGCTGAGTCTTAGCAATGAAATATTAATTCATGGATGTGATAATAATGAATATCTTTGGCCGTAATGCATGGATAATTTATGGATGTGATACTAACGAATATCATTTGCCGTAGTGCATGGATAATTCGATGATGTGGATTATTTATTAAGTTGAGTCTCAGCAATAAAATATTGGTTATACACTTTTAATTTGTAGAAGATAGTAGACATCATGCTCTACTTGACTCTTCTAAAATACAGTTGTATGTCTTTGGCTTGTAGTGCAGAGATGAATTGTTAATGAATATCTTTGGCCGTAGTGCAAAGATGAATTTATTAGTATGATTATGAGCAGGAATTGTAATTTGGTATAACCATAATTTTTGATGTTTCAGGTGAAGATAGGTGATGAAAATTATCTTCGTCCTGGGTACGAAGAGGAATTTAGAATCACAATTATGATTATGAGTTATTCATATGATTGTGGACAGGAATTGTTGATTGATGTTATAGGGATAAAACATTATTGGTGGACTTTTAACATGGAGAAGATAATAGACCTGATGGTCTATTTGACTCTTCTAATGGAATGCTCGTTCCGCTGCAACTATGGTTGAAAACTTTTATCATCTACTATATGTTCTAAATCTCTGATTTATTAATGATGAAGGCTATTGATGGTGTAAATTAGCTTTAGTCATGATATTCTTTACTGGGCTAGTTGTGCTCACCCTTTCTGCTTCACAATTTCTTTCAGGTAATAAGAGTGTTGCCGGGTCGAGTGGGGATAACATGAGAACAGAACGGTGGTCTCTAGCTGTGGAGGTTCTCCCTAAACAGTATAGAAAAGTGTGTTGTATTATATACATCATTTAGTAGTTATATTTGGTGAATCAAATAGGGTGAGACGAACCCAACTTTGGAAGGGTGTTTTGCCACTATCATACAAGATGTCTAATGACATGCAACCTCGTGTTCTCATAAGGCATGGTTGTGCACATCCACTTGCTGAATATATCTACGAGCACTACTTATATGATCTTGGAGTTTATTTGAAGTATAATTTTTACTTGGAGACAACAGAGATATTTATATGTCAAGAGAAGACTCACCATTGGAAAGAAGATGATAGTAATCTTCTTGTTTTTCTTTGGGGACTTTTGGGTCAACTAAGGATAATTCTGTGGACATATGATATCTATCATAACCTAGACACATGGCCTCCCATGTACGAAGGTTTCCTTGAGCACTTCCCAAAGATTTTAATTTCTAAAACAGTTTTTGACTATACTTTTATGTAAAGTATCATTGTAAGGTTGTGGTTGAGGTACCATGAGAGTTACATACATTTGTATTAAGACTCATAGTTAACTGTGGTCGTATTCTATAAGACAGCTCAACAGTTGTATAAATGAAATTGTATTTAAATTTTATACCATGTATCTGGTGACTCAGAATGGGTGATGTATACCTAATTATGGGGGCGTCACACTAGGGGTGTGAACACTCGAGGGCGTTTGACTTCTCCACCTTTAGGTATTGGAGGGTTTGAAGACTGTGCTTGAAAAGGAGTGTAATTTCTCTGTTAGATAGGCATATTCTGATTGCCTTTCTGACCTTGTAGTATCAGGGAAACATCCTCCCCTTTCTTTTTATGGACCCTTCGGGGGTTGTTTCCATAATTTCCGGATTGGATGTGCTCAGCAACAGCTTTGAGAACGACTAGGTTTTGAATCTTTCCTGACTTCAATCCTATCTCAGCCATTTCTCCATGTTTGATCATTTCAATAAATGGTTTACCAATGCCAGCTAAGACTCTTTCATAGAAAGGAGCTTCTTATATGTCGATGAAGGTCATGACCATTTCTGACTCTGTCATAGAAGGAATCACCTAAGCAGCATGGCGCCTCCACCTTTGAGCATATTCTCTAAAAGACTCATTGGACTGTTTCTTAACCTTGGTAATTTGGTACCTGTCAGGAGCCATCTGAGACTGGAAGCTGTATTGTGTAAGAAAGGCGTGAGCCAGCTCTTCCCAGCTATGGATCTTCGAATTGTCTAATCTGGTATACCATGAACGGTCTTCTCCAGTCAGACTCTTTTGGAATAGCTGCATTCTGAGCTTCTCGTCCTCTGCATAAGATCCAAGTTCTCCAATGAACACCTTCAAGTGTGTGTAAGGATCTCTTAACCCATCATACTTTTCAAAGTCAGGAGTTTTGAACTTTTCTGGATAATGCACCCCAGGGAACATACAAAGATCAGCATAGGAGACACTCCCGTGTGCTCCAATTCTTTTGATAGAACGAAGGGTTTCTTCCATTTAAAGAACTTTCTTTCTGATGTCACCGGTGTCTGGATCTCCTGTGAGATGGGCGGCATCATGACTTTTGTTGGTCGTATCTAACTGTAAATCAGGTACTGTAATGACTTTATCAGAACCTTGAGCTCCTCCTTGTGTAGAGGATTCAACATGTATGGGTATCTTTGGACCCTGAGTAGATTGATGTAGTTCTTTAAGCAAAACAACCAAATCTGTAATTTGTTTACTTAATCCGTCAAATTCTTCGCGAGAAATTGGATTAGATTGGTCAGATGAGGACATAATTGGCTGTAGGCATGCGACCTTTTTGGATTTTGACCGGGTAATAGGTCTGAATGCTTCCCTGCGACAAAACTTGCATAGTTTAGTTTTATGGATTGGGTAAATGTTTACATGCTATGTGATATGTCCGATTTAGGATTATGATCCTGCAAAACGGATGTTAGCTGTTTGTAATACATGATAGCATGTTAATTTAAATATGTACATGCACATATTTCTTCATATTTCTCATTACATGGAGATGAATATGAAATGTAAACTACAAGTAATTGACTTTACGAGTAATTTGAAATGAGAAAGCATGAAGAGACTTTCCTCCTTATTTGGTTTATCAGAGGCTGACCTATCTTAGGTTTCTCTCGCGGCTTTTTGGCATGAAGGTTCCCAAATCATCGCAATTTACTCAACGAAAAGTTAATCCGGTCTTTCAACTGGAGTGAATTTGGGTGGTGCCTTTCTTGAGCCTCGTTGGAATTAGTCTTCCTACAAGTCCAGTAATCAAACACCGACAGGATAGCCTCCTGGTGGAGGAACCACACAACATACATTCACATACAACGTGTCTCACCGTTTATGAATATGATGACATGTGTGAAGCACTAATATCATAGATAGATATATTGCAGTGCAGTAAAAAGAAATGCATTCATACACATTCATCATAAATGTAAATGTAACATCCACACACAAGCATATAATAGTTTTAACAAGCTTGTAATAGCGGCTTAAGTCCTCTTACTGGAATTCCTAGCAGAGTCGCCTCCTGTCGACGTCAGGATTTTTATTTGTGCCTTTTCGTTACCTGTTCTTTTGTGTTCTCATGTTATGTGAGATTTGTTTATAAAAACAAGTGAAAAAGGTCCGAAATGTATAATGTCGACGATGGACTGTTAAGAGTCGCCAGTTGGTTTTTTAACTAGTTGTACCAACACAACCGAGAAAAGGTTTGCACATTGACCTAGTGATGTGACACTGTTAAATGGGTCTGTGAAACCGAGATTCATTAGGGTCCGGGGACTTGCTTATGCTGAGGGAAGGTGTTAGGCACCCCCGACAACCGTGTTGCCACGGTGACCGCCACTTTTCAAGAAAATATTATATGAATGTGTGTGTGTGTGTGTATGGGTCAATGTATTGTTATTTGGAATTAGTGTGAGGCCTCGTTCGCACCTATATACACATGGTTTGAATTTATGTAAAAATTCAGTTTTAAACAAGATATAATAGTGATGTTTTGTGACGCCCCCAAAATTAGGTATACATCACCCATTCTGACTCGCCAGATACATGGTACAAAATTCAAATGTAATTTCATTTATACAACTGTTGAGCTGTCGTATAGATTACGACCACAGTTAACTATGAGTTTTAATACAAATGTATGTAACTCTCATGGTACCTTGACCACAACCTTACAATGATACTTTACATAAAAGTATAGTCAAAAACTGTTTTAGAATTTAAAATATTTGAGAAGTGCCAAGGAAACCTTCGTACATGGGAGACCATTCGTCTAGGTTATGATAGATATCATATGTCCACAGAATTATCCTTGGTTGACCCAAAAGTCCCCAAATAAAAACAAGAGGATTACTATCATCTTCTTTCCAATGGTGAGTCTTCTCTTGACAAATAAATATCTCCGTTGTCTCCAAGTGAAAATTATACTTCAAATAAACTCCAAGATCATATAGATAGTGCTCATAGATATATTCAGCAAGTGGATGTGCAAAACCATGTCTTATGAGAACACGAGGTTGTATGTCATTAGACATCTTGTATGATAGTGGCAAAACACTCTTCCAAAGTTGGGTTCGCCTCACCCTATTTGATTCACCAAATATAACTACTAAATGATGTATAGAATACAACACACTTTTCTATACTGTTTAGGGAGAACCTCCACAGCTATCACACTATTTCATAGAATAGTGAGGACTACTAATGATATCATCTGGACCGTCACTCCGTTTCCCGACTAGTCCCTGCTGCGTTCTCACTTCCTGAAGAGAGCAATGAAAGCAAAAGGGTGAGCTCAACTAGCCCAGTAAGAATATCATAATTAAAGCTAATTTACATCATCAGTAGCCTTCATCATTAATAAATCAGAGATTTAGGACATATGGTAGCTGATAAAACTTTTCAACCATAGTTGCAGCAGAACGAGCAATCCATTAGAAGAGTCAAATAGACCATTAGGTCTATTATCTTCTCCATGTTAAAAGTCCACCAATAATGTTTTATCCCTATAACATCAATCAACCATTCCTGTCCACAATCATATGAATAACTCATAATCATAATTGTGATTCTAAATTCCTCTTCGCACCCAGGACGAAGATAATTTTAATCACCTATCTTCACCTGAAACATCAAAAATCATGGTTATACCAAATCACAATTCCCGCTCATAATCATATCAATTAAATTCATCTTTCCACTACGGCCAAAGATATACAACTGTAAAACCAATAATGCTGAGACTCAGCTTAATAAATAATCCACATCATCGAATCACCCCTGCACTACGGCCAAGGATATTCGGTAATATCACTTCCATGAATTATCCATGCACCACGGCCAAGAATATTCATTATTATCACATCCATGAATTAATATTTCATTGCTGAAACTCAACTCAATAATTAATCCACATCATCGAATCATCCCTGCACTACAGGCCAAGGATATTCTTTAGTATCACGACCACGAATTATCCATGCACTACGTGCAAAAGATAATCGTGTTTTCATCAACGGTCCTGATCATGCCATAAAACAATTCATCTTTGCACCCTTGGCCGAAGAGAATCCATAGCCATAATCATACCAAAAACTATCCATCAATGCACTACGGACAAATGAGGACTTTTTTCACATCATTTGCAACATTACGGTCATGATTATACCGAATAATCCCTGGTCATAATCATACCAAGTCCATCTATGCACTACAGGCCACAGATGACTTTCAACATAATATAAATATGAGGATGATGACAATATTATAAGCATTAATCAAACTAAATCAAGGATAAATATTAAAGACTTTAAATTTATCCAGACATTATCATTCACTTAATAAAATCATAATCTAATATTGTTAATACTATAACAATATTTTAATCACTTCTTAAACTTATAAACAATTACATTTTTCCAAATAATGCATTTAATCATTCAAAAATGCTATACTCATAAGATTTTATCACCAATAATCAAATTACTCGTCAAAAATATGCATATACCTTATATAGAATTTTCAAGACCTAAAATCCTATTTACCAATTCTTCAACTTCACATTACATATTTAACTCATATGCTCGTAACTACACTATTTTTATGAAAAATACCAAATCAGTCCCAAAAATTATTCTTTTCTGGGATTAAGCATAATATAGTCTCATATTGAACATATATTTTTCTCAGATTTTTTTTTAAAATTCATTTACTATTTTTCAAAAATTAATTTCTAATTAATTCCTTAAAAAATTAGCTACCTTAAGTTTAACTCCAGAAATTCTCAAATCTTAGTAGGATCTTACACATGTTAACGTGAGCTTCCAGTTTAAATTTCATGGTCATCGAAGTTATAAAACTCAGGTTATAGCATTTTTCGTCGGAAAAACCAAAATATTGAAATGGTCATAACTTGCTCATTTTAAGTCGGAATGAGCTCATTTTTGGACAGGAGATACTTTATACCATATACTTTCATGTCCCAAAAGTCAAGAATTTTTCTCACAAATTAAGTGGCCGAAAATGCCCTTTTAAAAATCTGGGCAGTAGCTTTTTCTTAAATTGCAGCTTTTGACTCCTTTGCTAAAATCAGTCCACACGAAAATCTACAACACTTTTTCCAATGATTCCACTTGGATAAGTTACAAAACAAATAGACCTAACTCTAGAACTTTACATCACTCAAAAATTCAAAATATAATAGGAGATATGGTCAATTGAATTTCATGTTCCATTTTCAACAAAATGTGATTTTCAACCCTTTGTGATTTCTAAGAAACTTTCAAGTTTTCACATAATAACCAACATAACTCATCATTACACTTACTAATACCACATATACCCATGATTTTTATCCGTCCAATACTTTTGTTATGACTTTCATCATAATTCACGTAAACAGATCATTTTCACAATTTAATAAGGAATGAAATACAAAGGATCATTCACCATGCATGTGGTAATCCACATAGACAGGTTATTCCAACATAATAATAAAGAATGAAATAACAGAAGGATTCACCATGCATGCGATAGAGACCGCACAGACAGGTTATTCCCAACAGAATAATAAAGACGGAACCAGGTCCGGCGTAAAACGCACAGATAGGATATTCCAACAGAATAATAAAGACGGAACCAGGTCCGGCGTAAAACGCACAGACATGATATTCCAAGAAAGTAATAAAGACGGAACCAGGTCCGGCTAAAACGCACAGACATGATATTCCAACAAAATAATAAAGAATGTAATAACAGAACAATTTCACCAAGTATAGGGCAGCCCGCGTATACAGGTTATTCAAACAGGATAATAAATACTGGAATAACAGAAGTTCTCTTTATGAATACAAAAGAAATAATACCCCTTACCTTAAGAAAAAGAGTACTGGATGTATGAATAGTGCAGTAGCAGAATACTTTTCTTCTTTCCCTCTATAATTTCTCTCTCTAGAGTTTCAGTGAATTTGTAAGAAAATAATGAAGGAATGAGCTTCTATTTATAGAAGAATGGACTGCATAGTAACTAATTCATGAACGGTCCAGATTGATTTACTTTTAAACGGACGGTCCATATTGATTTACTATTAAAACTTAAAGCAACGGTCCATACTGATTCACTATTAAAACTTTAAAGCAACGGTCTATACTGATTCACTATTAAAACTTTAAACCAGCGATCCATATTGATTTACTATTAAAACTTTAAACCAACGATCCATATTGATTTACTAATATAATTTCAATCAATGGTCTGAAAAATTAGCACATCTCCTCATGGAATAATATTGTACCCAAAAATGATTTGGACCAAAAAGAAATATATCTTACGGGTGAATAGTAATCTGTGAATAGTAACTCGTGAATAGTAACTCATGAAAAGTAACTCATGAATAGTAACTCGTGAATAGTACTCCGACACAAAAGTACCCCAAATACTCGAGTGAATAATACTAGAGTGAATAGTAACTGGGTATTTTATGACAACTTGTCTACTTTGAAAAATTTTCACATATCACCATTAACTTTAACCTTTTATCAATTTAACCTTTTACGAAATAAAATAATAATTATAAGAAAATTGAATACTTTCATTTCATAAAATTTGGGATCTCACATATTTTGTAAAAGAGGTTTTTCAAACCCTTATACTCAATAGTAATTGAGACCTTTTACACTTCTATTTTATTATTAAATGTTCGGCTTGATTGCTTTTATTTTCGAGATGCGAAGCATCTTCGAGAAAATAATATACAAAGCAGTGCCGAATTTCTCATGGGTATGGAAACCATCGGAGGATATCCGAACACCGGGGATAAATTTACAAGCTGCTTACAGCTGAAAAGGTCCATCACGGGAACCGAATCTAGATTCAGTGGACTGAATCTGTGATCACATGATTCCTAGGCCCACATGATGCCGCAATTGATATAAACGCAGTAAGCAGGTATATATATATATATATATATATATATATATATATATATATATATATATATATATATATATAAGCTGTAAATATATATATACAGACATGATCAACCACCTCCATTAGGGATCAAAAATGTAAGGAAAGCTGTAAAAGCGATCAACCGCCACAGAGGAAACTCCAGGCGGGACGAAATGTACAGAAAGCTGTAAAAACGGTCAACCGCCACGAAGTAAACTCCAGGCGGGACGAAACGTAAATATATATATATATATATATATATATATATATATATATATATATATATATATATATATATATATATATATATGTATAAGCGCATAAATGCACCAGATATAAAATCCAGCCTCATCGGACAAAGTCCAACAACAATTAATATATATAAGTATATATATATATATATATATATATATATATATATAAAGCAGTAAACGCACCGGATGTAAAATCCAGGCTCATCGAACAAAAATCGACACACAGTTCATATATATATATATATATATATATATATATATATATATATATATATATATATATATATATATATATATATACGAAAGCATTTAAATGCACCAGACGTAAGTCTAGGCTCATCAGACGTAAGTCTAGGCTCATCGAACAGAGTTCGACACACAGTTTATATATATATATATATATATATATATATATATATATATATATATATATATATATATATACGAAAGCCATTAAACGCTTCAGACATAAGTCTAGGCTCAATCGAGGCATAACTCGATAATGTTAGTCCATATATATGAATATATAAATATAAGTATATATATATATACAAACTAAAATGAAACCATGGACCGAAGTCCGGGCATACATACGCAACAAGACTCTCAATGTGAAGAATAGTGTGTGCAAAGATAAAGAGAAAGGCTTTAAAATGTGTAAGAAGACTTACAGTGGGCTGCCAAAGAATACTTCAATAACTTGAAATGGATGAATACTCGACTCCCGCCGGTAAAAAGTAGCTATATATGAGCTTACAAGTGTTTAAAATGAGAAAGCACTAAGTTTGGGGTGTGTACAGAGCAAATTGGACATGGCTTCCTCGCCTTTTTCTCTTTCAAAAATGGCCACCCCAAGCCCTCTATTTATAGAGGGGGGAGCCACAGGTGTACCTGCGACTAGGCCGCAGGTGTACCTACGGCTACCTGGGGTGCCCCGGGCTTCGCGGGTCTCATCATCTCGAAGTACGTGCATGCATGCAATGTGATGTCCGCTCGAACTTTTAGAATTACAATTCGGGCATCCAACTGAGGTATGTAGGACCTATTTCCGACCGCCGTTGTCGAGAGTTACGCAATGACATGGAATTAGAGGTTGTACGAAGTCAGGAAGATGGGACGGTGCCCTCCGGTCTTCAAGCTTCAAATTCTATCCGTTACCCTGCGTAATAGTCACTCGGGATTGGTTTTTCTTGGCTCTTGTGGGACATTGCTGTGTAGAAATGTATGTCTAAAATGTTGAGATGACGTGATGTGGCGTCAAGGTGGCAAGATGATGACTTTGCCCCTCACTAGGGTTATCTTTAGTTTGGGCTGATTAAGCAGACGTTGCTCAGGGTCATCTCTAAGATTGGACTGCTGCAAGTGTTTGAAGGTCCTCAGTGTCATCTCTGAGGTGTGCTTATCTTCCCGAGGTCATCTCCTGGGTCTTGTACTGAGTGCCTCGGTGTAAGCGCCGAGTGTTCTGAAGCTGATTGCATGTATTTGAAACAAGCATTTCCTGGGTTATCTCCGGAACTGCATTTCTTGGGGTTATCTCCAAGGTTGGAATCTGCTACTCCCAGTGTTGGGACTGAGACGGAATATCTCGGGGTTATCTCTGGGATAAATCGGTCTTCTCCGGTGGAATTTTTGGTATTGAAACTGCAGGCCTCGGGGTTATCGCTGAGGTTGGAACTGTTACTCCCGGTGTGTGTTCCGGGGTTGAAACTGAGCTTCCGGTAGTATCCAGACTGGATGTGAGCTGTCTTCTACGGTTATCTCTAAAAGACGAATCTGCCCTCCTGCAATGTCAGTAACAAGTGTGCAAAAAATTTCGAGTATCTACACCGACCATGACTTTGCATTTTCTGGGAAACCCAAAACTTGTTCAACAGTGTTTGACAACAAGTTCTTGGGCGCATATCTTGCATTTGTTTGCTATTTAGATGTTGTTAGTGCATCAGGATGATAGCTTGTTATGTGTACTTCAGATTCATGCAAATAGATCACTTAGATAAACAACATAATGAAAGTAATAGATGGTTAAAGTAACCTTCTCGATCTGATTTTAAGTTTATGGAATTTCCAGAAATGAGATGAACAACCTTTCTGACAAGGTTTGACCGTAACATATTTAATGATTATGATGTATTTTGACTGCTCTAATGAATGGTATGTGTACCTTGTTGTGTGGACTACAATGTGGACCTATTAGCACACTACAACATCAACTAAAACGTGGGATTATGTAAGCCACAAATTATGCAGTCGATGTTATATGGGTTTCTGGGTAACCCAGAAAGCCCAGAGAGCTTCTGACAGCTACTTTGAGGCATTGAATCTTGCGAATCTGTTGAGATATGAACCTGTTGATGGCTGGATCATGTATTATTACACTAGCACTACAAGATCTGATGATTAGCTTTTCCAGAAACATCATGAGCTAGGAATTATTGGTGGTCAAAGTGGTACCCTTAGTGTCTGGTTATGAATTTCTGTGTTTCATCAAGAGCATGAAGAACACCTATAGCGACGGTTCTGTCGCTATAGGTAGTCTTTAGCGACAATTAATTTCTGAAATTATTATTTTTATTAAAAAAATAGAAAAAAATAGTTTTTAAGTATTAAAAATACAAAATAAATTACTAATTTTTTTTCAAAAGCCTAAAGATTAGTTTTTAATAATTTTGAATATATTTCATAATTATTTAATATTTTTGGAATATTAAAGATATTTAATTTATTTAATTGATATATTAAATAAATTATTTAAAAATAATATTAATACTTAAAAAATCATTTAAAATTATATTATGGTATAAGAAAATATTTTAAGTAATTTTTAATGACTTTTAATATTTTGTGATGAATTTCATTAATAAATTAATATTAATGGTGATTAATTTATTTAATAAATGCATTTAATAACTTGTGAAAAATAGAATTAATGATTTAAAAATTATAGAAAAATGATTTAAAGGTTATAAAAAGATTTTATGTTATAAAATATAACTTTTGATATTTTTTCATGAAAAATATTAATATTTTAATATTAATAATATTAGATTTATTTAAGATTTATATTAAATAAATTGGTTTAAAAATGATTTTAATATTAGAAAAATTATTTTAAATGAAAATAAATAGTTTAAAAATATTTTAAGTTATAAGATATAGCTTTCAATATTTAAAGGTGTAAATTTTATTAATTATTTACTATTAATGATATTAGAGTTATTTAATAATTATATTAAATAAATTAGTTTAAAAATAATTTTAATATTATAAAAATCATTTTAAATGAAATTAAGGTGTTTAAAAATATTTTAAGTTATAAAATATAACTTTTAATATTTAAAGGTAAATTTTATTAAAAATTTAATATTAGATGATATTTGATTTATTTAACAATTATATTGAATAAATAGTTTTAAAATGGTTTTATTAATTTAAAAATTATTTAAAAAGGATATAAATGAATTAAAAATATTTTAAGTTACAATTAGTAACTTTTAATATTTTGATAAATAAGACATTAATAATTAAATATTAATGGTAATTATTTAAAAATAATTTTAATTGTTTTAAAAATCATTTAAGAGTAATAAAAATGTTTTAAAAATATTTTGAGTTATTATAAATAACTTTAATATTTTGGCAATGGTTTTATTAATAGTTTAATATTATGATAATAAAATTATTTAATATTTAAATTATTTTATAATGATTCCGGTGTTTGAAAAATCATGATAAATTATGATAGTTATTTAGAAATTATTATAAGTCATTTAAAAATAATATGACTGATATTTATAGTTATTAAACTTTAGGGTAGAGTCTTAGACTCGATAATTACCTGATAAAACCGTCTGTTCACCGAAATGTTTCAGAAACTGATCTGGACTTAGATAATTTGATTAGATACGTGTTTGTTTGTGATCCAATGACTGTTAAACTTGTGTAACAATGTGATTAGGTTATCTGCTGACTGCAATAAGCAGTATTATGTATTACGATATGTTATTCTAATCAATAAAATGATCTTATTACTGATAGGTCGCTATATAAAAGATAAAACTAAGTTGCGTATTGTAAGCAACAGACCAGACAAGTATCCTACCTTTGTATTTTCTTTATGTAATGGACATGAGTAAGAAAGTTTCAGAAATATATTATTATTGTACCAGATTATTAACTTTATTGTTATATATAGTATATCCGATCATTAATTATCAACATGGTATTATATTATTATTCAGATATTTATTCTGTTCGTTAATTTCTAATTATGGTTATATAAGTGTCCCCACTTAGATAATCATTATATTTAATCACATGTTATTATATATATATATATATATATATATATATATATATATATATATATATATATATATATATATTGATTGCCATTATGTATACATTAAGTAAAAGTCGTCCAAGCTATTTGATCGGCTAGACACAGATTTAGAAATATCGTTGAATATGATAAAACCTTTTTGTATCCAATCAAATTATTTTGGTTCGAATTCCCGACTAAGTATGAACGTCCCGAATATGGGAAAACTTTTATACGCCAAAGGCGGACAGAGTGAACGATAATATCGTTCTTCCATGTAATATTGATCAATACAGGGCCTATAGGATGTACACCATCGCACCCGTAAGTTATGACGGTTTGCAGATGAAGTTCTGTTTAACCTTTTTGAAAATAGAAAATAATGTTCATAGTATGTCACCTTAACCCTATGTAAAGTCAATACGTAGTTTCAAAAATGTGATATAGAGTTGTTATGTTATTATTATCATTTCAGTTTACTTCACAACTGTTGATTTGTTGTAGAAGTGTTGTACAAAGAAAATATTTAATCTTTTCAGCTAATATTTACAATTGTTATTACTTGATGGGCACTCAAATGCTTACCCTTACTTAATTTAAATGTTTTAGCTATGTGTGAACAACTAGAAGGTTCGACCAAGAACAAGAGAAAAAAGAAAGCAAATAAAATAAGTGTTATGGTATTCTATGTAATAGTATGACTTTATTAAGATAATGATAATTATTATTATCATGTATTGTAATGAATGTAGTAAAAGTTGCGTACTTGGGATTAGACTCTGATATATGTAAATTAAATTTGGAATTTATATTATTGTTATTATTATTAGTATTATTTCCGCTCATAGAAATGGTATCGTAAAACACCGAGTTCGGGTTTCAAGTACCTGAATTTGGGGGCGTTACAAATTAATATTCTAATTTAATTTAATAATTAAATTAGAGAGTTGATAATGATTAAATGAATTGCTACAATATTGTTTTAATTTAATTTAGTAATTCAAGTTATGTACTAAGTTATTAAATAAAATTATAATGAGAAGTATACTTTTGTGGCAATTTGATAATATGGTTTTTTAATTTAATAACTTGTTGTTAGTTTAATTTTATTAAATTAGAATATGAGAATTTAATTAAATAAAGTATGGCAATAAACTATATAATAAATGAATTATTAAAATAAATTAAAAGGGTTTTAATTCAGTTTTGCCAAACAAGGCTTAATGATTTTAAATATTTAATTTTAAATTGGTTTTAGTCAAACAAGCCTTGTGGCTTTTGATTTTCAAAAGAATTGTAACTGACATCATTATTATATGAATTAATATGTAATATATGTATATGTCAGTTATATTACGTATATTATATATCAGTTATATTATATTATACTACGTTAAGTTAGAAGAAGAAAGAAAGAACAGAGAAGAGAAAGAAGAGAGAAAGAATAGAGAAGAGAAAGAAGAGAAAACACAGAGAAAGAAAATAGAGAAAGAGAGAGCTCTAGAGAAATTTGAGAGAAAATTGGAAGAAGAGGGGGATTATTGTGACACCCCCAAATCTGGGTACTTCAATTCCCACATGATTTGGTGTTCACTATACAAACATTATATGTCTATCTACCCATAATAAATGAAAGCATAAATAGATAGAAATAAATCCTCTCCTTAAAGAGTTACATCATCTAAAATAATTACATAAATCCCAGGTCATACTAACCTTAAATCTCAACTGCAGAAACAAAAATAATTAATAGTCTTACACAACATCAACATAAGTCTAAAACATAAATGCATAATCGTAATGACAACAAGTCTGCATCACTTGTTAATCTTACCCTTGCCTTTGCTAGAAGAAGACTCGTCGGACCTTTCGTTCTTTAACTACAATATTATTATTACGCAAGAGTGAGCACGATTGCCCATAATTAAAATAATGAAATAACAATTTAATAACACGCGAGTGAATCAAAGACTTCTGGAATAATAACTCAACTTTTGAATCAATAATGAATAACAAGAATCAAAAGAACTTCTAAGGGTCATAAGACCTTGAACTATGTCCTAGGTTATTAAGGGTTATACTTGAAACCTTTAACAATCATAAGACTACAGACTCTTCTACTCGTACTTAGGGGGATCAGCCCTTAGTACCATATTGTGCACAATATCTTAACGCTAACGCATAAGTAATCCCTATATAGGATTGTTCATCTCAGTTTAACATTAGAGTCCGCACCAAAGAAAGTTTGGTTTGGATAATTCAATAAGGGTTCTAAAATTTAGAACGTTCATCAACTATGGACTAGTCGAATCAATAAGGGTTCGTTAGTCTAACAAGGTTCAACAATAACTGATATTTAAATCGAATAACAGTCTCAAGAGGTATACGATATAATAAGTATTGTATAACAGAATCATACTTTGAAAAGATTAATAATCTTGATATAACAAATTGAACTTGATTAATAATAACGAGAATTTGCTCGATGTAAGTTTAAAAACTTGAATAACAATAACAAGTAGGGTTAGCAAACTTGCCTCGTGCGTAGATTATACGTTAATTATGCACGTTCCTTGATTTAATCCTACATACCATTTACATTCACAATACCAGTCAATTATAAAGCAACTAGTTATCGCAAGTTCATTCTTTGGTCTAAACTCTAGTTATGACTATACTTAATCAAATTATCACGCTTATTTTCACATAATATCACACTACACGAACAATAAGCTAACTATGCGTTCAATAATTCAATCAACATGTAAAAGCCTTATTGACATGTTAAGAATCTATGTTAACATCTCATTATATGTCTAACACATTTTTATGTTCATTAGATTAGGTTACTATTACATTCCTGGACATGAATAATAAAAAAAAATTCATTTCTGAGTAATCTGCAGAGTGGCGCTGTGGCACCACCAGCAAGCTTGTTCTTGGCACTGCGGTGCGGTGGCGTTGCGGCTTAGACTTTGGCGCTACGGTGCGCTGGCACTGCGGCGCGGGCCCTAAGGAATGGAGTTGGCGCTGCGGCGCGGAACTCTAATTTTCGAATTTCCGGTTCGCGAAGAACACAGATTCAGGCAAAATTATCCTTTCATGATCATTAAATACATTAATTAAACATACCTATATACTAGAATTCGTACATAATCATTACCCAACCTTTATAGAGTGATTTTAACAAGTTTAAACACATAATTACTTGAATCAAATTATATAATTTCATTGTTCTTGATGTTCTTGAAAGTTTTGAAAACAAAACCTGATGATTTGTACTACAGGTTCGTTATAACACTAAATCAGTCCATTCAAAGTTTGTTTTCTTCGTTTTAATATGCATAATCATATACAAGTGTAAAATTTATGAGACAACATATGATTGACGTATTAAATTTGCGTGTAAGGGCCATATGGCCATATTTCTATACTCTATAATTTTGAAGAAACAATCTACGACATATTTTTATGAAACTGATGTTATGGAACCATACAACATAGTAAAACATACTATGATGACATATTAACACATATATTCACATAATCGTTACCTTTTCCAACTACAGAGATTTTAATTAGAAACTTTAAAGCCATTTTCATGAAACTTTAATGACATAAATAAAACTGGGTTGAAGAGATTACCCTCAAGCAATCCTTATGTTTCTTCAATATCACAATTTCCTCTAACTATCTTTGAAAATCTCTCTGAATTCTCTGACACTCAGGTTTTTTGTTTCAAAATAACATACGTAATAATGAAAACTGATGAAGGCGCACTTATTATAACCAGTAACGTTGAGGTCAGTTAACCCATACGTGATTAACTGCTCTCAACTTCTCTTAAAGCTCTGTTTGGTTATTCTTAAAGACTCAAACCCATTTAATTTGATAAACTTCTTATACTATAGTTTAATAATGTCACACTCATTTACATAATAAATCAAATATCTTATTTAATTTAATTTTAATAAAATATAATAATTTCTCATTAATTCACATAGACATAAAATTAAATTTTTCATTTATTAATTATGTCAAATTATTAAATCTCTAATTAATTATTAAATTAATTAAAATAATATTATGCTTATTAAATATTTTATTTAACTCAATAAGATCACATAAATACGTAATTTGAATAATAGAAATTCTCCACATTAATTTAATAAATATAACACATATAATTAAATTAATCTACCACAATTTCATTAATTAATTATTTAATCCAATAATTAAATCATCGAAAAATATTTATTTAATTCAATAAATATTAAAATTAAATTACAAAATCTCGTTTGTCACATATTTCCCCCCTTAATAGGATTCTGTCCTCAGAATCATGACTCAATTAATTCGTCCCATTACATTCTCCCCCCTTACAAAGATTCTGTCCCCAGAATCGCTTACACATAAATTAATTAAATAAATGAGGGTAATTCTTCTTCAGCGTTGTGGTTCCTCTAAATTAACTTAACGGAAGGTATTCCTTTATTTTTGAGAACTTGTTCTTTCCTATCGATAATCTGAACAGAAATTTCTTCACAGGATAAGTCTTTCTCAAAATGAAGGGGTTCGTATTCAATCACGTGCTTGTAATCGGGTTTGTAAGGTCGTAAAACTGAAACATGAAAGACGTTGTGGACATTCTCGAGTGCTGGAGGTAAGGCTACCTCATATGCAACTTCTCTGATCTTTCACAGTACCTCAAAGGGTCCAATGAATCTTGGGCTTAATTTTTCTTTTTATCCGAACCTGATCTTTCCCTTCTAGGGATAGACTTTCAAAAACACATAACTACCCGCATTCAAACTCAACATTTTTATGGCGTGGGTCGGCATATTTCTTCTACCTATCTTGAGCTGCTACCAGTCTTGTTCTGATCACTTTAACTATCTCTGCTATCTGCTGTACCAATTCTGGGCCTAGTAATTGTCTCTCGCCAACTTCATCCCAATAAAGCGGAGTTTTGCACTTTTTGCCGTATAACGCTTCATAAGGTAGCATGCCAATACTAACGTGGTAACTGCTGTTGTAGCCAAACTCTACTAGCGATAGATGATCATCCTAATTTCCTTTAAAGTCCATTATACAAGCTCTTAACATATCTTCTAATGTTTGAATCGTTCTTTCACTCTGCCCGTCTGTCTGAGGGTGATAAGCCGTACTAATCCTCAACTGTGTACCCATGCATTCCTGTAGTAGTTTCTAGAAGTTTTATGTAAAGCGTGGATCCCTATCGGAAATAATTGACACCGGAACTCCGTGTCTCGAAACAATCACTTTTATAAATAATTTTGCCAACAGGTCTAAGTTAAATTTGATTCTGATCGGAAGGAAGTGTGCAGATTTTGTCAGTCGGTCAACGATAACCCATACTGCGTCATAGCCTTTTTGAGTTATCGGAAGGCCAACCAGAAAATTCATCGTAATATGTTCCCATTTCCATTCTGGGATCTCCAACGGTTGTTGTAACCCACTCGGCCTCTGATGTTCTGCTTTCACTTTATTACATGTCAGAAACTTATAACATACTCTATAACATCTCGTTTCAAATTTGGCCACCAGAAATGTTGTCGAAGATCTTGGTACTACCAGGGTGAATCGAATATCATGAACTATGAGCCTCGCTCAAAATTTCTTCCTTAATCTCTGGTACTGGCGGTACCTAAATTCTACTTTCAAATCTCAGTATTCCTTCCTTGTCTATCTTGCATCTCGGTTCGACTCCTTTGGATATCTTCTTTTTCATCTTTTTACATTCTTCATCCTGAAGTTGAGCCTTCTTAACTTTATCCAGTAGGGTTGTACCAGATTGCATCTGGAACAACTTCTCATCAATCTCCATAGGATACTTCACTTCTAACTCCAGTTTCTCCATTTCTGAAATTAGCTCCTCTGAGCAGTCAACATCATTAATTTCTCCCAGCCCTTTCTACTTAAGGCGTCGGCAACCACATTTGCCTTATCTGGATGGTATAAAATCTCACAATCGTAGTTCTTAATTAACTCTAACCACCTTCTTTGGCGCATATTCATGTCCTTTTGTGTAAAAATATATTTCAGACTCTTGTGGTCTATATATATTTCACACTTCTCCCAATAGAGATAGTGCCTCTAGATTTTTAAAGCAAAAACCACTGCAGCTAACTCCAAGTCGTGGGTCGGATACCCCTTCTCATAATCCTTCAATTGTAGTGACACATACACAATGACTCTGCCATTTTGCATAAGCACATAGCCAAGTCCTTTATGAGACGTATAACTATAAACAACAAAATTTCCTGTATCATCCAGAAGAGACAACACAGGTGCTGTACTCAACCTCTTCTTCAATTATTAAAAGCTTTCCTCACACTTTTCCGTCCAAACAAATTTCACTGCTTTTCGAGTCAAATTTGTTAACGGAGTTACGATCTTGGAAAAGTCTTGAATGAATCTTCTGTAATATCCTGCCAATCCAAGAAAACTTCATACTTTCGATAGCGTTCTCGGCTGATCCCAGTTTATTATGGCTTCGACTTTAGATGGATCTATCGAAATTCCGTCTTTATCAATCACATGTCCAAGAAATTGTACCCGCTCGATCCAAAATTCATATTTTGAAAACTTGGCATACAACTTCTCCCTTCTCAACGCCTCTAACGTTACCTTCAAATGCTCTTCATGTTCTTCCTTGGTTTTTGAATATACCAAAATGTCATCTATAAATACCGCTACAAATTTGTCTAAAAATGGCTTGAACACTCCATTCATTAAACCCATAAATGTTGCAGGAGCATTCGTTAGACCAAATGACATTACTAAAAATTTGTAGTGACTATATCGTGTTCTGAACGCTATTTTTGGTACATCCTCTGGCCTCACCTTCAATTGATGATAACCACTTCTCAAGTCTATCTTTAAAAAGTATCTCGCTCCCTTCAATTGATCAAACAGATCGTTAATCCTCCGTAATGGATATCTATTCTTAATTGTGACCTTATTCAGTTCTCTATAGTCAATGTAGAGTCGCTTCGTCCCATCCTTCTTCTTCACAAATAACACCGACGCTCCCCACGGCGATACGCTCGGTTGAAAATACTTCTTGTCCAATAATTCTTATAGTTGTACCATCAATTCTTTCATCTCTACTGGTGCCATTCGGTATGGTGCCTTCGATATTGGAGCCGTTCCTGACACCAAATCGATCACAAACTCAACCTCTTTATCTGGTGAAAGTACTGGAAAATCATCCGAAAATACGTATGCGAAGTCCCTCACTACTGGTATCTCTTCTACTTTCAGATTCTCTTTACGACTGTCGACTATGTATGCTAAATATCCTACACAGCCTTGTCTTAATAACTTCCCGGCTTGCATCATTGTCAGACAATTCGCTTGTCTAGGCGACTTTCAACCATAAATCATAACCTTTGACGGAGTCATAAGGTTAATACGCTTCTTCTGGCAAACAATTATAGCTCCGTAATGGAATAACCAGTCCATTCTCAAGATAACGTCAAATTCTCCAAGTCGAATAGGGATAAGATATGCATTCATGATATTACCCTTAATATCCACTCTATAGTTCTTATGTACGTACTTAACAGGGATTATTTCTCTATTCACAATTTCTATGTTCATCGGGTGTTCTAACTCATCCTTAGGCAATTCTAAGTTCTTAGCAAAGTCGTCTGATATAAATGAACAAGTAGCACCCGAATTAAATAATGTATAAGCATTAACTTTATTGATCAAAATGATACCTAACACCACATCACGAGACTGCATTGCATCCTGCACTGTCATGTTGAATGTCCTAGTGGTCGGTCGATTGGTTGTGGTTGGTCCTGTGATGGTCAGAGCGCTTCCACCGTTGCTTCCCCTATTCCTCCTGATCCTGTCCCTCCATATCCCTTCTTAGGACAGTCCCTTGCAAGATGATCCTTTGAACCACAAGTGAAGCAGGCACCCTTCTTTGAGTTAGAACAGTTAGGTGCTATGTGGCCTTCCTGACCACAATTGTAGCACACTCGTTTATCCTTTATACACACTCCTAAATGAGCTTTCCCACAGGCCGGGCACGCTTCGATCCTCTCCTTCTGACCTCCTTGCTGATTTCCAGTTGACGAGTTGTCAGACCACCTTCTCTTCTGATTATTACCACCTCCCGTGTTACTTCCACTAGCCTTGTTAATTCCTTTATTTTCACTCTTCTTCTTCTTCTTCTTCTTCTTCTTCTGATCCTGATTATATTTGGTTACCGCATCTCTTCCACCTTCAGCGAGTATGGCTTTCTCCAGTACCCCAGCGAATGTCTTCAACTGAAACATCGACACTTTACTATACAATCAGGGCTTCAGTCCTTGTTCGAACCTTCTTACTTTTCTCTCATCCGTGTGCACTTGATATGTGGCGAACCTAGCCAACTCATTAAATCTTGCCGCATAGTCTGGTACGGATAGATTCCCCTATTTCAACTCCAAAAACTGAACTTCCATTTGGTTCTGCGAGCTGGTCGAAAAATACATCTCGAAAAATATCTCCTTGAACCTTTCCCAAGTGATCATACCTTCTCCTCCCTGGACTTTATTTGCTTGCCACCAATAACTGGCTTCAGATTTCATCATGAACGTCGCGTAGGCAGTTTTTTGGTCTTCTCTGACTCTTGTGACATCAAAAACTTTCTCCATCTCCATAACCCAAGTTTGAGCTTCTATCAGGTTCATGGAGCCTTTAAACTCTGGCGGTCCCACCGCTTTGAAATCCTTGAACGTCATATTCGGTGGAGCTTGAGGTTGATTATGAATTGCTCCAGCTAATAAGTGCACCAATTACTGGACAGGGTTAGCATTCGCGTTGTTGTTATTGTTATTCGTCGATTCTTCTTGAGCTGGTTAACAGTTTTGTCTTCTTCTTGTCGACATATTTCTGTTAAATATATATTTGTTAAATATTTATCCAATTCTCTAAATAATTAAGGCTTAACTCAACAATTTAACAGAATAACTTAACACGTTTCTCAAATAACTTGATATATTTATTTAATCAAAAGTTTTAACAAACTACAATAGCATCACTACTATTTACATCAACTATCCCGAGATAAAGAATCTACAGGATTTAAAACATTAAATTATTCCTTTGTTTATAAACACATCGGAATTTATATCTTTAACTACCAGATAAGTTTTCACATAATTAAACTAATCCTATAAGTGCCTGTTAAGGCGCTGAATATCCTTGCTACGTTCCTCTTCCATGATACGGGACTTCGTCCTGCGATCTAGCATATATGATGGTAGTCCTTTGAACTGGATTGGGTATCTCATAACTTGATCCTGAGCCTCGTCCGTTATATTTTGAAGTATAGAGTACGTCTTACCAAGCTTAACCTTCTTCGCACGACAATCCTCTTCTGCAAGATCAGCACGACGTGATTCCCTTACCCAAGCTTCCTCTGCTATGGTCAGCCTTGCGGAGCTCTCTTTTAGTTCATTCTTCAACTTCTTTATTTCCTCGGTCTTCTTCTCGATTTGACCCTTCTCGTGAACCAAATTCCACTCTACGTTTCCTAAATGTGTGTGAAGAGTCACAACCTCCCTATCCCTCTGCTCGATGGTAATCTGTTGAATAATCGTCCGCTCATTCAGTTCCTGAACAGTGTCACGTAATTCTACATTACGGTCATACAACTCATCGTATATCTCATCATCAATAGAGTTCAGTGGAAACTCATCTTCTTCCTCTTCTTCCTCAGGATCCTCCTCTGGATCAGTCTCAGGCTCATGCTCTTGACCAACAACAGTGATCAACGGAGATGGCTCTCTCTGTATCAACTGTTCCCTGACAACATGAATGTCTCGGGTCTCCTCCTCCCCAGTTTGACTAGCTCCTCCAACATCCGACATCTTGGCAACACAGTTTCAAGTTTTATTTACTAAGCCGTACTAGCGAGCACGTAATTTAACACATAAGCACATGAAGTCTTTTATTATCTTCAATGAATTATGAAATTCATTTCTTAGAACTCGATAAGAGTTTTTCATCACTAAGTTCTTCCTATAAGGCTACTACCTAAGGTTGTTCCCCCACCTAAGGTTCATAACCTAAAGCTTTGATACCAACTTGTGACACTCCCAAATCCGGGTACTTCAATTCCCACATGATTTGGTGTTCACTATACAAACATCATATGTCTATCTACCCATAATAAAAGAAAGCATAAATAGATAGAAATTAATCATCTCCTTAAGGAGTTACATCATCTAAAATAATTACATAAATCCCAGGTCATACTAACCTTAAATCTCAACTGCAGAAACATAAATAATTAATAGTCTTACACAACATCAATAGAAGTCTAAAACATAAATGCATAATCGTAATGACAACAAGTCTGCATCACTTGTTAATTTTGCCCTTGACTTTGCTAGAAGAATGCTCGTCGGACCTTTCGTTCTTAACTGCAATGTTATTATTACGCAAGAGTGAGCATGATTGCCCTCGACTAAAATAATGAAATAACAATTTAATAACATGTGAGTGAATCAAAGACTTCAGGAATAATAACTCAACTTTTGAATCAAGAATGAATAACAAGAATTAAAAGAACTTCCGAGGGTTATAAGACCTTGAACTATGTCCTAAGTTATCAAGGGTTATACTTGAAACTTTTAACAGTCATAGGACTATGGACTCTTCTACTCGTACTTAGGGGGATCAGTCATTAGTACCATATTGTGCACAATATCTTAACGCTAACGCATAAGTAATCCCTATATAGGGTTGTTCATCTCAGTTTAACATTAGAGTCCGCACCAAAGGAAGTTTGGTTTGGATAATTCAATAAGGGTTCTAAAATTTAGAACGTTCATCAACTATGGACTAGTTGAATCAATAAGGGTTCGCTAATCTAACAAGTTTCAACAATAACTGATATTTAAATCGAATAACAATCTCAAGAGGTATATTGTAACGCCCCAGAAAATCGAACCTTTTGTAAATACTTTTAATAATGAATAAAATAATAATATTTATTATTATTATATGTTAGTAAGATGAATGTCGTTCTATAACCTAGAAAGGTCGGAACGTCGTAGTATTTTAACTACGTGAGAGAATTAAAGTGTTTGAATTTCCAAGACAAAAATAAAAGTTTTTAGAGAAATTTTTTGAAACACACTATTCTTCGATTTCTGCTTGGGAATTATTTTTGAACTTCTGAGAAATACGTAACGTTATAATATCAAGGTGAGATGGGTTATGTAATAATAATTCAATTATGGAAAATGCAATATTTCGCATGCAGACTTAATTTGAGAACGTTAAGGAATAAAATCAAAATGAAATAAACTTGTGGAATATTATATGAGGTACAAGTCGAATATGAATAAGGTATAAACCAAGTGGGATTAATGTTAAGCCAAGTGGTTGTTAATATAAAGTTCAAAGTAAAGTAAGGTAAGCCCAAAGATAAGTTAAGTAATTTAAGACCTAAGCCTAATTAATGATCAATTGGGTAAAGCAAGATCCATGGAGCAATCCATGGGTGAAATTGTTGGCCAAGAACTTTGTGTGGTGGGCAAGAAAGTTGAGTGGTTAGCAAGATTACTTAGGGGTTAAGTAATGAATTGTAAGGAGATTAGTTAAAGAGGTGAGATGTTATAATGTCCATTATGCCCTCACTTTGGCTTTCCTATAAATAGAAGGAGATTGCTAGTCATTTATCACTTGTTCAAAACACTAACAACTTCCAATACAAAGCAACTTATTGGTTAGAGAGAATAAACACTTTTAAGTCAAAACATCCTTTGCTAGATTTCCAAGAAGAAGAAGTTAGTCATCAAAGGTAATGATCTTATGATCTAATAATCTTCTATCTCTATCATTGTAGGGTGATAAGAGAAGTGTAGTCTAATAAGCATGTATGCTAAGAACATGTAAGAATTGAATAAGCAATGGACTTAAGCCGAATAAGTCATGGATAAGTAACTTAAACCTAAATAAGTTATGAAATTGTGATGAACTTGTCATATGTTTGCTATATGAAGTTAGTATGTTTAAAAAGATGTAAGAATGTTGTTTAAAGGACTTAAATCTATAATAAGTCACAAGGAATGAAAATTTGTAGTTCATAAGTTATTAAGTCATGAACTTATGAAGAATAAGCCAAAACACAGCTTGAAAATAAGTTGATGTATCATAAAAGTTGAAATGTCTATAGAATGAATTCAATCTATTTAGAACGATGATCATATCGTTAGTAACAAAGTTATGCCATAATTCACACGATTGGACGATAGTCGTCGAATTCGTGAAATTCTCAGAATGGATGTCATATTTTGTGTTTAAACTCAGAAACGTTGGTTTTTGATGAAGACAAGTCATATATGGCATTATAGAGTTGCGGACTCGAAAATGACCGGATTCTGACTTAGAACGAAGAAACGAGCGTTGAACTTTCACGAACGTTTATCGTTTTCGTTAAAAATGAACTCATAGGTGAATTTTTAGAAAATGAAGTCAAATAGATAAAATTCTTGGATGAACTTATAGAGTACGTAATTTTTGAACCGTAGGCTTTTGAACGAGCAAATTCGGACTTATAACGAAGAAGTTATGCGTCCGGGAATTTCGCAAAGTTGAAAATCTGTCAAAGCTATCCGAGGCACAGAGTTGGCACCGCGGCGCCAACCCAAGGCTAAATGATGGCATTATAGCACCAGGCACAGTGTCATAACCATTTATAGTTTCACGTCGCGGTGCGGCGGTTAGCACATAGACTCGCGCCGCAGCGCCGAGTCCGGTCCTCAGCCACAGTAAAGTGGCACTACAGCACTGATTAAAGAGAAGAAGTTGGCGCTGCAGCGCCAGCACTAGGCAAGACATAGTAGGGAAGGTTTATGAATAAGGAACGGAAGTAAACTAATTAACAAGGAACTAAATCTCAATTATGACATTGTTAAGGCATTATTAAACACTTAATGTATGATGATTCGAGGTTGATAATCAATTGAACATGAACATAATGACAATGTAAACTATATCGAAAAGCCAGAATCAGTAGTAACAAATCTAAGTCATGATTAGATTGAGAAGAAGGGTAAGACATAATTGTTCTCATACTTGATTATATATTACCTAATGTAGTATGTTATGTGATCATATATTGTAGAGAGTTTAAAGACTCTAACGAAAAGTAATTAAAACAGTAGCAGACGCTAAAGGCAAGTATTCTAACCCTTGTTTCAGTTCAATCTGAACAAGCTTTGTGATTCATGTATTCTCACGCATAAGTTAATGTCTGATGAAGTCAACGCCAATTCTTTCGGCTAGACTTACGATATGTTGGATTTCTTATAATCTATCAAGGTATTGTCAATGTTTTACCAAACTAATATTGGTGTAGTTTTCAAATGAAGAATGAATATGCTAAAATATTTTATCTTCAAACGACAGGCACGTGAGGTTGCCACAACTTAAATGTATACACGTTTAATGAATGTAGTGTTGATCAACATAGAGTACTATAGGCTGATCACCTAGACGTGCTCGTAAGTAATGTCGTACTTACGGACTTAGTGCCGGGATGTTCTTTTCAAAAGAACTTATGAAATGCTCAAGGTCTTGGACTGAAATTGATGTTTTACTGAATATTGTTGTTGTAAAACGTTTTGAAGAAAAAGAAGTGCTATTTTGAATTATCGATAGTACTTCGTAACTATTGTTCAGTTATTGAAGATATATGATTCCTATGTTTCAAGCATATTGTTTATTAGAAATGTTGTACTTGCTGAGCTAGTCATGCTCACACTTGCTTGAACCATATGAACACGGCTAAGATCGAACGGACCGAAGGCTCCGGCAAGTATAAAGGCAAGGCGAAGACGAACCCGTAGAATACTTATGTAATAGTATAGGGTGAATGATTGTAATATATTTGATATTATGACAAGAATAAATGTATTGGTTATCGAGAACTTGGGAAAATGTTAATATTATTTTGGTTATATAGAAGACATATTCGTTCTATTGAGGCTTTTCAATTGAATGTATGTGTGAATGGTAGTATCGTGTAGCACCATCTGTCGGGTTGAAAGATACCTGAATTTGGGGGCGTCACATGTTGGTATCAGAGCAGTAGGTTATAAAACTTAAGGGGGAGTTAAAAACCTTAAGTCATAACCTTAAGAGAAGTCAAAGAAGTAAAAGAAGAAAATAACCTTATAAAAATGCATTATGTATATGTTATGTATTTTTAATATTATACTGATGTGTACTAATCAACTTAATTGTGTTGTTGTAGATGTTAGGAGAAAATAGAGATGTACAAGCAATTAGTAAAGAATCAGTTAATCAGGTAGAGATCATACCGAACCCCATAGCAGTAGAGCCAGAAGTAGTGGTGGTTGAGTTTGGTGACTTAAAGAGCCTAGATTATATGTTCGTGTTTGACGTCATGCTAGAAGAAGAGGTGGAGGTAGTGTCCTTCAACCCAGTAGCGATAGCAGCAGAGATGGTTCTGGGGGAGTCAATGATGTCACTTTTTATATCAGTGTTGGATAGAAACATCCATTACTGTCAGGAGGTTAAGGAGATGAAAGTAGAGCTTCAGGCTGTCATAGAAGATAAGACAGACGTGGAGTCCATGTGGGAATAGGAGCACGATGAAAGGGTTTTGGCCAAAGACAAAGTCCATAAGCTGAAACATGAAGTTTTTAAGCTCAAGGAGGAGCTAAAGACCAAAAAGCAGAAGATAGGGAGAATGTCCTATATTCATAGGAGTTCTCATGCAGACTTCCAGCAACAGGTAGCTGGTTATCCTGTAGAGGCGGGGTAGACGCGCCATACTATCAATCGTGATATTATTGTTGGTCTTACCAAGGCGGATTTTGAGAATGCCTTAAGGTAGATGTATTCTATTAGTAGATATAGTAGATTAGATATGTAAATATCGTGTATCTAGTAGTGACGTAAAACCCTCTTTTGTATAGTAAATGGTAGTCTTTTATAAATCCCAATTTTTGGAAAGCAATAGCGGGAAAGTAATGTAATCAGCTTCAGCTGTGTAATGTAACCGATGTAGTATTATACTATAATGAATCAATATAAACCTTTTTCAGAACATGTTAAGTAATGAATGTTTAAGTTATTGTTTGAACATGAATAATAACTAACTAACAAGAAAGGAATAATAACAAAATGTGTTGTTTGTTGTATCAGCAAAATGCCTTCAAGAAGAGTACAACGTAATCAAGGAGCGAATATAAATCAACAGGAGGGAGATCCAGTTAACCCCATGCAGGAGTTTGTTAATTTGCTTACAGCAGCGTTTAATAGAACTGGGGCTAATATTCCTTTAAATCCTGGTGTAGTACGTGCTACTACGTTTAAGGATTTCAAGAGCGTGGGTCCACCGGAGTTCAAAGAAACTACGGACCCTATCGAAGCCGAAACGTGGGTGAAGTAAATTGAGAAGGCATTTGTTATTGTAAATGTTGATGAGGCCAAAAAGGTTGCTTTTACAACCTATATGATGAAGGGAGAGGCCAACTTTTCGTGGGAAGCCAATCAGGTTAGGGCCAAAATAGAGAATTTGACATGGGTCAGGTTCAAGGAGATATTCTTCGAGAACTACTTTCCCACGAGCATGCAAGAAAGAATGGAGATGCGATTTCTTGAGTTGAAACAAGGAGACATGATAGTTCCCCAATACGCTGCCAAGTTTAATGAACCGACAAGGTTTGCTCTATACCAAGTGGACACCGAGGTTAGGAAGGCGCGACGGTTCGAGCAGGGCTTGAAACCTTGGCTCTATAACCATATTTTTGTGTTCTAGAGTACTTCATTTGGGACCATTTTAGAGAAGGCGATAATCGTCGAAGGTGGTAGTGAGGCTCTGAGCTAATACCACAAGGATAAGAAGAACAAAGGGAAAGTGGATGGTGGAGTAAAGGTCGAAGGAGCCATTGGTAGTGGTAAGGGACAGAAGAGGAAAACGTTCAGCTCTGGGAATACCGGAGTGAAACTAGGAGACCTGAAGAGGAGGATGGAGGCTTGCAAGACTTGTGGGAAGACTCATTTAGGAGTCTGTCTCAAGGAGAAGGTCGTATGCTACAACTGTGGACAAGAAAGGCACATTTTGCCTAACTATCCAAGTCCGAAGAAGAACCATTGATGTTTTATGTGTGGGTCAACTGACTACATGAGGGGATGGACGGGAATAAGGGCGCCAATAGTTGTAAGTTAACTATTGGGGGTCCAGCGCAGCCGGGTAGGCCGATGGCCCGTACCTTTAATATGACCGTCCAAGATGCGATGGCTTAAGGGGGCGTAGTCGCATGTATTATTCCAATCAACGACCTAAATGCATACGTGTTGTTTGACTCGGGTGCTACTTGTTCATTTATCGAATGTGATTTTGCTAGACGATTAGGATTACTTCCCGAAAAGTTGCCTATACCTTTAAATATTAAGGTAGCAAACGAAGAAATAATTCCTGTTGAAGATATTCATAAGAGCTGTTGCGTAGACATACGGGGTTGTAAATTATCTATAGATCTGATACCGATAAAGCTAGGAGAATTCGACGTAATTCTCGAAATGGATTGGTTGGTAAACCATGGGGCAATTATAGATTGACAAAAGAAATGTGTGAATATTAGAACGTTAAGACAACCTCAAGTAGTATTTTACGGGAATAGATCGCCGGGACATTCGTGTTGTTTAACCATGACATAAACTAGGAAATTATTGAGGAAGGGGTGTGTAGGTTATATGTGTCATGTTGTTGATACCCAGAGAGGGGTAGCAACCATGGAATAAATACCTATAGTTAGAGAATTCGTTGATGTATTTTCGAGTGAATTACCGGGTCTTCCGCCAGATAGGGAGACCAAATTCGTAATAGACATTGTGCCAGGAGCGGCACCAGTTTCTAGGGCACCGTATCGTATGGCGCCAGTAGAAATGAAGGAGTTGATGGTGCAGTTGCAAGAATTATTGGACAGGAAGTACATTCAACCGAGTGTTTCACCGTGGGGAGCACCGGTACTGTTTGTCAAGAAGAAGGACAGTTCGTTAAGACTTTGTATCGACTACATGGAGTTGAAAAAGTTAACGATAAAGAATAAGTACCCATTGCCCACGATCGATGATCTTTTTGATCAGTTGAAAGGGGCAAAGTATTTTTCTAAAATAGATTTAAGGACGGGGTATCATCAGCTGAAGGTTAGGAATGAAGACGTACCAAAGACGACATTCAGGACTCGTTATGGTCATTACGAGTTTCTGGTGATGTCATTTGGGTTAACTAATGCACCAGCTGCATTTATGGATATGATGAACAGAGTGTTCAAACAATATTTGGACAAGTTCATCATGGTGTTTATCAATGATATTCTAGTCTATTCTAAGACGCTAGAAGATCATGCTGAACATATAAGATTAGTGTTGGAGACACTAAGGAAAGAACAATTGTATGCGAAGTTCACTAAGTGTGAATTTTGGTTGAAAAAAGTACAATTTTTAGATCATGTCATTGACCATGAGGGGATTTCAGTAGATCCAGCGAAGGTGGAAGCAGTGATGAATTGGGAACAACCGAAAACGTCGACTGAGGTGTAGAGTTTCCTACGGTTAGCGGGTTACTATCGGAGATTCATCCAGGATTTTTCGAAGATAGCTACTCCGTTGACTAACTTGACAAGGAAGACGATGAAATACGCGTGGACTAATAAATGCGAGGACAGTTTTCAAGAACTGAAGAAGAGGTTAAGTGAAGCGCCTGTTTTGTCATTACCAGATGACACAAGAAATTTTGTAGTTTATAGCGATGCTTCGCATAGAGGACTTGGTTGCGTGCTCATGCAGCATGGCAAGGTCATTGCGTATGCATCAAGGCAGTTGAAGGATTATGAGAAAGTTTACCCTACTCATGATCTGGAATTGGCCGCAGTAGTTTTTGCCTTAAAGATATGGAGACATTATCTTTACGGAGGAAACTGTGAGATATACATGGACCATAAGAGTCTAAAATATATCTTCACATAGAAGGAGTTGAATATGAGGCAGAGGAGATGGCTGGAGTTGATAAAGGATTATGACTGTGAAATCCTGTATCACCCTGAAAAAGCCGATGTAGTTGCCGACGCCTTAAGTAGGAAGGGTCGGGAGAAGTTGTGTATATTAACGGCTCAAATTGAGTTAATAACAGAGATGGCTAGGATGGAAATAGAAGTGAAGTTGCCAAGAGAATCAGAACAAATATTGTTTGCGACAGAGATTCAATCTACCATTGTAGAAAGAGTCAAGGAGGTGCAGCTCAAAACTGATAAGTGTGACCGGGTAAAGGAGTAGCTAACCAATGAAAAAGATACTAAATACAGTCTTGATAACAAGGGGTTATTAAGATTTGAATGAAGAATTTGAGTTCCAAATGAGAGGGAATTAAAGGAGCAAGTTTTATAAGAAGCTCACAGTTCGAGGTACTTGATTCATTCTGGTAGCACTAAGATGTATCAAGACCTTCGACAGAGTTTTTGGTGGCCGAACATGAAGAGAGAAACAGCTGAGTATGTGAGTAGGTGCTTGACTTGCCAGAGAGTTAAGGCCGAACATCAACGACCAAGTGGCTTGCTACAGTCATTGGAGATTCTGGAGTGGAAATGGGAGCATATCACGATGGACTTTGTGGTTGGACATCCGACTACTCAGAAGGGGTATGATGCGATTTGGGTAATAGTGGACCGGTTAACGAAGTCAGCTCACTTTTTGCCAAATAGAATTAAGTATAACTTAGACCAGTTAGCAAGACTTTATGTTAAGGAAATAATTTCCAGACATGGAGCACCAGTATCGATTGTGTCAGATTGTGATCCACGATTCACGTCGAACTTTTGGAGAAGTCTGAAAGAACAGTTGGGAACGCAGTTGAAGTTGAGTACGGCATATCATCCACAAACTGATGGACAGAGTGAGAGAACAATTCAGACGTTAGAAGATATGTTGAGATCTTATGTTATGGATTTCAAGGGTAGTTAGGATGATCATCTGCCATTAGTAGAGTTTGCGTATAACAATAGATATCATGCAAGCATAGGTATGCCGCCTTACAAAACCTTGTATGGAAGAAAATGCAGAACACCATTGTCTTGGGATGAAGTCGGAGAACGCCGAATGCTAGGCCCAGAATTGGTGCAACAAACATCAAATATAGTGAAGCTAATACGAATGTGATTGGTAGCAGCTCAAGACAGACAAAGGAAGTTTATAGATTTACATCGAGTAAATAGGGAGTCCGAGGTAGGCTTGTACACATTATAGAGTTACAGACTCGAAAATGACCGGATTCCGACTTAGAACAAAGAAACGAGCGTTGAACGTTCATGAACGTTTATCGTTTTTGTTAAAAATGAACTAATAGGGAATTTTTAGCAAACGAAGTCAAATAGATAAAATTCTTGGATGAATTTATAGAGTACGTAATTTGTTAACCGTAGGTTTTTGAACGAGCAAATTCGGACTTATAACGAAGAAGTTATGCGTCCGGGAATTTCGTAAAGTTAAAAATCTGTCAAATCTATCTGAGGCACAGAGTTGGCACCGCGGCGCCAACCCAAGGCTAAATGATGGCGCTACAGCTCCAGGCACAGTGTCATAACCTTCTGTAGTTTCATGCCGCGGCGCGGCGGTTAGCACATAGACTCACGCCACAGCGCCGAGTTCGGTCCTCAGCCACAGCAAAGTGGCACCGCAGTGCGGATTAAAGAGAAGAAGCTGGCACTGCAGCGCCAACACTAGGCAAGACATAGTAGGGAAGGTTTATGAATAAAGAACGGAAGTAAACTAATTAACAAGGAACTAAATCTCAATTATGACATTGTTAAGGCATTGTTAAACACTTAATGTATGATGATTAAAGGTTGATAATCAATTAAACATGAACAGAATGACAATGTAAACTATATCGGAAAGCCGGAATCAGTAGTAACAAATCTAAGTTATGATTAGATTGAGAAGAAGGGTAAGATATAATTGTACTCGTACTTGATTATATATTACCTAATGTGGTATGTTATGTGATCATGTATTGTAGAGACTTTAAAGACTCAAACGGAAAGTAATTAAAATAATAGTAGAAGCTAAATGCAAGTATTCTAACCCTTGTTTCAGTTCAATCTGAACAAGCTTTGTGATTCATGTATTCTAACGCATGAGTTAATGTCTGATGAAGTCAATGCCAGTTCTTTCGGCTAGACTTACGATATGTAGGATTTCTTATAATCTATCAAGGTATTGTCAATGTTTTACCAAACTAATATTGGTGTGGTTTTCAAATGAAGACTGAATATGCTAAAATATTTTGTCGTCAAACGACAGGTACGTGAGGTTGCCATAACTTAAACGTATACACGTTTAGTGAATGTAGTGTTGATCAACATAGAGTACTATAGGCTGATTGTGACACCCCTAAATCCAGGTACTTCATTCCCATAGGATTTGGTATTCACTAACCAAAACATTACATTTAACTACCCATGATCAAAGGATAAAGACATAATTTAAATAACTTCAACAATAATCTCTCCCATTAAAGGGTTACATCAACATCTCAAAAACAATCTCAGGTAATCTAGCCTTAAAATTATTACATCAATTGCGGAATACATTATAAAAGAAAATAAGTCTTATAACATCATGCATTTTAAATAAATTCTAAATAATTCTTTATCACTTGGACATCTTGCCCTTTCCTTTGCTAGTAGTTGGCTCATCAACTCTTTCGATTTTAGTTGCATTGTTAATTCCAAGAGTGAGCAAACAATTGCCCACTGACATAATAGTAATAATAATCATATGAGAATGAACAATGAATGTTGTACAATAACGAACTTGTTCTACGAACCGAAACAGAAACAAGTTCGAACTTTAAATATCCGAGGGTCTTAAGACCACGAACTATGTCTTTGGTATTTAGGTATTATTACCTTAACCTTAACAGTTATTAGACTGTACAGACTTTTCTTAACGTACTTAGGGGGATCATCCCTTTGTACCATGTATTGTGCACAAACATCTAAACGTTACACGTACAAAATCCCCTATGTTAGGGTTGCTCGTCTCAGTTTGAATTTAGAATTTTCACACTAAAGAAAATTTAGTTTGGAACTAGCTTATCGGTGTTTCTAGAATTTTAGAACACTTATTCAATTTCCATCAATAAAGGTTTAATACAAGAATGTATAACTGAACAATGCTATCAAAGTCAAAGATAGAATATTAACAATATATAACTGAATAAACATGATACACATGCAAAGTACTATGTTCAAAAGAGTTAGAACAATCTCATTTGAATCGACGTATTAGAACAATGTATGCTTTGTATAATAATTATAAAAGTGTAATTTGCTTGACGTAACGAATTAGATTACAAGAGCTTAATCAATCGTATATAAGAATAGAATCAATAATATTGCTTAATAGAATTTAGGAACTTGCATTCATTAATAAAAGAATGAAGTTAGAAAGCTTACTCAATGTAAGAGTTAAAGTTTAGAAACTTGCACAATTATGAAAGTAGAGTTAGAGAACTTGCCTTGTTTGTAAGCTACATAAGTGTAAAATAATCTCCAATTACCCTACATACATCATTACAATCGCAACAATAATTAGTTGTATGAATATTAATACTATGGGTATTAAACCATCATTTAGGTCATAACCCTATCCTAGCACCTAACCACGTTGGTTAACACCTTAACGATTCTGAAATCACACTATAAACCTTATCATTTATATTTAGCTTTTGAAAATATCACATTTAGTTCATTACATAACTTATTCAAGCGATCACTTACATTCTTTTACACTGTATATAATAACGCATGACAATCTGTTATTGTAGTTTATATTGTATCGTAACATTATTAACATGCATGCTAAACTAATATAAGTTCATTACACATGACCTGCAATTAAGCAGACTTCACTGTCTGAGACTAGCTACTCGTGCGGCCGCGCCAGTAATACAGTAGGTAACCGCGCGCCCATGCGACACAGCTCGTCGACGCCCAAATGTTGAGCGCCTGCGCGACAACCGCGCGCCAGACCGCGCGCCCGCACGATGTCTCAGTTCCAGTTTTTGCAGAAGCTCAAAATCAAACTCTACTTTGGCCAAAAATTCCAATTCAACAGAAAATCTCCCAACTTCAACATCTAACACTTTGCCATATTATAGTTATACATGCTAAACACCATTCTTTATACAAAAATATGACATAAACATTATTTTGAAGAATCAAAACTATATTTTTCCCAAATTTCCTTATTTTTATACTTTTAACGAATTTGATTGCCACAAATTCGTTTCTTAATCATTTGACACGATTCGAACTATGCCACTTTCGTTTCTTATCATATTATCACAATTCAACTTCAATTCGCAGATTACAACACATATAAGGCATGAAATTTGTACTTTTCTAAAGCCATTTTCAAATATTAACACTGTTAGTTATATTTCTTTCTTATAGTTCAATTTCACGTGTTTGATTGCTACCCCTTTTATATATACACGCCAATAACAGACTCTACAATACTATCAGACACCCATAACCCATATCTTACAATCAGCACTTAACAAAAACCCAATTCTAGAAAATGAAAATTACAAAACTGAGAGTATTAGAGGTAGACCTTAAATCCTTGATCGAATGCTATCACAAGATAACGAATCTCTCCTTCTCTTGGCAACTCACAAAGATGTCTCTCTCAATTTCTCATTCTCAATATTCTGCAATTCTCTCCTCCTCTGTTTTTCTATGTTAACAAGCCTTAGGAAAAAATAAGACGCGTAACCCACATATACTGACTCCCACGTACGTCCGGTAAAAACACAAAAAGGCTCGTGTCAGTTACACAAGACCAAAGGCCACAAGGCCATGTTTGGCTAACTAAAACTCCCAAACTAGATTATTATTATATTATTTATATTATATAGTTCCACTTGTCACACATGCAACACATTAAATAGCTTATAATAATAATAATAAAAATCTTATTATCATTATACTTATAATTTAATAAATAATTATATATCCAATTTAATTAATAAATTAGACACATCACTTTATTTAATTTTTTTATTTCCTTTAAATTAAACAATTCATTTAATTTAATTACTCTTTTAAATATTAAACAATTGATTTAATTCAATTATTTCCATAAATTAAATCCATCAGATAAAATTATCATTACTCAATTTAATTAACATTAATTAATTTAATTCACCACAATTCATCAATTAATTATTTTCCTCAATAAATAAGTTATTTAAAATATTTATTTAACTAAATAAATATTTAAATTAAATTATAAATTTCTCGATCGTTACACTGATCACCTAGACGTGCTCGTAAGTAATGTCGGACTTACGGACTTAGTGTCGGGATGTCCTTTTCAAAAGAACTTATGAAATGCTTAAGGTCTTGGATCGGAATTGATGTTTTACTGAATATTATTGTTGTAAAACGTTTTGAAGGAAAAGAAGTGCTATTTTGAATTATCGATAGTACTTTGTAACTATTGTTCAGTTATTGAAGATATACGATTCCTATGTTTCAAGCATGTTGTTTATTAGAAATGTTGTACCTACTGAGCTAGTCATGCTCACACTTGCTTGAACTATATGAACACAGCTAAGATCGAACGGACCGAAGGCTCCGGCAAGGATAAGGGCAAGGCGAAGACGAAGCCGAAGCCGTAGAATACTTATGTAATAATATAGGGTGAATGATTATAATATAGTTGATATTATTACAAGAATAAATGTATTGGTTATCGAGAACCTGGGGAAATGTTAATATTATTTTGGTTATATAGAAGACATATTCGTTCTAGTGAGGCTTTTCAATTGAATATATGTGTGAATGGTAGTACCGTGTAGCACCATCTGTCGGGTTGGAAGATACCCGAATTTGGGGGCGTCACATATATAATAGAATAAGTATTGTATAACAGATCATACTTTGAAAAGATTAATAATCTTGATATAACAAATTGACCTTGATTAATAATAACGAGAATTTGCTCGAAATAAGTTTATTAACTTGAATAACAATAACAAATAGGGTTAGCAAACTTGTCTCATGCGTAGATTACACGTTAATTATACACGTTCCTTGATTTAATCCTACATACCATTTACATTCACAATACCAGTCAATTATAACGTAACTAGTTATCGCAAGTTCATTCTTTGATCTAAACTCTGGTTATGACTATACTTAGTCAAATTATCATGCTTATTTTCATATAATATCACACTACACGAATAATAAGCTAACTATGCGTTCAATAATTCAATCAACATGTAAATGCCTTATTGACATGTTAAGAATCTATGTTAACATCTCATTATATGTCTAACACATTTTTATGTTCATTAGATTAGGTTACTATTACATTCATGGACATAAATAATCAAAAAAATTCATTTCTGAGCAATCTGCACAGTGGCGCTGTGGCGCCACCAACAAGCTTGTTCTTAACGCTGCGGCTTGGACTTTGGCTCTGCGGCACGGGCCTTAAGGCATGGAGTTGGTGCCACGGCGCGGAACTCCAGTTTTCAAATTTCCAATTCGCAAAGAACATAGAGTCAGGAAAAATTATCCTTGCATGATCATTAAATACATTAATTAAACATACACATATACTAGAATTCGTACATAATCATTACCCAACCTTTATAGAGTGATTTTAACAAGTTTAAACACATAATTACTTTAATCGAATTATATAATTTCACTGGTCTTGATGTTCTTGAAAGTTTTGAAAACAAAACATGAAGATTGGTACTACGGGTTCGTTATAACACTAAATCAGTCCATTCGAAGTTTTTTTTTCTTCGTTTTAACATGCATAATCATATACAAGTGTAAAATTTATGAGACAACATATGACTGACGTATTAAATTTACGTGTAAGGGCCATATGGCCATATTTCTATACTCTGTAATTTTGAAGAAACAATTTACGACATTTTTTTATGAAACTGATGTTATGGAACCATACAATATAGTAAAACATGCTATGATGACATATTAACACATATATTCACATAATCGTTACCCTTTCCAACTACAGAGATTTTAATCAGAAACTTGAAAGCCATTTTCATGAAACTTTAATGACGTAAATAAAACTGGGTTGAAGAGATTACCCTCAAGCAATCCTTCAATATCACAATTTCCTCTAACTCTCTGAATTCTCTGACTCTCAGGTTTTTGTTTCAAAATAACATACGTAATAATGAAAACTGATGAAGGCGCACTTATTATAACTAGTAACGTTGAGGTCAGTTAACCCATACGTGGTTAACTGCTCTCAACTTCCCTTAAAGCTCTGTTTGGTTATTCTTAATGACTCAAACCCATTTAATTTGATGAACTTCTTATACTATAGTTTAATAATATCACACCCATTTACACAATAAATCAAATATCTTATTTAATTTAATTTAAATATAATATAATAATTTCTCATTAATTCACATAGACATAAAATTAAATTTCTCATTTATTAATTATGTCAAACTATTAAATCTCTAATTATTTATTAAATTAATTAAAATAACATTATGTTTATTAAATATTTTATTTAATTCAATAAGCTCGCATAAATACATAATTTGAATAATAGAAATTCTTCACATTAATTTAATAAATATAACACATATAATTAAATTAATCTACCACAATTTCATCAATTAATTATTTAATCCAATAATTAAACCATCAAAAAATATTTATTTAATTCAATAAATATTAAAATTAAATTACAAAATCTCATTTGTCATAATTATTAAAGCAATTTGCTATCTTCTAACAAAGCTAAACAAGCAATTAAATGTATAATTTTAATTTTTTTAAAGTTTAGTTTACTTTTATTTTAAAAGTTCTCTGTATTATACAGAGTTTCATAAACAATCAGTTAAAGATATGGGTTAAACATGTTAATTTGTTCATATAAACAGTTTTTATATGATTTGTATATTATTTAGTGTTGATTAATCCATGAAAATAGGATATATGTGAAGAAATTATGTTTATAGAGAAATATAGTGATATAAGTATGATATAACTTATTTTAGAATAAAAATTGATGCCTAATTCATATTTGTATGTGTAAATTGATTTTTGATTATGAAAATACATGAAGAAACGAAAACAGTGGGTTTCAAACTAACTGTTTTAGTTAAAAAATGAATTCATAGCGATTAATTTTGCTAAGAATGTAAAAAAGTGAAGAAATACTAAAAATAGTGAGTTTAAAGGTTGTAATTTGGGAGTTTATGTTGTTTATATGGTTAGAAACATGTTAAGACTAGTAATTGTTGTTTCTGTGAAGTTTATACAACTTGGGTAAGTTGGTATGATTGTTAGAAATGAGCTTTTAGGTCAATTTGGCTTTGTTATGTGTTCAATCGTGAACTGCATAACCTGATACCAGGTACCCTCGCCCCAGCAGGCATTACTAGTGTATTTTGTGCCGCCCCAGTAGGTATCCCACCCCGACGGGCTTTTTTAGCTCAAAAACCCCGCCCCGACGGGGGTGGGTAGACTGACCAAGTGTTAGAGAAAATCTGACCGGACATATTTTACTAAACTTGGCATAACATTTTCATATGGACTCCGATTGATGTGATTCAAGATTATCCGGAACGAGGACGAGTTGACCTACAACTTTTGTTCTTTAAGGTTTGCAATTTGAAGTCTTTAGTAGGGGTCAAAATGGCCATATTTAGGACTGATGTGCATTTAGAGGCAATCGGAGGGCGTTGGGATGCATGTATGCAAGTGTAATCCTTTGTGTGTTAATCAAACCCAATCTAAAGAACATGATAAGGTGTTGGGCATGTAATAAGATGTTATATCTGGTTATTAACGTTCATATGTTGACATGGCATGATAATTTGATAAGTTGTAAAAGAGTTAAAATGTGATGCTCATGAAATGATGTTATGTTTTTTAAACATAAGATTCGAGACTTCGGTAATGTAATATGTGATTTGTGGTAGTAAGAAAAACTTAAACTAAGTTAACAGGCTATACTAAAAGTGGGAACTAAACTTATGAAGTTAATATTAGTGTAACTAATAAGTGTTGTCAATGCATATGGTATGTGTAGGATTTGTGGTGAACGTGAGTAATGATCGTTTAATCTACGCACGAGGCAAGTTTCCTAATCCCACTCTTATGTGTCCTAACTTGATTTCGTTTATGCAATTTTATCGTGTTTACAAGTTATGCAAAGTTATTTTTTCTGTTTTCTTGTTAGAAATTGGAACCTTAGCTTACCATTTTGTTCAAGCAAGGTTTATTATATCTTTGCAATGCTTTGAACTTTATTCTTAAAGCATGATTTTAGGGAATTACATTATTCATTTATGGATCATAACCACTCTGTAATACGTCATTGTTGAACCCTTGTATTGTCATTAAACTTTTGATTTAACTAATCCTTAGTTGATGTACGCTGAACTCTAAATTATCGTTAAAGCTTATCCAACCCAAACTTCCTTTGGTGCGGACTCATATTTTAAAACTGAGATGAACAACCCTATTTTAGGGGATTATTTAAGCGTAAACGTTAAGATGTTTGTGCACAATACATGGTATGAAGAGCTGATCTCCCTAAGTACGAGAAAGAAGGTCCATATAGTCTAAGGACTATTAAAGGTTTAAGTAAAAATTCTTATAACTGGGACATAGTTCATGGTCTTATGACCCTCAAATGAATTTCAATTTTAGTTTTTGGTTATCGATGCTATAATATGTTATTCAATTCAGTTAAACTTATTAATTACCAATTATTATGTTTTCATTAAGTGAGCATTTATTTGGCTCACTCTTGCATATATATAACCATTGCAGCTAAAATTGAGAAGGTTGATGAGCCAACCAATAGCAAAGGGAAATGAAAGATTAACAAGTGTTGATGACTTGTTAATTTATTGAGATTTATGTTTTCAGACTTGGTTTAATTATATGATGTAATTAATTAATTTTTCGCATTTGATGAATGTTTTAAGGTTAGACAACTTAGGATTTATTGGATTTAATTATGTAACCCTTTAATGGGAAGTTTTATTGCTAAAATTTTATTAAATTTGGGTAGTTAGAAATAAATGTTTGAACAGTGAACACCAAATCCTATGGAATAAAGTACCCAAATTTAGGGGTGTCACATGTATGGTATCAAAGCCGACTCTCGAAAGCTCGGGTTGGGTCATCTGATCGAGTTGCCGAAGGTGGGGACACGAAGCCAGTCGGTATTATCCCACAATGGCTAGAGAGGCAAAGATCTTTGGGCCGTGTGTGTGATCAGTTCTGACGGGGACGTCAGGAATTTAAGTGGGGGAGTTTGTAACACCCCAGTCCCACATCGAAAGATAGGGGAAAAATTTCTGCATATAAGAAAATAAGTTACTACCAATAGTACCTTCAAGTCATGACCTTTTGAGTGAGCCTATAGTGGACTAAGATGACCCAAGAAGATACTATTTGTTTTGAACTAGGGATTTAACCTGAGTTATTTCATATGGTATCAAAGTCATAGGTTATGAATCTTAGGTGAGGGGGGAAACCTTAGGAAGTAACCTTATAAGAGATTGTAAAGATTGTGGTGATAAACTCTTATCAAGTTTTAAGGAAGAAATAATAAAACACTCTATGTGCTTATGTGGTTACAAATTATGTGCTCGTGAGTGTCTAGTAGTGACAGTTAGTAATTAAAAACTTAAAATTTTTGTTGTCAAGATGGCTAATGTGGGAGAATCCAGTCAGGCTAGGGAGGAGGGACCTCAGATGTCTAGAGAGGAGGAGCCTCGAGATGTTCAAGTAGTCTGGGAATAGCTAGTGCTAAGGGAGTCATCTCTGTTGGTCACAGTTGCTAGTTATGCCCCGGAGTTTGAGCAGGAGAGGTTACCTGATGATGAGGATGAGGTAGAGACGGATGAAGACCCTATGGAGCTACTACAGACAGATGAAGAGGAGAAAGAGGAAGAGGAAGAGATTCCACTAAACTCTATTGCAGGTTAAATGTATGACGAGGTGTATGATCGTAACATTGAGCTTTAGGATAGGGTCAGGAAATTAGAGGAGCTAGTAGATCAATGACAGACTTTGATAGCGAAGAAGGACGATGAGATCCAGGATCTGGACAAACATCTCGGTAATGTAGGATGGTAGCTGATTGACACAAAGGGGGAAAAGGAGGAGATGATAGAAGAGGTTGCGAAACTGAAGGATAACCTAAAAGAAGAATTTGCCAAAAGAGTAAGAGCTGAAGATGCTTACGAGAAGGCTTCCCAGCATGCAGACGTAGCAGAGGGAGAGGTCAAGATGGAAGAGATGGACTGTGTTTTCAATACTACGATAAATAGAGCTCAAGACCGAGTCATGTACTCTCCAACTCAGTTCGAGGAGTTGCCATGGTATATGTTAGATCTGAGAACAATGTTCTGTATTATGGAAGAGGAGCGTCATAAGGCTGTGCAGCGACTTAGTAGGCCTTAATAGAAAGTGTAATTATTGAATGAATAACTATATAATAAATAAGATGTAAATCCCAAGTGTTATGTGACCAATGGGATATGATAATGTTATCCTGAAACTTTATTAGTTCAGGAAAGTGATGTAAATAGCAGTGATGCTATCATTCCTATGTCTTTAAAAGAGTATGAATGAATAAAGTGTTAATATTTAGTCAAGATGTTGTGTATTACGTGTTGATCTTTTATGATATGAAAGTTAAGTAGAAAATACTTATAGGATTGAGGAATAATCTAATAAGTGTATTTTAAACAGAAAATACCTCAAAGACGTCAACCACGACAAAGAACCCGTGAGGGGTCTACCAGTAACAACAACGCCAATGCTAACCCAGTTTAGCAGTTGGTAACATTATTGATGGGAGCACTTTAGAATCAGTTATAGAACCAGGCAGCAACCTTTAAAGATTTTAAGGCGGTGGGACCACCAGAGTTTCGTGGGTCCATGAATCCAGCTGAGGCATAGACTTGGATCATGGAAATAGAAAAGGTTTTTAACGTTACTAGAGTCGGTGAAGACCAAAAGACTGCTTTTGCAACATTCATGTTGAAAGCAGAAGCCAGCTACTGGTGGCAGGCAAACAATACCCGAGGGGGACATGAAGTAATTGCATGGAATAGATTTAAGGAAATATTTTTTGAAACCAATTTTCCAGAAAGCTCACAGAATCATACGGAAGTCCAATTTTTAGAGCTGAAGCAGGGTACGATGACGGTGTCGGAGTATGCAGCAAAATTCAATGAGTTAGCGAGGTTTGCACCATATCAGGTTAACACAAACGAGCACAAGGCAAGAAGGTTTGAACAGGGACTGAAGCCCTATTTGTACAATAGAGTCTCTATGTTTTAACTGAAAACATTTGCAGTAGTACTTGAGAAGGCGATTATCGCGAAGGGTGGAAGCGATGCCTTAACAAAATATAATCAAGAATAGAGAAAAAAGAAGAATGAGAATGAAGGCAAAACTGGTGGTAGCAGTAGTGGAAATAATAACCTGAAGAGGAAGTGGAATGAGGGTGCTGGTGCTGGAAGTCAGCAGAGTAGCCAGCACAAGAGGAAATTTGAAGCGTGTGATACCTGTGGAAGAAATTATAATGGCATATGCTTGAGGGATAAGCGATTATGCTTTAACTGTGGCCATGAGGGTCACATTGCTCCAAATTTCCATCAACCGAAGAAGAATGCTTGTTACACATGCGGGTCTAATGATCATTTGGCTCGTGAGTGTCCTCGAAAGAAAGCTGGAGGTATAACTAGAAGCAAGGGAGGTGGCAGTGGAGGTACATTGGCTATTGTTGGACCGACGTCATCGAGCAAACCCACAACCAGAACCTTCAACATGACTGTGTAGGATGCGGTGAAGTCAAAAGATGTGCTGTCAGGTTTCATTCCAATCAATGATATACATGCTTATGTATTATTTGATTCGGATGCTACTTGCTCATTTAATTTATATTTGACGAACTTACTAAGAGTTTGGGGCTGCCTAGTGAAGAGTTAAATTTCCCTTTGAATATAGAAATAGCGAATATGGAGGTGATTCCTGTTAGATGCATATATAAGAACTGTAAGGTAAATATTAAGGGAAATATTATGACAGTAGATTTAATCCCGATTAAACCTGGGGAGTTTGATGTTATACTGGGGATGGATTTGTTATTCAATTATGGAGAGATAATTGATTGCCAAAATAAATGTGTAAGCCTTAAGACTCCGTCAAAGATAGTTTTCCATGGTAGAAAATCACATAGACAAGCGAGTTGTCTAACGAATATGTAAGCCAAAAAGTTATTGAGGCAAGACTGTGTAGGATATTTAGCTTACATAGTCGAAACTCAGAAGAAGGGAGTGAAACTGGAGGAGATACCAGTTGTTAGGGATTTTGTGGACGTATTTCTGGATGATTTGCCAGGACTTCCGCCTAACAGAGAGATTGAGTTCGTAATCGATCTAGTATCAGGGACTGCTCTAATATCGAAGGCCGGTATAGGATGGCTCTGGTGGAGATGAAGGAATTGATGGGACAAGTGCAAGAGCTGCTAAACAAGAAATACATTCAACCGAGTGCATCACCGTGGGGGCGCTGGTGTTATTTGTGAAGAAGAAGGTTGGGTCAATGCGTCTTTGCATTGATTATAGGGAGTTAAACAAAGTCACTATTAAGAATAAGTATCCGTTACCAAGAATAGATATCTTGTTTGATCACCTGAAAGGAGCTAGATACTTCTCGAAGATAGATTTGAGAAGTGGATATCATCAACTAAAGGTAAGAAAGGAGGATGTACCGAAGACGATATTTAGAACTTGGTATGGACACTACGAGTTTCTGGTAATGTCTTTTGGTTTGACCAATGCCCGTGCAACATTCATGGATTTGATGAACAAGGTGTTTAAACCATTCTTAGATAAGTTTGTGATGGTGTTCATTAATGATATCCTGGTGTACTCCAAATCTCTAGAGGAACACGTGGAACATTTACGTTTGACGTTGGAGACGCTACGAAGGGAAAAGTTGTATGCGAAATTCTCTAAGTGTGAATTCTGGCTAGAACATGTATAATTTCTTGGCCATGTGATTGACAAAGTTGGGATTTCAGTGGATCCATCAAAGGTTGAAGCTATAATAAATTTGGAACAACCAAGGACACCATCAAAGGTGAAGAGTTTCTTGAGACTGGCAGGTTACTACAAACGGTTTATTCAAGACTTTTCCATGATTTCCACTCTGTTGACAAATTTGACAAGGAAAGCTGTAAAATTTGTTTGGACGGAGAAATGCGAAGAGAGGTTTTAGGAGTTGAAAAAGAACCTAAGCATGGCACCTGTGTTATCATTACCGGATAATATAGGAAACTTTAAAGGACTGGGTTGTGTGCTTATGCAAAATGGCAAAGTCATTGCATATGCTTCAAAGCAATTGAAGGATTATTAGAAAGGATACCCGACTCATGATTTAGAGTTGGATGTGGTGGTATTTGCTCTGAAGATATGGAGACACTATCTCTATGGGGAAAAATGTGAAATATATACGGACCATAAAAGTCTGAAGTATATTTTCACACAGAAGGATCTGAACATGAGTCAAAGGCGATTGTTAGAACTGATAAAAGATTATGATTGTGAAATATTTTATCATCCGGGTAATGCAAATGTGGTTGTCGATGCATTGAGTAGAAAGGGTCGGGAGAAGTTGACGTTGTTAACTACTCAGGATGAGCTCATTTCAGTAATGGAGAAACTAGAGTTGGAAGTAAAATTTCCAAACGAATCAGATCAAAGATTATTCCAGATGGAAGCTAGCTCAAGTTTAGTGGACATGGTAAAGAATGCCCAACTTTAAGATGAAGGATGCGAGAAAATCAAGGAAAGAGTGTCTAAAGGTAGTGAGGTGAAATTCAAGATCGATACTGAAGGATTACTAAGGTTTAGGGGAAGAATTTGGGTTCCGCCAGTACCCAAGATTAAAGGCAAAATTTTGACTGAAGCTCATAATTTAAGATATTCAATTCACCCGGGGAGCGCGAAGATGTATTAGCATTTATGACAGCATTTCTGGTGTCCAAATATGAAAAGAGATGTTGCAGAATGTGTCACGAAATGCTTGACATGTCAAAAAGTCAAGGTCGAGCATTAGAGACCAAGCAGATTACTTCAACCGTTGGAAATACCGGAATGGAAGTGTGAGCATATAACAATGGATTTTGTGGTAGGTCTTCGGATCACTCAGAAAGGGTACGATGCAATTTGGGTGATTGTGGAAAGACTGACGAAATCAACAAACTTTTTTCCAATAAAGATTAAATTCAATCTGGATCAGTTGGCAAAGTTATATGTCAAGGAGACCGTTTTGAGACATGGAGTTTCATTGTCAATTGTGTCAGACAGAGATCCGTGATTCACATCAAACTTTTGGAAGAGACTACAAGAATGTATGGGAACACAGTTGAGAATGAGTACGACCTACCATCCTCAAACGGACGGCCAAAGTGAGCGAACAATCTAGGCGTTAGAGGATATGCTGAGAGCGTGCATTATGAATTTTAAAGGAAACTGAAATGATCACCTATTATTGGCTGAATTCGCCTACAACAATAGTTACCACACGAGCATTGGCATGCCGCCTTACGAAGCATTGTACGGTAGAAAGTGCAGAACTCCACTATACTGGGTTGAAGTTGGTGAATGTCAACTATTAGGACCGAAACTGATATAGCAGACCGCTGAGTTTGTCAAACTCATCAGAGCAAGTTTGATAGCTTTTCAAGACAGACAGACAGACAGAAGAAATATACCAATCAACACAGACAAAATCATGCATTTGACGTTAAAAATTTTATTTTCCTAAAAGTTTCCCCTTGGAAGGGCAAGATTCGGTTTGGTAAGAAAGGAAAGCTAAGTCCGAGATTTATTGGACACTTTGAGGTGTTGCGAAGAGTAGGGGAAGTAGCTTACGAGGTAGCTCTACCTCCAGAATTGGAATATGTTCACAATGTATTTCATGTTTCGGTGTTACAATAGTATAAACCCGATTACAAGCATGTGATCAAGTATGAACCATTACGATTTGATAAAGATTTATCTTACGAAGAAATTCCTATCCAGATAGTTGACAGGAAAGAACAAGTACTCAGGAATAAAGTGATACCTTCTATGAAGGAAATATGAAAGAATCACAATGTCGAGGAAGCTACGTGAGAACTCGAAGACAAGATGATAAAAAGCTATCCTGATTTATTTGTTTGATCTATATCTTTGATTCTAGGGACAGAATCCTTGTAAGGAAGGAAGAATGTGACAAATGAATTGTTTGAGTTGTGATTTTGAGAAAAGAATCCTTGTAAGGAGGGAAAGATGTAACAATCCAGAATTTTATATGTAATTTCAAATATTTATTGAATTAAATAAATATTTTAGTTGATATATTTATTGTTAAATAAATATTTATTTAATTTTATTATTTATTAGTTAAATAAATAATTCATGAGTAGTGAGGAATTAACTTGATTAAGTGTAATATGTTAATTAAGTTGATATTCGATAATTTTGTATGTTGAAGTTAATTACATTAAAAGAGTGATGAATTAATATTCTAATTTAATTTAATAATTAAATTAGAGAGTTGATAAGGATTAAATGAATTGTTACAATATTGTTTTAATTTAATTTAGTAATTCAAGTGATGTACTAAGTTATTAAATAAAATTATAATGAGAATTATAATTTTGCGGCAATTTGATAATATAATATTTTAATTTAATAACTTGTTGTTAGTTTAATTTAATAAAATTAGAATATATGAATTTAATTAAATAAAGTGTGGCAATAAACTATATAATAAATGAGTTAATAAAATAAATTAAAAGATTTTTAATTCAATTTTTCCAAACAAGGCTTAAGGATTTTAAGTCTTTAATTTTAAATTTGTTTTAGTCAAACAAGCCTTATGGCTTTTGATTTTCAAAAGAACTGTAACTAACATCAGTTATTATATGAATTAATATGTAATATATGTATATGTTAGTTATATTACGTTATTATATATTAGTTATATTATATTATACTGTGTTAAGTTAGAAGAAGAGAAAAAGAACATAGAAGAGAAAGAAGAGAAAACACAGAGAAAGTGTTGCCTCTTTTTTTAGTTCTAACAAAAGATCTCTAACTCATGCAAGCATACATGTGTCAACAAGTAATACAGAGTAAGTCGAGTATTGATCCACGGAGAAAGATTTCTAAATTAAACTATTATGCATCAACTAAATCACTATTCTTATATGCTTAAACTAATCCTTATGATTGTGAATTACTCTAAAATCAAATAATAACTAAAAGAAGAATATTAATGTAATAAATCAAATCTGGAAATAATGGGATCCTAACGTCATTTAATAGTTCATCTAATTATAACCGTCTTGCAAGATTATTCACGTATCACAGAAAAGTAGCCAAGAGCCCTAATGTAAACATAACCATTTTTTAATGCATTATGACCTACTTACATAACATCCACATGCGATAGACACCATGTAATCCTTAATAAAACCAACCTCACTATATTTCTATGTGAAATTGTAGCAATATTGAATTTAAGCACCAGCCCTTATATAACTCATACGGTGAAACAATATATGTCTATCTGGTTCACGAAATACAAAGCTAAGCAAAATAGCCCCATATATGCATGCTATCATGCTTACAATCCATACTCGCATGTTATTTTTTAATTCCATACAAGCACATAAAACGAATGGTGATCAATCATTCATGCATTCAAATCAACCATAATAGAAATTCCTTATGATACACAAACAGTCCAGCAATCAGGCCATAAGTTAGACTACGTATTAAAATCCATTAGAATCCCATAATGGAGTTTAGTTCATGACTGAACCAAAAGCCATTATGGGATCAAAACAACGCATGGAAAATAAATAAGCAATTGAAAGAGAATAGATTGAATTGATCAAACCCAATTGCTGATTATAATCCAAACGTAACGTTCAAATCCTCACCAATATCCAGCAACATAAAAGTAGTTCATCAACAATGATTGAAATCCAAAGAAGAAGTAGAAAATAATACGTCTATGCTAGGCTCATCAATGGAAATCTCTCAAAGCATAAACCCTAGTTCTCTATTGTGAAAAACACGCAAAAACTAATGATAAAATGCATCTGGTACCAACCAGAATTGTTTTAACAAACTCCAACTCTTACAATTTAAAAATTAAAATAAAATTAATTAGCAGCTGCAGATGTCACGCGCGGGCGCGTGAGTCCCCTTTGTAATCATCGCGCGGGCGCGGGTGTGTAAAGTAGGCTCTGTCCAGTTGCTTGTGCGGGGGCGCGTGTTGAAGCCTGTATAGCCGCACGGCCGCGCGGCTTCTGCAACTTGAATTCTCAGGTTCTACTGCTGCTTCTGTTATGTGTCATGCTGCTACTGATGCTTTAACATGCAACTGTTGCTCTTTTGTTCACCACTGCTTAGCTCTTTTGTTCACTCGATCCTCATGTTGTGCCTTCATTGATCACATGCCATCTACCAATGTCGAGCTCATGCCATTTCCTGCACTTTTGCACCAAAGGAGTTCTCAATACATGCAATGCAAAATATTATGAAATGTAACTAAAAACACACTAAAATGTACTTGAGATAGGTATAGTTCTCGTGAATTGATATTTAATAAGTAGGTATAAACCCACTTATCAGAAAGAAAAGAGAGAGAGAGAGAGAGCTCTAGAGAAATTTCAGAGAAAATTAGAAGAAGAGGAGAATTATCAAAGCAATTTGCCATCTTATAACAAAGCTAAACAAGCAATTGAAGGTATAATTTTAATTTTTTTAAAGTTTTGTTTTATTTTATTTTAAAAGTTCTCTGTGTTTGAGTTTCATGAAGAATTAGTTGAAGATATGGGTTACACATGTTAATTTTTTCATATAAACAGTTTGCATATGATTTGTAGGTGATTTAGTGTTGATTAATCCATAAAAACATGATATATGTGAAGAAATTGTGTTTATAGAGAAATATAGTGATATAAGTATTATAGCATCCCCAAATCCGGGTACTTTTTACCACGAATCTGGTATACTATTTCTATAACTATTGTGGAAGATATAAACATAAATTATTTATATATTAAACTTTTACAACATAAACCCCAAGGTCTACAACCTTAACTTAATACATACCTTCAATATTTAAAAAGTTTTACAATGCTATTTTCGTCAGAAAATTTAATAAATCTAACTGCACCACAATTTAATCTTGAACTTTGACTTTGCTTCTGTCTTTATTCGAGCTTTCATCTAAATCTAAAATTTTTTATCATGATATAGCAAGGGTGAGCATCAAATTTGCCCAGCAAGCATAAGTTTAATTGAGGATATATCATGATTGAAAGAATTGGACAATAAGCTGGCTAACTTTCAACAATATAAACATTGTGAAAGAGCATAAACAAATTTTCTTAGCTGAAAGACCAATGAAAGACCAAGTCAATAAAAATGAATGGTCAATAATGAACATGAACAGATTAACTGAACCAAATGGTAATGAAGGTGATTAGCCTTTCATACTTGATGAACATTTACAATATGCACAACGTGCGAATTAATAATCAATATAGACGTGAATAATCAACAACAATTATTCATTAACATGCTTTGAACATGCAACTCAAGTTTGAGTTAAGGAAAAACTTGCCTGATTCGTTGACTACTGCTACGCAGTTTAAGTTAACTTCTTTTGGTAAGACATATCGTTAATAATTAGATTGGTCTTTCAATCAGCATATTCTACTTTGTATAATAATACAATTACTTCATTAATAGATTATCTAACACTTAATCAAATATTAGATAACATCTTAACACATCAGTATTATTATCATTCTTCAAAAATTCTTTAATCACTATATCATAACCATTATAATTTAACACTCGCTTTTTCATTTCATAAGTTATTCTTTAACATCTAATAAGTTAAATACTAATCCAGCCACCTGGATTCTAAATCCAACAACCCAAACTGCAATCCAGCTAACTAGATTCCAAATCTAACAACTAAATTGCAATCCAGCAAGCCTAAATTTACCAATCCATCAATCCAGCAAGCTGGATTCATCAGATTTTCCAATCCAGCAAGCTGGATTCCATATCTCATTAACGAAAATACCAAATTAATTTATTATTTTTCTATCTTTTGGCCATGCATATATACATATATTTCATACACAAAAAGTATTTTTCCATAATTTTCTAACTTCCGTTGGTATTTTTCAAAAATTATTTTTAGTTAATTCCTTAAGAAATTAGCTACCTCGTGCTTACCTCCAGAAATTCCCATCTCTTGGCACAATCTTATACGTGTTAATGTGACACTCCAGTTTAAATTTCGTGGCCATCGGAGTTATAGAACTCCGGTTATAGCGATTTTTGTCAGAAAATCACAAAAATTGAAATGGTCATAACTTGGTCATTGTAAGTCGGAATAAGCTCACTTTTGGACAGAAACTACTTTATACCATATATTTTCATGTCCCAAAAGGCCAGAATTTTTCTCACAAATTAAGTGGCTGAAACTGCCCTTTTAAAATTTTGGACAGAAGCTAAATGGCATTTTACAGTTTTTCGTGCTTTGCTAAAAATATTCCATACGGAAATCTACAACTCCTTTTTCAGTGATTCCACTTGGAGATGTTAGGAAACTTATCATATTATCCTCTCAAATTTTTTCAGAATTTTTAAACGCCAGAAAAGTGATGAAATTACCCCTGGTCCTGACTATTCATAAACAGTCCATTTTTCTCAAAATGCACAAAACTGTTTTTCCTAAAACAGTCACTACGACTTGTGTACTCAACATTTTTGTGTGCTACCACTTGGCTTTATTAGTTAACTTACATATCTAGCACCTCTCTTTGACAGATAGTAAAAATAAGGTGTAGATAAAAAACGGTGGAAATCCAAAATACATAGAAATTTTATGGCTTATAAACTAGAAAAATCACTTTTCTTTATTTTTGATTTCCAACTAAAACAACACCCAACATGGGTAAATCTAAACATGAAACACTCATTAACATGTATATTCATAGTTTTTGAGTTTAGAAAACTTGATTCAAGATTTGATTTGGAATAATCAAAAATTACATAACAAAAGGTATTTATACCTTTGATTTTCATGCTCTTCTTCTTCTTCTTCTTCTTCTTCCATGGATAGCTATGGAGTTAAGAAAATTTTAAGAAAACTCTCCCTCCTCCTCCTCTATGGCTGCCGAATCCTCTCTACTCTCTCTCTCTCTCTCTCTCTATTTGGTTTATTCTTGGTGTTAGCTAGATGAAGGAGATGAAAGAGAAAATTAAGATAGCTGTATTGTTGAAATCTTGATCACATGCTCCACTCTTTCTTTTTCCTCCATGACATCCCGCCATGTGGCTGCCAAATTATGCTCCACTAATTCTCTCTCTCTCTCTCTCTCATTAAATCACCAAAGCTTGCCTAGAAGAATGAACAAAGTGTTGGCCAAATAAAGTGAGGACACATAGGAGGGTTGGTGAGAGTGGTTCACCAACTAAATTAAATAGACCACATTCTTCCCCCCTCCTTTTCTTCCTTCTCCACATCCGGCCATGTGGCTTAAGATTGCCCAAAAATTGATTTTTGTTTTATCTCTTATTTAGTATATCAAATGACAAAAAGGCCCCTCTCCCAATGGGCTAAATGTTGGGTCAAACTTTTAATTCTTTTGGGCTACTAAATTTAGTTTGTTTGGGTTATCTAATCTATAATCTCTTGGCCTTTGAATTTAATTTCTTTGGGCCATCCAATATTTCATTTGGGCCATAACAAAATATAATATTTCCAACACTCTTAATATTATCATTCCCTAATTATTTAATTAGGGTTTTTATTTCCTCAAGTATACATAATTCCTTACTCATGCACATTTATTTTCTTGACCTAATTAGACTTGCTATAATTAGGTTATAAAATTAATTAACCGAGATGTATAAAATAAATCTTTTAGAATTAGTATATATTTTATATACCATAATTCTCTCATCTCATAACCCTTAAGTTATTCAACCCTTCATTCCTCATATATAATTAGGATTACACTAGTTTCTTTTATTTGATTATGTAATAAACAAATATAAACCATCACATAATATTCATATTCACTTACTCACATAATCATTAAAAAAATTGTGACATGCTCCACAATTCTCTTAGATTAGGTTACTAGTATATATTTAAATACTAGAACCACTAAATAAAAATAACCCTTTAGGTAATTTAATTCTCATACTTAATTTAAATAACTTATTTAAGTTATACAATTTATATTGTATAATTAAATTTAATTTCCTCCTCCTCTCCATAAATTGTTTTCAAACAATTTATTTATATATTAAATATATAATTTAATATATTCAATCATTTATTCAAATATGAATTTAATTTACTAACTGCTTGATACCAATATACATATTTGCATATTGAATCTCCTCTCATATTTTTACTTCTCACACTAATTTTTGACTTTTCTCCATAAAAGTCAACTATTGACTTTGACCAAAAGTCAACCTTTACATATTTTGTGTTTACTGTCCATTCTGACTAAACTTGACGTCTCGGACGCAACCGAGCAGTCCGTGCTTCAAAATTCTATCTCTAACTCAAATTTTGAGTTTTCAATTACTTCATTCTTTTTACTAATCGTATTAACTAACGACTTTATAGTTATTCAAATTCTTATTTGCCAGTCAAGGCCAACGTTCAAGCTATGTTAACTACTAACATAGTTTTATCTTGATCCTTATATTATTAACTTAATTCATCATTCATCTTGCTAAAATATTTATAGCACCTTACTAAGTATATATATTTCTATACATATACTCATCTTCGCTTAATCTCATAGCTTTTCTTCATGTGAAATCTTATTTCTTTAATAAAATTTTCATATGTACTTATATAACCTTTCTTAGACTATTCATTTTACATCAAATTTATAGTTATCGTAGTACCTCATTCTTGATATTCCTTCAAGTACATATTAATTTATTTCTAGGGTTTTGGATTTTTGTAACCCATATTTTCTCTATTCTCTTTCGAATAGCAAACCATATAGGTTTTACTTGAAAATTTTAAATAAATTCTCAAATTCTCTTCTAGGTTTTATTCTTTAACCTTTATTCTAATCATTCGAGATTTTATAAATTTTCGGGTTGTCACATTCACCCCTTCTTCTAAGAATTTCATCCCCAAAATTAAAGCATACTAATCTCTGCTTATTCGATTGATCAAAACTAGGTTTTTAACTTAACCTTTACGATTTCCTCATTTGAGGATTTCTCATCTATTATCACATTTCACCATAACTACTCACTAGGAGTTTACATCTTCTAAACATTCATCAAAACTAGGTTGTCATAATAACCTTTATTCCATCATCTCAGATTCTACTCGTACATAACGAGTTCACACTATTTCATATTCATCATCACATACTATCACAACATTACTCTAAAGAGTTTAAAATATTCATATCTGTATGAGGGATCATAAAAACCATGAACTTTGAGGTTTAGGGTATTTCTACCTGCTACCTCTTTCAATTAAGAAAGAAAGGTACTCTACCTCTGAAATATTTTATATTTGGTATGTTTACAATCACAAAGAAGGTAAACTACCGATGCGGGTACTTTAGAGGATCAGTCTGTTGTACCTTAGTAATCGGAACTACTATATGCTTTCTTAGATTGAAATATTTTATCCAATTAGTGTATCCCCATTTTTAAGGTTGTTCACCTCAGACTTATCATAAGATTCCGCACCAAAATAATTTGGTTTGGGATAAGCTTTCAAAGAATACTTTGAATTTCATAAACATTTGTCTAGCTGAATCAAATACCTTAGACGCATATCAAATAATTTGAATTTCAATTGAAACATTGCTAGCCAAATTTAGTTGGCAATAAATTATCTTTAAAATTCTTAAAATCATTTTGACGTCATGATACCGCACTGTATATACAGTTCGTTTGAGGATTCCGTCATTTTGTGACTTTGTCATACTACATCATTCCATAGTGGGTTGACGATATTTAGATCACATACCACACTAGGTAATTATGCATTGATAACTCCATTATTTTTATCGTTCTGCATCAGGTTCCATGATACATTGATGATATATAAAATACATTTTGACATCTCAAATCATTTTTTTCTAGCCGAATCAATTAGCATAGACTCTTCTTTAAACCATTCAAAAATCTTTGAAAATCATCTTCTTCTTTTTTATGCTATCATGCCGCAACAGGTAACGATGTGTTAGTAGTACGAAGCCCACTTCTACACAGTTGTAACCCTATGTTGAGGATAACAAAAATTCATTTTATTTCGAAAGGTATATCAGTGCGAATTTAGCTTGATGTCAAAAACTTTGAAGTCTAGCATAGCTAGAAGATTTGGAATACATATGCTTCCACCATCAACTTCACTTTCTCTACTGATTCATTACTTAATAAGTCTATCTATTTCTATCATCCTCAATTCTCTATTCACAACTTTCTTATACCTAGTTCATCAAACTTACCACACATTATGAGTTCAGGAACTTTTCACAATCATATGAGTTTCAGAACTTATCCTAGACAGGCCATAGGCGTCCATTCGCTGAGGGGTTCAAAAACATACCATATGATTATGAGTCATGAACTTACCATAAGTATGAGTTTTAAGAACTCGTAACTAATCCTTATATTCTCTACCTATTCGTTATACACATGAGAAAAGAATCACCTTATCAACATGTATATAGCAAATAGTGCCACATCAGGTTCCAATGATTATCAATGTAAGAAACTAAGTGGTTATAACCTAAGGTACCCCTACCTAAGGTTTATAACCTACGGCCTTGATACCACCTGTAGCATCCCCAAATCCGGGTACTTTTTACCACGAATCTGGTATACTATTTCTACAACTATTGTGGAAGATATAAACATAAATTAAACTTTTACAACATAAACCCCAAGGTCTACAACCTTAACTGAACGTATACCTTCAATATTTAAAAAGTTTTACAATGCTATTTTCGTCAGAAAATTTAATAAATCTAACTGCACCATAATTTAATCTTGAACTTTGACTTTGCTTCTGTCTTTATTCGAGCTTTCATCTAAATCTAAATTTTTTTATCATGATATAGCAAGGGTGAGCATCAAATTTGCCCAACAAGCATAAGTTTAATTGAGGATATATCATGATAGAAAGAATTGAACAATAAGCTGGCTAACTTTCAACAATATAAACATTGTGAAAGAGCATAAATAAATTTTCTTAGCTGAAAGACCAATTCAATAAGAATGAATGGTTAATAATGAACATGAACAGATTAAATGAACCAAATGGTAATGAAGGTGATCAGCCTTTCATACCTGATGAACATTTACTATATGCACAACGTGCGAATCAATAATCAATATAGACGTGAATAATCAACAACAATTATTCATTAACATGCTTTAAACATGCAACTCAAGTTTGAGTTAAGGAAAAACTTGTCTGATTCGTTGACTACTGCTACGCAGTTTAAGTTAACTTCTTTTGGTAAGACCTATCATTAATAATAAGATTGGTTTTTCAATCAGCATATTCTACTTTGTATCATAATACAATTACTTTATTAATAGATTATCTAACACTTAATCAAATATTAGATAACATCTTAATACATCAGTATTATTATCATTCTTTGAAAATTCTTTAATCACTATATCATAACCATTATGATTTAACACTCGCTTTTTCATTTCATAAGTTATTCTTTAACATCTAATAAGTTAAATACTAATCCAGCCACCTGGATTCTAAATCCAACAACCCAAACTGTAATCCAGCTAACTGGATTCCAAATCTAACAACTAGATTGCAATCCAGCAAGCCTGAATTTACCAATCCATCAATCCAGCAAGCTGGATTCTAAATTCTTCAATTCAGTAAGCCTCTTTTAAATTCAGCAAGCTGGATTCATCAGATTTTTCAATCCAACAAGCTAGATTCCATATCTCATTAACGAAAATATCATATTAACTTATTATTTTTCTATCTTTTGGCCATGATTATATACATATATTTCATACAGAAAAAGTATTTTTCCATAATTTTCCAACTTCCTTTGGTATTTTTCAAATATCATTTTTAGTTAATTCCTTAAGAAATTAGCTACCTCGTGCTTACCTCCAGAAATTCCCATCTCTTGGCACAATCTTATACGTGTTAATGTGACACTCCAGATTAAATTTCGTGGCCATCGGAGTTATAGAACTCCGGTTATAGCGATTTTTGTCAGAAAATCACAAAAATTGAAATGGTCATAACTTGGTCATTGTAAGTCGGAATAAGCTCACTTTTGGACAGAAACTACTTTATACCATATATTTTCATGTCCCAAAAGGCCAGAATTTTTCTCACAAATTAAGTGGCTGAAACTGCCCTTTTAAAATTTTGGACAGAAGCTAAATGGCATTTTACAGTTTTTCGTGCTTTGCTAAAAATATTCCATACGGAAATCTACAACTCCTTTTTCAGTGATTCCACTTGGAGATGTTAGGAAACTTATCATATTATCCTCTCAAATTTTTTCAGAATTTTTAAACGCCAGAAAAGTGATGAAATTACCCCTGGTCCTGACTGTTCATAAACAGTCCATTTTTCTCAAAATGCACAAAACTGTTTTTCCTAAAACAGTCACTACGACTTGTGTACTCAACATTTTTGTGTGCTACCACTTGGCTTTATTAGTTAACTTACATATCTAGCACCTCTCTTTGACAGATAGTAAAAATAAGGTGTAGATAAAAAACGGTGGAAATCCAAAATACATAGAAATTTTATGGCTTATAAACTAGAAAAATCACTTTTCTTTATTTTTGATTTCCAACTAAAACAACACCCAACATGGGTAAATCTAAACATGAAACACTCATTAACATGTATATTCATGGTTTTTGAGTTTAGAAAACTTGATTCAAGATTTGATTTGGAATAATCAAAAATTACATAACAAAAGGTATTTATACCTTTGATTTTCATGCTCTTCTTCTTCTTCTTCTTTTTCTTCTTCCATGGATTGCTATGGATTTAAGAAAATTTTAAGAAAACTCTCCCTCCTCCCCCTCTATGGCTGCCGAATCCTCTCTACTCTCTCCGTAAGACCCCAACTTTTATAAATAAAGATAAATTTTCTATAAATATCATTTTTGAATATTATGGAGTTAATTTGATATAATGTTATAGTGTTGGGTAATATTTATAAATTTTGCAAAGTACGCAAGTTGTTATATAATATTCGATTGGTCGGAGAATATTCGTTTTAACAAGGAATATTCGTACAAGGGCACAATCATTGGTGGACCCCACAATAGAATTATTGTCGGATTGAGAAAACGACAAAAATATTTTATTAAAAATAACGGCGGAAGTTTTACCATTGATACTGTTGAACTACTCGGTAGTAAAAGTACAGTAATATGTGTAGTTGCATAGTAGCACACCGTATTGATTATTAATGCTTATGTGAGAAGTCACTCAGTTTGATTCAATTATTGTCAGTTAATAATATAAATTATTTAGCGATAATGACGTTTTGTTTTATTCGTATTATTAACGTAATAAAACAGAAACATCTTTTTATATAAAACAGAATACTTTATTAAAGTTATTCTATAAATAGAATATATTATATTTTATTTAAAAGATTTTTCTTTAAATATAGACCGTCAGATTAAAGTAATCAATCTGGACCGTTCATGGATTAGTTACTATGCATTCTATTTTTCTATAAATAGCAGCTCATTCCTTCATTATTTCTTACGAATTCACTAAACTCTAGAGAGAGAAACTATAGAAAGAAACTATAGAGAGAGAGAGAAGAAGAGTATTCTGCTACTTAACTACTTCCTTATTTCAGCTCTTCTTTAAAATGGTAAGGGGTGTTATTTTTTCTTATTTATGAAGAGAACTGTTGTTATTTCATTTTTTATTATTCTGTTGGAATAACTTGTATACGCGGTCTACCCTATACTTGGTGACATTCTTCTGTTATTCTGTTGGAACATCCTATCTGTGTGTTTTACACCGGACCTGGTTCCGTCTTGTTATTATTCTGTTGGAACATCCTGTCTGTGTGTTTTACACCGGACCTGGTTCCATTATTTATTATTCTGTCGGAATATCCTGTCTGTGCGTTTACGCCGGACCTGGTTCCATTATTTATTATTCTGTCGGAATATCATGTCTGTGCGTTTACGCCGGACCTGGTTCCATTATTTATTATTCTGTTGGAATAACCTGTCTGTGCGGTCTATAGCATGTCGGGTGATTTCTTTTGTTATTCCATTCTTTATTATACTCAGTTGGTTAAGTTTTAACTTCTATACTCCATGAAATCAGTGGAATATCCTTGATAATTGCGGTTCATCCAGTATCTTCTCATGAAAATATTCTTCTAAGCATTCTTAAATTTTACTTCACAAAGCAGTATCATGTTGACAATTTGGACGTTGTTAATTCTTGGATAAATTAATTCTTGAACTTGTTTTATTGAATTCTTATATCATTGTCATCATCCTCATGTTTATAAAATGTTAAAAGTCATATGTGGCCTGTAGTGCATAGATGGACTTGGTATGATTATGACCGGGGATTATTCGGTATAATCATGACCGTAATGTTACAAATGATGTGGTAAAAGTCCTCATTGGCTCGTAGTGCGTTGATGGACAGTTGTTGGCATGATCATGACCATTAATGAATACACGAATATCCTTGGCCGTAGTGCACGGGTGATTCGATGATGTGGATTATTTTATTAAGCTGAGTCCCAGCGATCACAGTGTTGAAAAATCTTTTAAATCATAAAAGATAGTAGAGTTTATTTTCTACTTGACTCTTTTAATGGATTGCTTGTTCTGCTGCAGTTAAACTTGATGTCTATTATATTTTATCAGTTTAACATTGTTGAAGGCTAATGATAATTTATTCTACATTATCTTAGTCATAATATTTCTTACTGGGCTAGTTGAGCTCACCCTTTCTTTCACTGTTCTCTTCAGGAAATGAGAACGTAGCTGGGGCAAGTCGGGGAACGGAGTGATGGTCCGAATGATAGTATTAGTTAGTAGTCCTCACTATTCTATGTAATAGTTTGTTAATAAATGTAATGAGGACTCCTTTTGAGTATGAATACTCTCTAGAAGATAATATTTGTATTCAAACTCACAGTTTATGTTTTGTCGTATTGTACACGACAATTGTATGAGTAAGTTGTATTTGTATTCTGTACTATGTATCTGACGACCCAAGATGGGTGATGTATACCTAATTTTGGGGGCGTCACAGGCATGCTTGAAACATAGGAATCGTATATCTTCAATAACTAAACAATAGTTACGAAGTACTATCGATAATTCAAAATAGTACTTCTTTCCCTTCAAAACATTTCATCATGAACAACATTCATAAAGTTTGGTTCAAGACCATAAGCTTTCCATACTTTCTTTGAAAAGGACAACCCGGCACCAAGTCCGTAAGTCTGGCATATCTTATGAGCACGTCTAGGTGATCAGCCTATAGTACTCTATGTTGGACAACACTACTTTCTTTAAACGTATGTACGTTTAAGATTTTGGCAACCTCACGTGCCTGTCATTTGAGGACAAAACATTTGTTTAGCATACTCAATGTTCTTTTAAAAAACCGCACCAACATAGTTTGGCAAAACATTGACAATAGTTCAATAGATTATAAGAAATCTATGAAGCATCTTAAGTCTAGCCGAAGGAATTGGCTTTAACTTCATCATATATCAATTCATGCGTAATGGACATGAATTACAAAGCTTGTCCAAAGAATTTAGACAAGGGTCAGAATACTTGCCTTTAACGTCTGCTACTATTTTAATACTTTTCATTAGAGTCTTTAAGGTCTCTACAATACATAACCATATAACATACCACATTAGGTCATGAACAAGCATGCATAGTTCCTAATGTATCTTACCCTTCTTCTCAATCTAATTGGTCCTTAGATTGTTTAATCATGGGTTCAAGTTTATCACATTACTTTGCTCTTATTTTCACATTTGAGTGACTTATCTTCAACCTTTAGTGTATTACTTAAGGTTTATAACATCCTAATTGATGTTACTTTAGGTTTAGCAATGTATTAGTTCATTACTAATCAACCAATTTCCTTTCTATCCTTGTAAGCTTTCATTACTATGCTTGGTTTAGTGCTGGCGCTGCGGCACCAGCTTCTCCTCTCTATGTCGCGTTGCGACGCCACTCTTCAGTGGTTGAGGTCCGGACTCGGCACTGCAGCGCGAGTCTTAGTGTTAACTTTCACGCTGCGGCGCAAAACTTCAGTAGCTCATAGCCATTCTTGGCGCTGCGGCGCCACTTATATTTTCTTGACTGGCGTTGCGGTGCCAGTCCTCAGCACTAGAAAAATTTTGACAGACAAATTTTTATATGAGATTCCCGAGCTCATAACTTCTTCATTATAAGTTTGAATTGGCTCGTTCAAAAGTCGTTAGCTCACAAATTACATGCTCTAAGTGTTCATATAAGAATTTTATATTTTCGAATCCGTTAACTCAAAATTCACCTTTTAGTTCATTTTAACGAAAACGATAAACGTTCGTGAACGTTCAACGCTCGTTTCTTCGTTCTAAGTCGGAATTCGGTCATTTTTGAGTCCGTAACTCTTAAATGCCAATTGAGACTATTCTCCATCGAAAACCAACATTTTCGATTTCCATATCAAAATTTGACTTCCATTCCGAGAATTTCACGATTTCGACGATTACCGTCTAATCTCGTAAATTTCTTCATAACTTCGTTACTTGAGATTTTTACACCGTTCTAAATGGATTCATTCCATTGTCACAACATGTATAATCTAAGTCTACAAATGATGGTGTTAAACTTGTCCATCAACAACAACATAATCAAATGTTTTCAATACTTTCAATGGTCTAAACTTTCATACTTTGGATTTCACTTCACATGGTTTATTAAAGTTTAATTTCCATAACAACCATCCTTATTCTTTCTTATACAAACTCCATCAATCCTCACTTCTCTAAAAAATTACCAATGAAGAGAGGAAGACAAATGGTATAGGATCTTACCCTTGAAGTTCAAACTTTGTTCTTCCTTGTTCTTCCTTGAATTATGAAAGACTAACTTTTTCTAACTTATTCTCTCTAACAATTAAGCACTTATAATGTTTGTGGAAATATAATAAGTAAGACATGATCTAACTCCTCTTCTATATATAGAGATTACAAAGTGAGGGCATAGTAGTCATTTAGGCCCTTCCACCTCCTTAATCCACCTCCTTAACCACCTCCTTACTATTCCAACCTTGGTCACCAAGTAAATCACTTTACTTGGTCACCAAGATGTGCCATGTGATCATGGGGCCCACATGGGTTGCCCCATGGGTCATCTTACCCATTGGATCGATCCACGGATCCGTTTCTTAAGTTGGGCTTTAAGTTAATTAACTTAACTTATGCTTAGGACTTGTATTAACAAACCTTTGGGCTTTAACATTATTTACACTTGGGCTTGCACATTGATCCCTATTGGACTTTACATTTCCTACACAATCCTACAAGTCCATTACATATGGCTTAAAGCCTTATAACGTAATATATACGTATTAATCTCATATTCTAACTCGTATACTTATTCATCATATACGGCATACCCTCATTCATACATACTTGTATAATACCTCGTATCATACTCGTATTCATTACCTTGTACAATACTCACGTATCATACGACATTAGCGTTTAACTTCTTAACGCTTTACTTTTCCTCACGTTCTCGAATTAAGTCTGCAGGTGAAAAACTGCATTTGTCATACTTGAATTATTATTACATAATCCATCCTCCCTTGATATTCTATCATTACATATTTCTCGGAAGTTTAAGCAGAAATGCGTGAATAATATTTTTCCAAAAATTTCTCGGAAAGCTTTTATTTTCGTCTTGGAAATTCAAACACTTTAATTCCTTCACGTAGTCAAAATAGTACAATATTCTGACAAATCTAGGTTATAGAATGACATTCATCTTGCTAACACATAATAATAACATATAATATAATTTTATTCATTATTTAATTAAATAAAATTATTTTATAATAAATCTGAATTTCTCGGTCATTACAGAGGAAGCTGAAGATAGCTCCAAGGATGATGCATTTAAAGCTGACAAAATGTTTGAGGGTACTGAGTAGGCTGCAAGGGGTTATTGATCAACAAAATACATATTGGGCACTCAGTTCTGAAGCCTGTAGTGACATATTGATGATAGGGACAGACTAGAGGATAGAAAGTTAAAACGAATAGCAGCGCGTCAAGACCATCTTTTTCTACACAAAATGCTTTCAATGCTTCTTTGGCAGAGGCGTTTGCTAGAATGAATCCCACTGCTGCTGACCAGTTCCAATTCCCAAGTCCGCAACCACTACTAGCATATCGACCATCAGATTTAGACGTTGAGGAGGTGCCACCTCCTGCTTAGTTGTTGCAGGGAAGTCCTCTTGTGCCTTATCGCTGTATTTTAACAATGAGGACATTGTTTATGTTATGTTTTGGGGAGTATTAGTATTTGTCTAATATTGTTTAGTTCTATTCATGTTGAATATGTCATTTTGCATGTATAGTGTATTTTTACATTTGTTAGTTAATACTAGTTCATGTTTGTATTGTATATTAGTTGCATCATTAGTATAATGTAGTTTAGTTTTTGTAGTTTAGTTTATAAATAGTTGTTATTTTTGTTTTAGTCATGTAAAAAAAACTGAAAAATCGAAAATCTCAAAAATATTAGTTAGTTTAAAGTTTTTGTTTTGCATTTAGTTCATATTTGCATGATTCAAGCTTTTAGATGGTTGAAGTCTATTTGGGCCAATGATGAGATTGGAATTGCGTAGACAAGAATAGTATTGTCTTCTAGGGCTTTGATGTAATTTTTTATCATGACTTAAATCTTTGCCTATTTGAAACTGGTATAATCAGGATAGCACCATAATAATGACTAGGTTGACTGATTGGGTTTAAATTTACACATAATGGACTTCTTAAGGAGAATGTTAGTTTGAATAAAAGAAAGTCATGAATAAGTGGTGATGGCTATGATTAAGTAGAAACCTAAGTTTGGGGGAAGATTTGGGATATATCTAGAAAAAAGGAAAAAAGAATGAAAAAAAGTATGAATAAACACCATGGCTAGTTTAGTTATGTGGCCTTTGTTACTTTAGTAAGTACGCCCGAGGGGATGTCTCTACACCTAGCGCCCTAAAGCTGTGACACCCCCAAATCCGGGTACTTCATTCCCTCAGGTTTTGGTGTTCACTTTATAAAAGCATTCATATTTAACTACCCAATCATAATAAAATTGAATAATAAATCTTTCCATAAAGGATTACATTAATAAAATCTCCCAGGTTATCTAACCATTACATACAATCACTCAAATGCGAAAAATTAAATAACTCCATTACAATCATTAAAATAAAGTCTGATAATAAAATATCAACATGATTACAAGTCATCAATATGTGTTCATCTTTCCCTTTCCTTTACTGGTGCTAGGTACATCGACCTTCTCAACTTTAGTTGTAATAGTTATATAAGCAAGGGTGAGCAAACAACGCTCACTTGAAATGATAATGAATAAATCTTTACAACAATTGCCAAATAATAGGCTCAATAGAACTGAACAATATGTTCTATTAAAGACAATCAAAATTCTGAATCATATATCTAAGGGTCCTAAGACCTCGAATTATGTCCACAATTATAAGTAATCTTTCAACTTAAACATTAAAAGTCATAAGACTATAAGGACTCCTCGTACTTAGGGGGATAAGCCCTTCGTACAATGTATTGTGCACAAACATTTCAACACTATGCATAAATTATCCCCTAATCATAGGGTTGCTCATCTCAGCATTTAGAATACAAGTCCGCACCAAAGTAAGTTTGGTTTGGATACGTTTCAAGGGTAATTTGGAATTCAATGGTCATTAACTAAGGATTAGTTGAATAAAAAGGTAACTCTATGTTACGGAATAAACCATAATTGAATCAACATTGTATACTAAGTTTATGATTTAGGAATAATCTAATAGCATAAGTATTGAATAATACAACATACCTAGCTTTGAACAACATTAAGCTAAGGTTAACACCATAGAATTGAATATTAAGCATGCACAATAAGTAATAACTTGAACCATAAAACTTGTTCATCAGAATGAAGATTATTGCATGCTAAAATAACAAGTTTACGTTTAGAAAAACTTGTGCAATGCAATAATAGAACTAGCTCAACGAAAGTGTAGAGTTAGAAAAACTTGCACTAATGCGAATATTCAATAATAATACTAGATGTGGAATCATCAACAATAATTATCTACTAACGTGCTTGAAAAATAATAACTCGAGATTGAGTTAGAGAACTTGCATAAACATAAACAAGTTAGATACAATAAACTTGCACAATGTAACAATAGATTTAGAGAACTTGCGTAATCATAATCCAGATATGGTAAGGAACTTACCTTGCTTGTAGGCTAAACCGTAACAACTTGAATCACAATATATATATATATATATATATATATATATATATATATATATGAGTCCGGATCCAGTCCGGAATCCCGGACTTTATAAAATACGGACCTTTTTTTTTTGCTTTTTTTTTTGAAACAACTAGAAAAAAATAAAAAATTATGGAATTAAAATTTTTTCATAATACAGTGTTTTTGGTGTGATTTGGGTACGTATAACAAAATATGTATGTACAGTCTGTGCAGATTGTACCACCACTTTTTGGTATAGGTATTCAAAACACGTCCAAAACATTGTATTATGAAAAAATATCAGTTTCATAAAATATTAAATATTTTTTTTAGTTGTTTTAAAAAAAAGCAAAAAAAAAAAAATAGGGTCTGTATTTTAGGACCTGTCCGGGAGTCCGGACAGGATCCTGTGTGTGTGTGTGTGTGTATGTGTGTGTGTGTGTGTGTGTGTGCCATCATGACATAATTAGTTACTACCAACATTATATATATAAATAAGTATATACATCATGTAAGGTTTGATTTTTAATCACGTAATCAAATTATATCAGTAATAAAACTAGTAGCATATTCAAAATATGCTCATTCTTAGTAAAGAAATACTGAAATAATATCTTAACAGTCCTTCTATTAAATCAGAACAACTTTTTCAGACTTTGAGTAATTAAAACACTGTCTGACCATTCTGCTAACTCGCGCTACGGCGCCACAGTTTACACTGTAGGCCGGCACTGCGGCGCGTGAGGAACAAGCCAATGCTTGGCACTGCGGCGTGGCACTGGCACTGCGGCGCTAGAATTGTACTGCTGGGCCACGATGCGGCGCCGAACTACGGCCCTCGGTGACCAGCCTCGGCAACAGCATAAACAAAGCCAAATTTGGCCTACAAGCTACTTTCTAACAACCAAATTAACATGTAATACATACAGAGACTTCACATAAAACATAATTTAAAGACTCTTAACATGATTTTACCCATATAACAACATAAACATCGAATTTAAAACATCTAATTTCACTATTTTTTGATAAAACTTCACTTTTTCACATTTTCAGTAAAAATCATCACTGTGATTTTGTTTTTCAACCAAAACAATTAATTCAAAATACCTTGTTTATATTTATTCATCCTCTTTCGAATTCAATAGTCAATTTATATATTATACAAAGAATTAAACCTAAATTTTACTCTAAACCAAGCTATATTCATATATTTTCATACCAATTCACTGTAATATGGTGTTCTTCACAAATATCTACATAACATGAATTAATTCATCTATAAACTTATGAAACAACTTTATAACAACCAATTTATCATATAAAACTATATATAAAAAATAACTCAACCTCTACAAAGATTTTACAGATAATTTTGGAAGAGAATACAACTATAACTTTTGAAAAATAAAAGAGTTAAGATTATACCTTAATTTTAGAAGATGATGGCTAATCTTTGATTATCAAGCTTTCTTTTTCCCCAATTCTTTTCTCAATTTCTCTAGACTTCTCTCACTTCTCTCTAAATTTTCTCTATAACTATTATTCTAAATTTAAATTAAAATATTATTATAATAATTCATTTAATCATTATAAACTCTCTAACTTAATTTATAATTTAAATTAGAATATTATCTCATGATAATTAATTCCTCGACTCCTTAATTATTTATTTAACAAATAATTAACCAATCAAATCAAATCAAATTAAATATTTATTCAACAATAACCACATCCATTAAATATTCATATAATTCAATAAATATTTAAAATTACAATTTAAAAATTTGGATTGTTACATCCTTCCTTTCTTATAAGGATTCTGTCCCCAGAATCACAGTTCAAACAAATCATTCGTCATATTCTTCCCTACTTACAAAGATTTTGTCCCCAGAGTCGATGACACAGATTAAACAAATAACTTAGGATAATCTTTCATCATTTTATCTTCGAGTTCCCACGTAGCTTCTTCAGCATTGTGGTTCCTCCATATCACCTTCACGGAAGGTATTACTTTATTCCTGAGCACCTGTTCTTTCCTATCGACTATCTGGACAGGAACCTCTTCATAGGACAAGTCTTTATCAAACAGTAATGGTTCGTACTCGATCACGTGCTTGTAATCGGGTTTATACGGTCGTAACACCTAAACGTGAAAAACATTGTGAATATTTTCCAATTCTAGAGGTAGAGCTACCTCGTAAGCTACTTCTACAACTCTTCGCAGCACTTCAAAGGGTCCAATAAACCTCGACCTTAGCTTTATCTTTTTATCAAAACGAATTTTCCCTTTTCAAGGAGAAACTTTTAGGAATACGTAATTTCCTACGTCAAATGTACGATCTTGTCTATGTTGATCAGCATACTTTTTCTATCTGTCTTGGGCTGCTACCAATCTTGTCCTGATGAGTTTGACAACCTCAGCTATTTGTTGTACCAGTTCTGGTCCTAACAGTTGGCGTTCACCGACTTCATCCCAGCATAGTGGAGTTCTACACTTTCTCCCGTATAATGCTTCGTAAGGTGGCATACCGATGCTCGTGTGGTAACTGTTGTGGTAGTCAAATTCCACCAATGGTAAGTGTTCATCCTAGCTCCCATTGAAATCCATGATGAATGCTCTCAGCAAATCTTCCAATGTCTGGATTGTTCATTCACTTTGGCCTTCTGTTTGTGGATGATATGCCGTACTCATTCTCAACTGTGTTCCCATACATTCTTGTAGTCTCTTCCAAAAGTTTGACGTGAATCACGGATCTCTATCTGACAGAATTGACACCGGCACTCCATGTCTCAAGACGATCTCTTTAACATACAACCTTGCCAACTGATCAAGGTTGAACCTAATTTTTATTGGCAAAAAGTGTGCTGTTTTTGTCAGTCTGTCCACTATCACCCAAATCGCATCGCATCCTCTCTGAGTAGTTGGAAGTCCCACCATAAAATCTATTGTGATGTGTTTCCACTTCCATTCTGGTATTTCAAACGGTTGAAGTAATCCGCTTGGTCTTTGATGCTCAGCCTTGACTCTTTGACATGTCAAGCATTTCGTGACACATTCTGCGACATCTCTTTCATGTTTGGCCACCAAAAATGACGTCGTAGATCTTGATACATCTTCGTACTTCTTGGATGAATTGAGTATCTTAAATTATGAGCTTCGGTCAAGATTTATTCTTTAATATCTGGTACTACTGCAACCCAGATTCTTCCCTCGAATCTCAGTAACCCTTCGGTATCGATCTTGTATTTCACTTCTTTTCCTTTGTTTACACCTTCCTTTATTTTTCTTCATTCTTCATTTTGTAGTTGAGCATTCTTCACCTTGTCCACTAAAGTTGGACCAGCTTCTTTCTAGAATAGTCGTTCATCAGATTCTTTTGGAAATTTTATTTCCAACTCTAGCTTTGTCATTGCTGAAATAAGTTCTTCCTGAGTGGTTATCAGCATCAACTTTTCCCGACCTTTCCTGCTCAAAGCATTTGCAACCACATTCGCTTTGCCTGGATTATAAAAGATCTCACAATCGTAATTTTCTATCAATTCCATCCATCTTCTTAGACGTATGTTCAGGTCCTTCTGAGTGAAAATATACTTCAGACTCTTATGGTCCGTGTAGATCTCACATTTCTCTCCATAGAGATAGTGTCGTCATATCTTCAGAGCAAATACTACTGCAGCCAATTCCAAATCATGAGTCGTATACCCTTTCTCATAGTCCTTCAGTTGCCTTGATGCATATGCAATAACTTTGCCTTTCTGCATAAGGACACATCCTAATCCTTTATGTGAGGCATCACTATACACCACAAAGTTTCCTGTACTATCTGGTAATGACAACACATGTGCCACACTTAACTTCTTCAAATCTTGAAAACTTTCTTCACATTTTCCGTCCAAACAAATTTTACAGCTTTTCTTGTCAAATTTGTTAACGGAATGGCAATCTTAGAAAAATCTTGAATAAATCGTCTATAATAACCAGTCAGTCCCAAGAAACTCCTCACCTCCGATGGTGTCCTTGGTTATTCCCAATTGATTACGGCTTCCACTTTTGATGGATCCACTGAAATCCCATCTCTGTCAATTACATGCCCAAGAAATTGTATATGATCGAGCCAAAATTTACATTTGAGAATTTCGCGTACAACTTTTCCTTTCTTAGTGTCTCCAATGTCAGACGTAAATGTACTACGTATTCTTCTTGAGTTTTGGAATACACCAGAATATATTCGATAAACACCACCACAAACTTTTCCAAGAATGGTTTAAACACCATGTTCATCAAATCCATGAATGCAGCAGGGGCATTGGTCAAACCAAAAGACATCACCAAAAACTCGTAATGTCCATACCGAGTTCTGAATGCCATTTTCGGTACATCCTCCTTCCTTACTTTCAATTGATGATACCCACTTCTCAAATCTATTTTCGAGAAGTATTTAGCACCCTTCAACTGATCAAACAAGTCGTCTATTCTTGGCAACAGATATTTATTCTTAATAGTGACTTTGTTTAATTTCCTATAATCAATGCAAAGACACATTGACCCAACCTTCTTCTTCATGAATAACACCAGCGCTCCCCACGGTGATACGCTTGGTTGAATATACTTCTTGTCTAGCAGCTCCTGCAGTTGTACCATCAGTTCCTTTATCTCTACCAGATCCATTCTTTATGGGGCCTTCGATATCGGTGTTGTTCCTGGCGCTAAATCGATCACAAACTCAATCTCTCTGTCAGGCGGAAATCCTTGCAAATCTTCTGGAAACACATCTACAAATTCCTTAACCACTGATATCTCTTCCAGTTTCACACCCTTCTTCTGAGTGTCGACTATGTAAGCTAAATGACCCACACAGCCTTGACTCAACAACATCTTGGCCTACATAATCGTCAGACATCTCATTTGTCTAGGCAATTTGCTACCATAGAAAACTACCTTTGATGAAGTCATAAGGTTAACACATTTCTTTTGGCAATCAATTATCGCTCCATAATTGAATAGCCAATCCATTCCAAAAATAACATCGAACTCTCCAAGTCTAATCGGAATTAAACCTACCATCATGATATTCCCCTTAATATTCACCCTACAGTTCTTGTATATGAACCTAACAGGAATTACTTCCTTATTCGTAATTTCTTTGTTTAATGGTAAATTCTATTCTTCACTAGGCAATCCTAACCTCTTAGCAAATTCATCAGATATAAACGAGCAAGTAGCACCCAAATTAAGTAATGCATAAGCATCAATATCATTGATTGGAATAATATCTGACACACCATCCTTTGATTGCACAGCATCTTGCACAGTCATGTTGAAGGTTCTAGTTGTGGGTTTGTTTGATGTCGTTGGTCCAGCAATGGCCCATGTACCTCCACTGCTACCTCCCTTATTTCCTATTGCCTCTCCAGCCTTCTTCTTAGGGCACTCACGAGTAAAGTGATCCTTAGACCCGCACGTGAAGCAAACGTTCTTCTTGGGTTGATTGCAATTTGGGGCGATGTGACCCTTCTGGCCACAGTAAAAGCATACTCGTTTCCCAAGTAAACATACACCCTAGTGAAACTTCTCGCATGTAGCATATGCTTCGAATTTCTTATTCTGCTTGTTACCCTGCTGACTTCCAGCACTCACATTTCCATTCCATTTCCTCTTCAGATTATTATTGCCATTTCCACTACCACCACCTCCATTCTTAATTTCCACTTCATTCTTCTTTTTCTGTTCTTGATTAAACTTTGTTACAGCCTCGCCTCCACCTTAAGCGAGAATTGCCTTCTCCATTACCGCTGTAAATATCTTCAGCTGGAACGAGGAGACCCTACTGTACAACCAAGATTTCAGTCCCTGTTCAAACCTCTTAGCCTTGCGCTCATCCGTGCTGACTTGATATGGCGCAAACCTCGCCGACTCGTTGAATTTTGTGGTATACTCCGATACCGTTATCGTACCTTGCTTCAGTTCTAGAAACTGAACCTCTACCTAACTCTTCAAACTCTCTAGGAAATAAGCCTCGAAGAATATCTCCTTAAACCTATCCCAAGTCATCACCCCTTGTCCTTCTCGCGTTTTATTGGCCTGCCACCAATAACTAGCCTATGCTTTCAACATGAATGTTACAAAAGAAGTCTTCTGATCTTCCCCTACTCTCGCAACATCGAATACTTTCTCTATCTCTATGATCCAGGTCTGTGTCTCCACTGAATTCTGGTGGTCCAACCGCCTTGAAATCCTTAAATGTTGTACCTTGATTCTACGGTTGATTCTACAGTGCACCCGTAAGTAACGTCATCAGCTACTAAACTGGGTTAGCCTCAACATCGTTATTGTTGGATCCCTTAGTGGTTCTCTATCGTGGTTGACGTCTTGGAGGCATTTTCTGTTAAAAATACACCTATTTGATTATTACTCACTCCTTTAAGTATTTTCTACTTAACTTGCATCTCATAAAATAAATCATCACATAACATATAACACTTTGAATAAAATAAAATAACAACTTTTATTCATTCATAATCTTTTTGACAAACATAAGAACAATAACATCACTTGTGAGATCCCGAAATTATGAAATGAAAGTATTCAATTTTTTTATAATTATTATTTTATTTAGTAAATAGTTAAATTGAGAAAGGGTTAAAGTTAAGGGTGATATGTGAAAATTTTACAAAGTATGCAAGTTGTTATAAAATATTCGTTTAGTCGGGAAATATCCGTACGACGGCACAATCATTGGTGGACCCCATAATAGAAGTATTGTCGTAGTAAGAAAATGACAGAATTATCTTTTTATAAAAATAACGGCGAAAGTGTTACCGTTAAAACTGTTGAACTACCCAGTAGTAAAAGTACAGTAATACGTGTGGTTGCATAGTAACACACGGTATTGATTATTGATGCTTACGTAAGAAGTCACTCAGTTATACTCAATTATTGCTGCATCATATCTTTCATATTATTGATTCAATTATTGTCATAGTATCATCTGCATAATATGTTATATTATTAAATCAATAATTGAGACGGTAAAGTTATTCATATTATTATTTGTAATATTGACAATGTCTAGAAGTTCTGTCAAGGAGAGGTTTGGTCACCTAATTGCACGCCAATAAGGAAAAATCCTTATCAAAAAGCCTCATCTTTCCTGGGAACGACCTGGTTGTTAAATATTGTGAGTTATAATATTAATGATGAATAAGTTCGTGTTGATTAAAGATGAAATTGATAGTTCCATTGTGTTAGAATTATTAGTGTTAGTGGAAATCGACATTTATTTCGATATTAATTGATATCTGGAAGTTATACTGACCAATCAGGTAATTAATCGGATAAATGAGCAATTAATTGCTATTAATTCACATGATTATAACTATTTATTTACATGTGTATACTATTGATTCACATTCTTGTACTATTAGGGGAGGTGGTATAAGATTGATAATACTTGCATGACTAAGTTAAAAATAGAGGTATAGATGGAGGTACTATACTGTAATTTATATTTTCACATGTCTAGAACTATTGAATCACATGATTTACTATTGATTCACATGATTTACTATTAGGGGAGGTGGTGCAAGTTTGATAATACTTGTAGGACTAAATTAAAAATAAAAGAAAAGAGGAAGGTATTATACTGTAATATTTCGAGCCCCAAAACGTGCAATTATTGAAACTATATTTTCCTATAAATAGAAGCTCATTCCTTCATTATTTTTCACCAATTCACTAAAGCTATAGAGCAATTATTATAGAGAGAAATTATAGAGAGAAAGGAGAAGAGAAGTCTGCTACCTCACTATTCCAGTTTTCTTCTAAGGTAAGGGATATTATTTTTTTCGTATTCATGAAGAGAGCTATTGTTATTCAATTCCTTATTATTCTGTTGGAATAACCTGTATACGTGGACTACCGTATACATTGTGAAATTCTTCTGTTATTCTATTATTTATTATTCTGTTGGAATATCATGTCTGTGCGTATTACGCATAACCTGGTTGCATTATTTATTATTCTGTTGAAATATCCTGTCTGTACGGATTACGTATGACCTGGTTCCGTTATTTATTATTCTGTTGGAATAACATGTCTGTACAGTCTATCGCATGCCTGGTGAATTCTTCTGTTATTTCATTCTTTATTATTCTGTTAGAATAACATGTCTACTCGGACTACCGCATGCATGGTGAATTCTTCTGTTATTCCATTATTTATTATTCTGTTGGAATAACCTGTCTATATGGATTACCGCATGCATGGTGAATGATCCTTCGTATTCATTCCTTATTAAATTGTGGAAATGATCTGTCTACGTGGATTACCGCATGGCGGGAAAAAATCCATTTGCAGTTCCGTAATTTTTCTGACCCTCAAAAATTCTGAAAAAATTTAAAATGATAATTTGATAAGTTTTCTAGATTGTGTCCAAAAATGGCGATTTTTGGATGTATAGATTAGGAGTTATGAATTTTATAGGAAAATACTATTTTAAAAGTAAACCTATATAACTCCTTGTGGTTAACTCCAAAATTTATGAAATTTTTATTGGGAGTACATATATATAACAGGAGTATACCCTATAAATTTCAAAAATTTTGGACAAAAGTAAAGTTTATGATAAATGTCTAAATATTCGGTAGTTTTGGCCATATGAAAAATTGTAAATGAATTTTAAAAATTCCGAAAAAAAATATTTTTTCAATATGGAACTATATTCTGCTAAATACCAGAAAAGAAAACTTTTTGATACTGATTTGTTATTTTTCATGAAAATAGTTTAGTTACGAACATATGAATTAAATATGTTATGTGAAGTTAAAAAATTGGCCAATAGGATTTTATGGCTTAGAAATCCTATATAAGGTATATGCAGATTTTTGATAAGGGATTTGATCATTGGTGATTAAAACTTATGAGTATGGCACTTTTTTAATGATTAAATGCATTATTTGGTAAAGTGTAAACAATTAAAATAAATTATTTATAAGTTTAAGAAATGATTAAAATATTATTATAATATTAATGATATTAGATTATGGAATTATTAAGTGATTGATAACATTTGGATATTTTAAACTCTGGATAAATTTAAACTCTTTAATATTTATCCTTGATTTCGTTTGATTAATGCTTATATTATTATCATCATCCTCATGCTTATATTATGATGAAAATCATCTTTGGCTTACGTGTAAAGATGGACTGTTGATTATTGGTTTTATAGTTATATATCTTTGGCTTACGTGCAAAGATGGACTGTTAATTATTAGTTTTACAGTTGTTTATCTTTGGCTTACGTGTAAAGATGGACTATTGATTATTAGTTTTACAGTTGTATATCTTTGGCTTACGTGCAAAAATGGACTGTTGATTATTGGTTTTACAATTGTATATCTTTGGCTTAAGTGCAAAGATAGACTGTTGATTATTGGTTTTACAGTTGTATATCTTTGGCTTACGTGCAAAGATGAACTATTGATTGATAAGTATCTTTGGCTTATGCGCATAGATGAACTGTTTATTGGTATGATTATGACCAGGGATCATTCGGTATAATCACGACCCATAATGTTATAGACGATGTGGTAAAAGTCCTCATTGGCCCGTAGTGCATTGAATGTAATATCCGAGATTTTCTTTGTAATTTAATAATTATCAATAAACGATCTTATATGAAATTTTTGGGTGATTTCATTTATTAGATGTATATGTGTTGTACATATATGTGTTATTTCAAGATATTTGATGAGATGTATTTAAATGGTTGGTTTAGTTTTATTTAACTATTTAAATTGATTAAGTAGGGAATTAATCTATTTATTACGTGGTATGGTATTAAATCATGAGCTGGAGTTCGGAGCGGAATTTAGAAGTGCGGACTGCGTATTCGAGTCCATAACGTCGAAATTAGTCAAGATAGACTGTAACCACGAAAAAGTGTTACGGTTGACTTTTTGGTCAAAGTCAACCAGTTGACTTTTTCGAGGAAAAAGTAAACTATGAATTTCAGAGGTTAATTTGACTAAACGGATAGTCCCATGACGTCCGGAACATCGACTTTAGTAAGAATCGAAATAAGTTTCGCAACGTTCGGCTACGAAGGGTATAATGGTCAAAGTAATTTATTAATTGATTAATTGATTATTATAATGTTTTATTTAAACAAGTCAGCAGCTGGTGGAACCCTTGTGACTCACGAATTGGAACAAGGGAGGGAGTATACGTATATTACATAATAGCTAAGGTGGGAGTACTTTATTTTATTCCTTAAAATTAAATTCCTTTCATTTTCTCTAACTCCCACATTCATTTTCTCTAACTCCCACATTCTTCCTATTAATTAACTAAATTATTGTATTATTAAGTATTATAAGTAACTAATAATTAGAGTTGGGGGTTAAGGGAGTTGGGGGTTATGGGAATCAAAAGACTCAAACATATATCCATCAAGCTATTCATATATACATATCACTCAAACATCTTTTTCTTTTAAGAAAATTCCACCAAGTGAGTAAACATGGAGAGAAATTGAGAGTGATAGATAGTGTGGTAAAATTTTGGAGTTTTGGGGAGTTTATACAAACAAGTGTGGAGGATTTTCAGAAGTTAAACAAGAAGAAATTCGCATCAAGTAAGCAACTCATGAACCTTTATATGATTTCAATGGAAATAGCTAGAAAATGCCTCTTAGTTGCTAATATATTCAAATTATGGTAATTTAGTGAGTTTGTTTGTTGTAATATGTTCATATATATTTGTAGATGATATCTGGACAGTAGGAGTCAAGCACATGCATGCTCGAATCAAAATCACAAATTTTTTCAAAGTTGGTTGAATGTGAAATCTGTGATATTTGGGTTTTTCGGAGCCTCAGAATCATGGTGTATATGACTCGATTAGCGTATGTAATAATTTTATAAAATAGTATGTAGCATGAGGTACAACCTGTCCAAATATCATAAGAAAGTGAGTTAAATTGAGCAAGTTATGAAAATCGTAAGCATGCATGTTGGTAATAAAATCTGCAGAATTCTGGAAATTCCAAAAAAATTTCCAAGTATAAAACTAGTGCTGGCACGTTTTTCTATGCAGTTGGTTTGTGATCTTAGCATGCTAGTTTCATGAATGTTATATTTTTGTAAATTACCTTGATGTATGAAGTTTATTGTGTCCAAGTATCATGGTCATATCATCTGTAGATTAGTGGGAATAAAATCGCAAAAGTGGCTGCAAGAAACAAAAAATTGATGTCTTTCTTGGGACTATTTTGATTAGTCTGTTTCGGGGGCATTTTCATCCACTTTGTTGTACTTTAAAAATTTTGGAAAAATTTGTAGTATTAATATAAGAAGATATGAAGGTCCTGTAAAAATTTGAGAATTTTTGGTCATACGGTTTGAGAGTTATGAATTTTATGGTTAAGGTCACTTTTTGAGAAGATACCCGAATAACTCTTTGTGTGTAAGTCCAAAAATTACAAAATTTTTACTAGAAGTGCATGTGTATAGCAGGAGTTAACCCTGAAAAGTTTAGAATTTTTGGAGCTAATCTCGATTTATGAAAAATCGAAGAATATTTGGCTATTATGGACTATTTAAAAATAGTAGATGGATTTTAAAAATTTCGGGAAAAATATATGTTCAATGTGGGACAATATTCTACAAAATGCAGAAAAAAAATATTTTTGAGACTGATTTGGTATTTTTCATATAAATGATGTTATATGGATAAATGAATTTAATTATATATGTGATGTCATAATTATGAAAAATGAGATTTTCCGACTTGAGACCCTTAAGAATATTTTATGCAGATTTTTGGTAGAGTTTTTGTATGAAAAATGTCACAAATTTATGTTTCCCAATTTCTTTTATTTAATCATGTGGCCTATACGTAGCAATGTGTTATGTAATTGAATTGAATAAATAATATGTGTGAGTTTAATCTTTTTATTAAAATAAAAGGGAACCATTACCCTTCATAGTGGTGTTCGAGAACCAAATTACTTAACGTGACACATGTGAATAGGTTACGTGAAGGGCTAGTAGGTAGCAGTAATTATAGAAGACGTAATAGGCAAGTTTCTTACCCTATTTTTCATTATGAATTAATTCAACTCTTATTCAGTTGATTGCAGTGAGGGTAAGTTTGGGCTTGTGATTAATTAATCATTCGTGCAAGCTCCTTTATTGTAAAGTTCTATAACTTCAATTGTGATGCGAAACGTTACTGTTGATTATTCAGTTCCTATTGCAACTGCTATACTTTAAAGTTTGTATTCCTTCAATGAACTATATTCAAGCATGCTTTCTAGTTTTCGTTCCAGCTAGATGTTATTGATGCAAACATAGTATATTGTTTGAACAATTCAAATCCTTTGAAGCTATTTAATGTTTACCAATCCAAATTGCTTTGGTGAGGTCCCGCATGAATACTAAGATGAACAACCTGAATAATCGGGTAAACAGATGTCGGGCATATAGTCCCATTTACGCTTATGCGTTTAAACTTTATACTTGTGCACAATGTAGGGTACGATAGGCTGATCACCTGGAGTACTTGCAGAGACCGTTTACAATCTATTTGATTGTTAAACCGTCTGATGGTTTTTGATGAAACAAAGTAATGTTCAGGGTATCTAACACCCCTTAGTATGCTATTGAGAACTCCAGAACTCTTATCTTGATATTCCAGCTTGTCTCTTGATATTTATTTCAACTGTTGAGGAATATTCATATTAATGCTTTTACTTCTGATGTATGTTCTCAAACTACTTTATATACTTGCTGGGCAATTTGTGCTCATTCTTGCTTAAACCTTTCAGTTAAGGCTGATAACGCTGAGGACTTGGGCAAGGATAAGGGAAAGTATCAGATGAAATGATGAGAGTTATTTATGTAATAATTATATTTCCGCATATGATGTAATGTAGTGATAAACGCTAAGTTTAAGTTTCAGTTTATTAAAGGTTGTAAAAACTTGGGACTTTATTTTGAATCAGTATGTAATAGTTAATACTATTATTATTAATTATTATTATTATTATTATTATTATTATTATTATTATTATTATTGAGAGTCCACTATCTCTATATTGATTTCCGATCTTTTAATGATTCCTATAATCAAATGAAAGTGCCACAACACATGTTTAGATCCAAGATGAGACTTAGGAACTATTCCTAGTTCTGTAATGAACTTTTCTTCCAAACAATCAACTTGCAGCTTCATTTATAGTTATATACTTTGTCTTTATCACTAAACTAGCAACTCTTTGCTGATTGAAATCTTTCCAATCCACTTCACCAACGTTTAAGGTAACACTTTACCTTAAAGTGGATTTTCTGTCGTCTTGGTCTGTCTAAAAAAAACTTGAGTCTGTTAAGCCCTCTAGTTTTAATTTAAACCCACCATGAATATGACGACATCCTTAGTGCCGGTTAAGTACTTTAAGATATTTTTCACAGACTCATAGTGAACTTCTCCAGAATATAACTGATCAACATCAAGTCTCGTTACATTTTATTGCACACATGATAGTTACTCATGTGATCTCTCCTTTAGGAGTCTATGAGGACTATTAAGAGAGATATACTCCATGACTCATCAACATGAAACATCCCATGGAATTTGTCATGCTAAACGACTTTAGCATCAAATGAATATACGTTTCTCGGGTTAAGTTGAGCATCCTCTTAAATCTATGTATATAGATTTTTATCCCCAATTAAGATACTCTTCCGAAATCATTCATGGAGGAATGTTTAGACAACTTTATCTTTACTGATTATAGCATTGGTATGTCATTCCTTATCCATGGTATATCAACATATAATATTAGGAATGACACAACGCTCCCACTGACCCTTTTGTACACACTAGGTTTATTCTTGTTTTTGATAAAATCAAACTCTTTTAATTGTCTCATCAAAATGAATGTTCCATATTCGAGAAGCTTGCTTCAATCTACTTCTCTAAGTGTCTACAACTCTTACCTCATCGTATATTACTGGATCATCATCTTCTATGATGTGTACCTCATCATCATCTTCTATTATGAATCCATACCTCCCAGGCATCTTCGGTACTATTCCAGATTTACGATTCGGTTGTGGTACAATAGGTCTGTGTAAAGGTTCCTCTTATTTGACTTATAGTGTTTTGTAGTTCTTGAACTCTTCAAGATATATTATCCTCCCACTAGCCCCTTCAATGATAAACACCTTTATCTTAAAAGAAAGCGTGTTTCGCAATAAACACCTTTTGCTAAGTAGGATTATAGAACATATACCCTAAACTTACTTTAGGATGTCCCACAAATTGACACTTGTCAAATCTTGTCCCAAACTTATCCTTTGAAATCTTTTCACATAAGTTGGACAACCCCTTATCTTAACATACTTAAGATTAGGAATCTTCCATGTCCATAACTTTTATGGAGTCTTGGGGGGAATTTTGAGGTTATCCTTTCCGTAGATATGCAACAATTTCTAGGATATTACCCAGAAGGATACTGGAATGTCGATAAAATCATTATGGACCGCACCGTGTCCAACAAGGTACGATTTTTCCTTTCAGATACATTAATCAATTATTGCGTATCAGGAGGCGTCCATTATGAGAAAACCATTTGAGATGATCTAGAAACTTATTGCACAAATATTCCTTCCTTGATCCGATCAAAGAAACCTAATACTTTGCCAATTTGTTTCACTTCTAAATTCTTTGAACCTTTTAAATAATTCACACTTGTATTTCAGCAAATACACACATTCAACTCTTTGAATGATCATATCCTTTTCTTATACTAATTTGTTCAATATACAAAATTATTTTCATGTAAGTCAAGTATGTAAAATCTATTAAGTAATATTCAAGTTCTATACAAAACATTATTATTATAAATAGAACAAAAATTGTTCTTAAATATAATACCAAATATTTCATTGTCCAATAACAAAAGAGAAATAGTGTAACAACCCGATATTTTCTACATAAATAAATAAGAAATTTTACGTATAATTTTATTTTTTTTTATTTTATTTAAGGATGAGAATTTGTACAAGATAATGTGTATGTGTATTTATGTGGTAAATAAAAATATATTTAATATATAAATATTTACAAATAATTTTATTTTAAAATTATTGATTATTATAAAGTACATTCTTATAATAATTAACTTTATAGTAGAAATATTTTTATTTATTATTTTCCATAAAAATATAATCATATATTATTTAAATAATATATGAAGTGATTTTTAGAATAATTATAATAATTATTTTATTATATGAATTTTAGTACATGCTATTAAGTTAATTATTGTACCATAATTATTAAGGTTAAATATGAAAAATAGAAT
>CM029018.1:129305286-129373274 GCA_016801055.1 Panax notoginseng | reverse complement strand
CCACTCCTATTATCTGCCATGATTACCACCAAAGTGGTTACCATTCTTGGCATGATAATTTTCCCCCACGATGGTTATCATTGTTTCGATAGTCGTTGCCACCGGTATGATTATTATCGTGTTGTTGCTCGTTACCTTTTGGTTGTGCTGACTCATTATCGCGCTCCAATAACTGAGCCATATTCACAACATCTGAATATAAACAAAGTTTGTGAGAAATGAGGTATTAATGTATATCGAGTTTCTAACCTCTTAGAAACATTCGCGTCATTCGCTCCTCATTATCAACCAAGTGGGACGCAAATTGAGACAACTCCGCAAACTTAGCTTCGTACTGCGCCACGGTTATATTATTTTGCTCAAGCTTGATGAACTCTACCTCCTTGATCTGACGAATACTTTCAGGAAAGTACTTGTTGTTGAAATGTTCTTGGAACTTCTCCCAAGATATCTTGAGTGTGAGGCTGGGTACGTTTTAAAGATTCCCACCAGTAATATGCCTCTTCACGCAACATAAAGGTGGCAAAGGGAAACTTTTTCTCCTCGGAGCATCCCAAGACATCTAATATTTTGGTGATCTGCTTTAACCACGTCTCTACCTTAAGTGGTTCTGGCTTTCCCAAAAACTCTGGCGGTCCCAGCTCCTTGAACTGCTTAGCGATGACCATCCGAGAGTTGTCAGTGTTTTCACCTGCATTTTGGACAGGAGTCTCTTTCGCCTGATGTTACATGAATTGCATAAAGCCTCTGAACATCTCATCATTCATCATCTGATCGGTGTTGTTATTTACCTGAGGATTATTGTCTTCCTGTTGCACATTATCTTGGATATTGATCGTTGGTGACTCAATGGTCTCATGTGCTTCATTGCAGATCTCAACATTTTCAGATGTCATTTTCAAACACTATCACAAAATAAGGGTTAATTAACATATTACATATTATCCCTATACTCTGACCGACTAATTAAATACCAAATAAACTTAGGTAGGTCATACTAGCGAAGGAATTCTCCGTCTCTCCCCTCCTAGTTTTTGTCTCACATCTCAGCTAGTGATCATATCCCTAAGCTCTGATACCAACTGTGACGCCCCTAAAATAGGTATACATCACCCATCTTGGGTCGCCAGATACAAGGTACTAAATACAAATACAAACTAATTATATAACAGTCGTGTAAAATACGACAAAACATAAGCTGTGAGTTTTAATACAAATATTATCATCTAGACAATATCCACACTCAATGCAGTCCTCATTACATTTATTATCATACTATTTCACAGAATAGTAAGGACTACTAATGCACCATCTAGGACCATCACTCTGTTCCCCGACTAGTCCCAGCTACGTTCTCATTTCCTGAAGAGAACAATAAAAGCAAAAGGGTGAGCTCAACTAGCCCAGTAAGAAATATTATGACTAAGATAATGCAGAATAAGTTATCATTAGCCTTCAACAGTATAACAACTGATAGAATATAATATTCAACAAGTTTTAGATCAGCGAAATAAGCAATCCATTAGAAGAGTCAAGTAAAGTATAAAATCTATTATCTTCTATGATTTAAAAGTTTTTTCATCAACTTTATCGCTGAGACTCGGCTTAATAAATAAAATCGAATCATCCCAGCTCCACGCCAGGGATATTCATGTAATCATCAATGGTTATGACTATACCGAATAATTCCTGGTCATAATCATACCAACAACTGTCCACCAATGAACTACAGGCCAATGAGGACTTTTACCACATCATTCGTCGCATTACGATTATGATTATACCGAATAATCCCTGGTCATAATCATACCAAGTCCATCTATGCACGTAAGCCAAAGATGACTTTCATCGCAATATAAGCATGAGGATGATGACAATGACATAATAATTCAATAAAACAAGTTCAAGAATAAATTTTAAAGATTTATAAATTAATTTATCCAGGAACCAATAACGTCCAAATTGTCAACATGATACTGCTTTGTAGAGTAAAATTCAAGAATGCTCAGAAGAATATTTTCATGAAAAGATATTTAATGAAGCGCAAATATCAATGATATTCCACTAATTTCATGGAGTATAGAAGCTAAAGCTTTAACCAACTGAGTATAGTAGAATATATTAAACTGCAAATAGATTTTCGCCCTCCATGCGGTAATCCACGTAGACAGATCATTTCCACAATTTAATAAGGAATTAATACGAAGGATCGTTCACCATGCATGTGGTAATCCACATAGACAAGTTATTCCAGCAGAATAATAAATAATGGAATAACAGAAGAATTCACCATGCATGCGATAGACCGCACAGACAGGTTATTCCAACAGAATAATAAAGAATGGAACCAGGTCATGCGTAACCTGCACAGACAGGATATTCCAACAGAATAATAAAGAATAGAACCAGGTCATGCGTAATCCGCACTGACAGGATATTTCAATAAAATAATAAAGAATAGAATATCAACAGAATTCACCAGGCATGCGATAGACCGCACAGACAGGTTATTCCAACAGAATAATAAAGAATGGAATAACAGAAGAATTTCACTATGTATGCGGTACTTCGCATAGACAGGTTATTCCAACATAATAATAAAGAATGGAATAACAGAAGAATTTCACCATGTATGCGGTACTTCGCATAGACAGGTTATTCCAACATAATAATAAAGAATAGAATAATAGAAGCTCTCTTCATGAATACGAAAGAAATAATACCCCTTACGAGTATAATAAATAGTATCCCTTACCTTAAAAAAACTGAATACTGGAGTAGTGAAATAGCAGAATACTTTTTTTCTTTCTCTCTATAGTTTCGCTCTCCAGAGTTTCAGTGAATTCGTAAGAAATAATGAAGGAATGAGCTTCTATTTATAGAAGAACTGAAAGTAGCTCTTGGTCTTAACGAAGGGTCAAAATGACTCTTGGTAATATTGAAGAGACAACTACTATTTGCGAAGGGGCAATTAACTCTTGGAATACCGAAGAGACAAGTAACTCTTGGAAAACCGAAGGGACAAGTTACTATTAAAACTTTAAACCAACAATCCATATTGATTTACTATTATAATTTCAACCAACTGTCTAAAAAATTATCACATCTTCTCATGGAATAATATTGTACTTAAAAATAATTTAGACCGAAAAAAAATATATTTTTCGGATGAATAGTACCCCGTGAATAGTACCCCGAGAATAGTACCCTGTGAATAGTATCCCGACACGAAAAGTGTCCCAAATACCTGAATGAACAATACTAGAGTGAATAGTAACTGGGTGAATAGTAACTCGTGAATAGTACTCCGACACGAAAAGTGCTCTGAATACCCGATTGGTCAATATAACCTCCAGACATCAATTATTATCGAAATAAATACCGATTTCTACTAACACTAATAATTTTCACACAATGGAACTATCAATTTCATCTTTAATCAACACGAACTTATTCATCATTAATATTATAATTCACAAAATTTAGCAACCAGGTCGTTCCCAGGAAAGAGGGGCTTTCCGATAAGGATTTCTCCTTATTGACGCCCAATTAGGTGACCAAACCTCTCCTTGACAAAACTTCTGTACATTGTCAATATTACAAATAATAATATGAATAACTTTGTCGTCTCAATTATTAATTTAATAATATATCATATTATGCAGATGAAACTGTGACAATAATTGAATCAATAATATGAGAGATATGATGCAGCAATTACTGAGTATAACTGAGTGACTTCTCACGTAAGCATCAATAATCAATCCCGTGTACTACTGTGCAACCACGCATGTTACTGTACTTTTACTATCGGGTAGTTCAACAGTTTTAACGGTAACACCTCCGCCGTTATTTTTATAAAAAGATAATTATGTCATTTTTAACTACGACAATACTTCCGTTGTGGGATCCACCAATGATTGTGCCGTCGTTCGAATATTCTCTGTTAAAATAAATATTTTCTGACCAATTGAATATTATATAACCACTTGCTTACTTTACAAAATTTGTAAATATTACCCACAACTATAACATTATATCAAATCCACACCATAATATCCAAAAATATATTTCGAGAAAATTATTCTTTATTCATAAAAGTTAGGGTCTTATAAAAGGAAACTGTGAGAAGCATCTTGCAGAGCTAAACAGAAGAAGCTTAGTGAAGCTTCGGTTACAAATACAATTTTGTTCATGATTAATATAAATTTTTTCTTTAAGTTAAGGTTCTACTTGGGTATTGGATACCAGCTCTGGTTCTCATAAGTATAGATTTATGAAGGAACCAAGCAGACGTAGAAAGCTAAACAAAGATAAGTAATCCTATGTGTGGGAAATAAAGCAAAGGTTACTGCATTAGCCATAGGAACTTATAGTTTAGCACAACCTACGGGCAAATCTATTAAGTCAATAAGTTGTTATTGTATTTCAGTTCTTGTTAAAACATTATTTCCATTTTATTGTTGGACAATGAAATTTTTGATATTATATTTATGAATAATTGCTGTTCTATTTATAATAATAATATTTTGTATAGAACTAGAATATTACTTAATGGATTTTGTATACTTGACTTACTTAAAAATAATTTTACATATTGAACAAATTAGTATAAGAAAAGGAGATGATCATTCAAAAAGTTGAATGTGTGTATTTGTTGAAATACAAGTGTGAATTATTTAAAAGGTTCAAAGAATTCAGAAGTGAAACAAATTGGCAATGTATTAGGTTTCTTTGATTGGATCAAGGAAGGAATACGTATACCTTGTTGGACGTGGTATTGTCCATAATGATTTTACCAATATTCCAGTATCCTTCTGGGGCCATGTCCTTGAATTGGCTGCATATCTACGGAAAAGGTAACCTCCAAATCCGGCCCCAAGACTCTATAAAAGTTATGGACAGGTAGGATTCCTAATCTTAAGTATGTTAAGATAAGGGGTTGTCCGACTTATATGAAAAGGTTTCAAAGGGAGAAGTTTGGGACAAGATTTGACAAGTGCAGATTTGTGGGACTTCCTAAAGTAAGTTTAGGTTATATGTTCTATAATCCTACTTAGCAAAAGGTGTTTATTGCGAAACACACTGTCTTCTAAGATAAAGGTGTTAATCATTGAAGGGGCTAGTAGGAGGATAATAGATCTTGAAGAGTTCAAGAATCATAAAGCACTATAAGTCAAATAAGAGGAACTTATAAATAGACCGATTGTACCACAACCGAATCGTAAATCTAGAATAGTATCGAACATACTTGGGAGGTATAGATTCATCATAAATGATGGTGATGAGGTATGCATCATAGAAGATGATGATCCAACTACATACGATGAGTTAAGAGTTGTAGACACTCAGAGAACTGGATTGAAGCAAGCTTCTCAAAAATGGAACATTCATTTGATGAGATAATCAAAAGTGTTTGATTTTATCAAAAATAAAAATGACCTAGTGTGTATAAAAGGGTCAGTGGGAGCGTCGTGACATTCCTAGTATTATATGTTTATATACTACGGATAAGAAATGACATACCAATGCTACAATCGATAAAGATAAAGTTGTCTAAATATTTTTGTAACGTCCACGAATTTGAAACTCCTTATTTAATTAAATATGTGATTTAATTTTTAATGAGTTAGTTTTATGAGTTTATTTAAACCTTATGTGGTTATGTGAATTTATAAAAATGATTAAAGGGAGTCGCTAATAGTTATTTAAATTAGTGGACTAACCCTAAGAGTTTGATATCAAAGAATAGATAGGATTATTATTAATTAAATATTTAATTTATTTGAATATAGTAGCAAGAGTTGAGCATATTGATTAATTGCAGTTATGAGTAATTAATTAATAATGTGTTAATTAATAATTATTATTGAATAGATAATAATTAATGTGTAAAAGATTAATAATTTATAAATGATTATATGTGTGCTTGATTAATTTGTGCAATATAGTAAACCTTTATTATATGGTAGTTAATTATATATTTTATATAGTACAAGGTGACACATTAATATATCTATATATTATATATATAGGCTATATATTAAGAGTTATTTGCATTCATGTGAGTTGCACAATAATATTGTTATATGATACGAAGTGTGTGGGTAAACATTCATGTATACCCTATTGACATATAATAATATCAATTGTTAAATTAATAATGATTTCGTTAAGTTATTATAATAATAACAGTCATGGTAATTGAAAATGTACATAAATTATATGTATGTGCACTACTTGATATCTTGTAATTGGGAAATACATTGTATGCCCTTTTAAATCATTATAACATATGTTGTATGAAATGAATGGTGTATACATATTATATAACCAAAGTTTATATTATGTGTATATATGGTTTTAACCAAGTGTTGCATTACATTATTGCATTTCATTGTGCAAATGCTGAGAATTATTTCCTTGTCCAAAAATGAGTGTCACCAAGTACATGAATAGTGACTTGAAGCTAAATCACGTATTTTCCAAAAAGGCTATTGAATAGGTGATCATTTGCTAAGTAAATGGTCGATAAGGGTGGTTGATCAACTCTTGATTAACCAATGTATTGTTTCTTTGCACCATGAATCCAACCTTAGTGCAATGTCATTATCTAGTCCAAGTTTCCATTCTAAATAGAATCTTCAATTTCAATTTTTGGTTGCTTATAATTCTAAGTTGAGTAGTTCCAAGTTGCTGAGCATATTGTAGAAGCATACTCTATGTGTAAGGAGTCTAATTCAAGCTAAATAGGTATAAACTTTACTTATGTTCTTAGTTGGATTTTGTCAAATTCTTAGGAATTTTTAGAATTATTTGTCAACTAATGTGAATTAACATGCCATGATATGTTTATGAAGTATGTTTACATGTTTGAACTCTTAAATGATGGATTGGAACATGTTTGGATCAAGTGAAAGCAAGGTGGTAAAGAATCTGCAGAACAGAGTCTGTTTCTGTTTCTGGTGTAGGCATGGCGCAGCTGCGCCCTATTTCTGGTTTCTGTTTGTGATTTGTTACTAACTTGATGTTATGACTTAGATACATACCTATAGAGAAGTATAACATGTTATGAAAAGCTTGTGTATGTGGTATAAAGTAATCAACTTGGATTAGTAAGAAAGTCGTAACAAAACTTAGAGTTTTCAAAACTAACTTTGAGGAAAACTTATGTTCACAAGTTCTAAACTTATGAGACCATATACATAACTGATTTGGAACCTAAATGATTATGATGTATGATTCATAGCTATTGTATCCATGACCAACTTGATGAGCTTTGTGCTAGAACTTAGTTTGAAAAGAAAGGCTTAATACAATAAGACTAATGAACACAAATGCTAAAGAGATTCTGATCTTGAAAGGAGGTTAACATGACTTAACTCCTTATGATATGAGTTCTAAAGTTGTCTTGTATGTGTATATTACATCATTCGTGCTAAAAAGATTTCAAAGACAACCTTGGACATATTTTCAAACATAAGTTGCATATTATGTGAGTACTTAGATACTAAAGTAGTAAGATGTCATGTTATAGCTATATTACTCCTAAATATGATTCATATGTATTAAACTTGATAATTACTTGATTGTTATGTTTTAATGTCATATAAATTATAAGTAAACTTGTGGTATTGAACTCAAGTATGATCATGTGTTATACGTGAACCTCTAGCATGTATGTATGTTAATATATCTATAGGGGTGTGTTAGCATTGGACTGAAGTCAGGAGAGCAAAGCTCAAACCTTGTCTGGCCAGGGGTCAGCGCAGCTGCGCCGTCCCTAAGCCTAGACCAGGCGCAGCTGCGCCGTCTTGCAATTTTGCCAGATTCTGTTTTTAGTTCTGAAATTTAAGGCATGCTTATATGATTTTGTTATCTTGTAATATGTGACCAATGTGCCATATAATGTGTTGACAAGCATGCTATGTGGTGATTTGATTCTTTTAAAGTGTAGACTCGTATTAGTTTACACATAATAATTGAAATGATCGACTTGATAATGTTAGGTCGTTTCAACGCGAGTTAGTTAAAGCTAAAATTAATTGTAGCTGAGCAAACAGGCAAGTTTCCTAAACTTACACAAACTTTGGATTTTGTGCAAGTTCTTGAATTTCATACGATTCGTATGTTGAATGTAAGTTTCCTTAAACTTACTCAAATTTATATTGAGCAAGTATCCTAAACCCTTGCATTACTTTATTCGACGCATATCGTAAGAAAGTTCCCTAAACTTACTCCAATTACTTTTATTGAGCAAGTATCCGAACACTATTTTATTGTACTGCAAGTTCCTAACTTACACACCTCTGAATTTTGTGAAAGTTTCCTATCCTTATCATATTGCATTGAGCAGGTTATTGTTGAATTGAAAGTTATTCATTTAAGCTTGAATCTTATTTCCAAGTATGCTATTAAGTGGTTTAATTACCTTACAATTATTCCACATCGATATTATTGATATTCGCACTTAGTGCACTTAAGTTCATATAGTCTTGGACTTGTACTTCATTTAAAGTTCCATAATTCTTGAACTCAGTCAGATAGAGTCTGAACCTTTGTTCGGTCAGACAAGTATATGAAGTTTTATAAAAGCTATCCAAACTAATTGATGGTAAGGATTCTTAGACTGAAAGAACACCTCTTTCTATGATAGGGGAGTACCAAGCATCTAATAAAAGATATACAGAACAGATTTAAATGTTATGCATATACATAGTGTATGTGAGGCTGATCCCTTCTAGTACTTATTCTGTAGCCTATAACCAAAGGGTCAATCAGCTATTGATCCCATTGGAGTGTTATAGTTCAAAGTCTACTTGACTAACAGTTGTTCTAAAAGCAATCATTATCTTTGCTTCTAATATTCATATTGTTGAATCCTTCAGATATTCATATTATTGAATTCTTTGTCAGATATTTTTCCTTTCATCATGATATATCCTTATTGTTGTATTTAAACTTGTTGAGCAAAATTGTTGCTCATCTTTGCTATATCATGAAATATATTGCAGTTAAGCCCGAGACCTCAGGAAAGGACAAGGGTAAAGAAAAGATGTAGGATAGTCGCCAGGAGCAAACTTTACGATATGCCTAGTTAGAATTATTGTTATGTAATGTGAACCCTAATTATTATTTTAGGGTATGTTTGTATGATTGTATTAAGGTTATCGAATCTTAGGACTAGTAACGCCTTTTGAATGAACGACGTACATTTATTATTTTTATCATTTTTGTTATCGTATGTTGTTTAGAGATGGATGTTTGTATTTTATCGTGATGACAGAATCGGGGTCAGAGGACCCAGATTCGAGGGCAGCACAGGTCGGTATCAGAGCCGTAGGTTATAAACGTTAGGAATACGAAACCTAGGTTATAACCTTAGTAGAAAACTCAAGAAGTGTATGTAAGTGATGGGATGAAGAAATCTATCGAGTTTTATTGTGATATTGAAGTGGTTTATTTAAATAAAGAATGATTGATAGACGTCTTAAACTTGTTAATGATTACATGGATAGTATATCACATAAAACCTAATTATTTCTTCCTTTCCTCAGATCATGCCGCCTAGGAGACTTTAGCGAAATCAGAGGGAGGAAGGATCCGTTAACAATGGTGGAGGGGATAATGTTGATCCAATGCAAAACTTCTTTAACCTGTTAACTGAGGCAATGCTGAACAGACCCCCGCCAGTAGCAGGGCAGCCAGGACAACACTTGGCTAGCTTTAAGTACTTTAAATTGGTAGGACCACCAGAGTTCCGAGGAACCTTGGACCCAATTGAAGCCCAGACATGGATAGAAGAAATGGAGAAGGTGTTTGAGGTCGCACGAGTGGCCGAAGTACAAAAGACGAGTTTTGCCACTTTCATGATGAAGGGCGAAGCTAATTATTGGTGTAAGGCAAATAAGGGACGAGAAGACGAAAGAATTATTCCTTGGGACAGATTTAAGGAGCAATTCCTTGAGAATTACTTCTCAGAGAATACACAATAGGATATGGAAGTTAAGTTTCTGGAACTAAAGCAAGGTAGTATATCTGTCGTAGAGTACGAGGCAAAATTTAATGAGTTAGCCCGATTCGCGTCACATCAGGTTGACACGGAGGCCAGGAAGGCAAGGAGGTTCGAATTAGGACTAAAACCATGGGTACAAAAAGCAGTGGTTGTATTAAAGATTAAGACTTACTCTGATATTTTGGAAAGTGCTATCATCGCCGAAGGAGGCAATGAAGCCATCGCTCATTTCAAACCAGAGAAGAATACCGGTCAGGATGGACAGAAAGGGGGAAGTAGCGGTGGAAGCAACCCCAACAAACGTAAACGGACGGAGAGCCAATCCTCTGGAGGTAATAAGTCCAGAGGGGAGACCAAGAAAAGTATAAAGTGCAACAACTATGGGAGGAATCACTCAGGGGAGTGCATGAAGGGGAAGAGTGTTTGTTATCATTGCGGACAACCGGGGCATATGGCTCCTCAGTGTTCGAATAAGCCGAAGAGAGGATGTTTCTCGTGTGGCGCCACAGACCATCAAATCAAGGACTGTCCGAAGAAAAAAGGCGATGCAGCTAGCAGCAACCGCAACAACCATAACAATGGGCTGAACATTGGAGGGCCAGCCAATCAAGCCAACAGACCAACGGCACGAACGTTTAACATGACCGTACAGGATGCAGTGGAATCTAAGGACGTGGTGTCAGGTATCATTCCGATCAATGATATAGATGCATACGTGCTATTTGATTCGGGTGCTACCTGCTCTTTTGTTTTTGAAGAATTTGCTAAACAGTTAGACTTACCCCGTGAGAGATTAGAACACCCTATGAATGTAGAAGTAGAGAACAAGGAAATTATTCCCGTAGAATACATTCATAGGAAATGTTATGCTGAATTACGAGGATTTAGGCTTAAAGTGGATTTGATACCGATTCGTTTGGGGGAGTTCGATGTAATCCTTGGGATGGATTGGTTATTGGTTCACGGAGCAGTGATAGACTGTAAGAAGAAGTGTGTACACCTTAGGACTCTGAATAAGTCGAATGTGGTATTTTATGGTAGTAAATCGCTGAGACAATCTCATTGTCTGACGATGGTGCAAGCGCGGAGATTGCTTAGGAAGTGTTGTATAGGTTATTTGGCTCATGTGGTTTATACTCGACGAGTCGAGGGCGAATTGAGTTAGATACCTATTGTAAGGGATTCCGTTGAGGTCTTCCCAGATGAGATTCTGGGATTTCCACTAGATAGAGAGATTGAGTTTGTCATTGATTTGGCACCGAGGACAGCACCGGTATACAAAGCGCCATATCGTATGGCACTGATAGAGATGAAAGAACTGATGGCTCAATTACAAGAGTTGTTAGATAAGGGATACATTCGACCGAGCGTATCATCGTGGGGAGCACCAGTCTTATTCATAAAGAAGAAAGATGGGTTGCTAAGACTTTGTATCGACTACCGAGAGTTGAACAAGGTCACCATTAAGAACAAGTACAAGTTGCCCAGGATAGACGATTTATTTAATCAATTGAAGGGGGCAAAGTACTTTTCAAAAATTGACTTGAGAACCAGTTATCACCAACTAAAAGTGAGGCCGAAGGACATTCCAAAGACGACATTCAGAACTCGGTACGGACACTTTGAGTTTCTAGTTATGTTATTTGGATTGACGAACGTGCCAGCAACATTTATGGATTTGATAAATAGAGTGTTCAAACAGTATTTGGATAAGTTTATTGTCGTATTCATAGATGACATCCTAGTGTATTCAGAGATGGAGGAAGAACACGCCGAGCATCTTCGGATAGTGTTGGAGACATTAAGGAGGGAGAAGCTATATGCAAAATTCTATAAGTGTGAGTTTTGGTTGCAGAGAATGCTATTTTTAGGGCACGTTATCGACAAGAATGGTGTTTCGGTAGATCCAGCGATGGTAAAAGCGGTTATCAACGGGGAGTAGCCGAAGACGCCGACAGAAATCAGGAGTTTCTTAGGATTGGCAGGATACTATTGAAGATTTATTAGGGATTTTTTGAAACTAGCATCACCGTTGACCAATCTTACCAGTAAAATAGTTAAGTTCGTTTGGACGGAGAAGTATGAAGAATGTTTCCTAAAATTAAAGAAGAGGCTTAGTCAAGCACATGTGTTGGCTTTACCGGACAACACAGAAGGGTTTATAGTGTATAGTGATGCATCACACAAGGGTCTTGACTGTGTACTGATGCAACACGGCAGGGTCATTGTGTACTCGTCACGTCAACTAAAAGATTATGAGAAGGGATATCCGAGTCATGATCTGGAGTTAGCAGCAGTAGTTTTCGCCTTAAAGATTTGGAGGCATTATTTGTATGGCGAGAAGTGTGAGATATATACGGATCACAAGAGTCTGAAGTATATCTTCACGTAGAGGGAGTTAAACATAAGGCAGCGCCGATGATTAGAATTGATCAAAGATTATGATTGTGAAATTCTATATCATCCAGGCAAAACAAATGTATTGGCAGATGCCTTGAGTAGAAAAGGCAGAGAGAGGTTATTAAAGTTGACCATTCAAGAAGAATTGGTGAAAGATTTCAAACGACTAGACTTGGAGATTAAGTATTCGATGGAAATCGACGAACAATTATTTACGGTGACAGCAAGCCCGACTCTATTGGATAAGGTTAAAGAGGCACAAGAAAAGGACAAAGATTGAAATAACATCAAGAAGCGATTGACTGAAGGTGATGAATTAAAATTTTAGGTTGATAGCACTGGACTACTAAGATTTAAAGGACAAATTTGGGTACCGTTAGTACCAGAACTGAGAGAATAGATATTGCAAGAAGCGCACAGTACGAGATATTTGATACACCCAGGAAGAATGAAGATGTACCAAGATTTGCATCACCACTTATGGTGGCCAAACATGAAGAGAGAGGTTGTGGAATGCGTAAGTAGATGTCTAACTTGTCAAAGAGTCAATGCAGAACACCAACGACCAAGCAGGTTATTATAACCATTAGAAATTCCAGAATGGAAATGGGAGCACATCACAATGGACTTTGTGGTGGGACTTTCGATAACGTAAAAAGGGCACGCCGCCATATGGGTGATTGTAGATCGTCTTACTAAGTTGGCTCACTTTTTGTCGATTAAGATTAGGTATAGTTTGGACCAATTATCCAAATTATATGTCAAAAAAATTATCTCGAGGCATGGGGTACCGGTATCTATTGTATCAGATAGAGATCTGCGATTCACGTCAAACTTCTGGAAGAGTCTTCAAGAAAGAATGGGGACACAACTACGAATGAGTACCGCGTATCATCCGCAGACCGATGGACAAGTGAGAGGACAATTCCAACACTTGAAGACATGCTCCAAGCCTATGTGATGGACTTCAAGGGTAGTTGGGAGGATCACCTTCCATTGGTAGAGTTCGCGTATAACTATAGTTATCACGCCAGTATTGGAATGCCACCGTACGAAGCACTGTATGGGAGGAAATGTAAAATGCCCTTATGCTGGGACGAAGTTGGAGAACGTCGACTATTGGGACCAGAGTTGGTACAACATACGGTGGAGATCATCAGGGTGATAAGAGCCTGACTAGTAGCAGCTCTAGATCGCCAGAAAAAGTATGCGGATTTACATCGCAAGAAGATAGATTTTGAAGTAGGGAGCTATGCATTTCTGAAAGTATCTCCCTAGAAAGGGAGGATTCGTTTTGGGAAGAAGGGCAAGTTGAGCCCTAGGTTCATAGGACCGTTCGAGATTTTGAGGTGAGTCGGTGAAGTGGCGTACGAGGTAGTGTTACCTCCTGAACTTGAGCACATTGACAATGTGTTTCATGTGTCAGTATTACGGCCGTATAAACCGGACTACAAGCACGTTATCTCCTATGAACCAATTCAAGTCGAGAAAGACTTATCGTACGAGGAAGTTCCTGTCCAGATACTAGATAGGAAGGAACAGAAGCTGAGGAATAAGATTATCCATTCCGTTAAGATTCTCTGGAGGAACCACGCAGTAGAAAAAGCTACGTGGGAGCTAAAAGAGAAAATGTGAGCGAATTATCCATTTTTATTTGAGTAACCTTATTTTTGCAATTCTGAGGATGAAATTTTTATAAGGGGGGAGGGATGCAACGTCCACGAATTTGAAACTCCTTTTTAATTAAATATGTGATTTAATTTTTAATGAGTTAGTTTTGTGAGTTTATTTAAACCTTATGTGGTTATGTGAATTTATAAAAATGATTAAAGGGAGTCACTAATAGTTATTTAAATTAGTGGACTAACCCTAAGAGTTTGATATCAAAGAATTGATTGGATAATTATTAATTAAATATTCAATTTATTTGAATATAGTAGCAAGAGTTGAGCATATTGATTAATTACAATTATGAGTAATTAATTGATAATGTGTTAATTAATAATTATTATTGAATAGATAATAATTAATGTGTAAAAGATTAATAATTTATAAAATGATTATATGTGTACTTGATTAATTTGTGCAATATAGTAAACCTTTATTATATGGTAGTTAATTATATATTTTATATAGTACAAGGTGGCACATTAATATGTCTATATATTATATATATAGGCTATATATTAAGAGTCATTTGCATTCATGTGAGTTGCATAATAATATTGTTATATGATACGAAGTGTGTGGGTAAACATTCATGTATACCCTGTTGACATATAATAATATCAATTGTTAAATTAATAATGATTTCATTAAGTTATTATAATAATAACGGTCATGGTAATTGAAAATGTACATGAATTATATGTATGTGTACTACTTGATATCTTGTAATTGGAAAATACATTGTATGCCCTTTTAAATCATTATAACCTATGTTGTATGAAATGAATGGTGTATACATATTATATAACCAAAGTTTATATTATGTGTATATATGGTTTTAACCAAGTGTTGCATTACATTATTGCATTTCATTGTGCAAATGCTGAGAATTATTTCCTTGTCCAAAAATGAGTGTCACCAAGTACATGAATAGTGACTTGAAGCTAAATCACGTATTTTCCAAAAAGGCTATTGAATAGGTGATCATTCGCTAAGTAAATGGTTGGTAAGGGTGGTTGATCAACTCTTGATTAAACAATGTATTGTTTCTTTGCACCATGAATCCAAACTTAGTGCAATGTCATTATCTAGTCCAAGTTTCCATTATAAATAGAAGCTTCAATTTCAATTTTTGGTTGCTTGTAATTCTAAGTTGAGTAGTTCCAAGTTGCTGAGCATATTGTAAAAGCATACTCTGTGTATAAGGAGTCTAATTAAAGCTAAAGAGTTATAAACTTTACTTATGTTCTTAGTTGGGTTTTGTCAAATTCTTATGAATTTCTAGAATTATTTGTCAACCAATGTGAATTAACATGCCATGATATGTTTATGAAGTATGTTTACATGTTTGAACTCTTAAATGACGGATTGGATCATGTTTGGATCAAGTGAAACCAAGGTGGTTAAGAATCTGCAGAACAGAGTCTGTTTTTATTTCTGGTGCAGGCATGGCGCAACTGCGCCCTATTTGTACTAGGGTTCAGTGCAGCTGCGCCGTACCTCAAATCTAGTTGTTGGTTTCTGTTTGTGATGTGTTACTAACTTGATGTTATGACTTAGATATGTGACACTCCCAAATTCTGGTACTTCATTACCTCAAGATATGGTGTTCACTTAATCAAAACATTCATATCTAACTACCCAATCATTATAAAATTGAATAATAAAACATGCATGCCCATATAGGATTACATTAATAAAAATATTCCCAGGTTATCTAAACTTTAACATCATATAAGTGCGAAAATAAAATTATTACATCACATCATTAATTTAAAGGTCTATCATCATAACAGTAAATGAAATTACAAGTCTTCATCACTTGTACATTTTTTCCTTTTCTTTGCTATTTGAAGGCTCATCGACCTTCTCAACTTTAGCTGCAATAATTATTTTTATGCAAGAGTGAGCAAAATAAATGCTCACTAGATATAACAATGAATCAACAAGATAATAATAATTGCTAATGAATAGGCTCATCAAAACTAAATAGTACTCTATTAATAATAACCAAAGATTGGAATCAAAATATGGAATATATATCCGAGGGTCATAAGACCACAAACTATGTCCACTGTAACAACACGATATTTTCTATATAATTAAATCAGAAATTTTGCGTATAAATTTTTTTTTAAGGATGAGGATTTGTACAAGATAATGTGTATATGTATTTATCGATAAGGATCAAGAGCATTCTCCTTAAATAGCATTCCTCCTTAAATAGCATTCTTTTATTAAAATTACGTCGTTTTGGAGGGACACGATGGCATTTTTGTAAATATAATGTCATCGCGTATTTACAAAAATGTCATCACGTCCCTCCAAAACGACGTAGTTTTAATAAAAGAATGTTATTTAAGGAGAAATGCTATTTAAAGAGAATGCTCTTGATCCTGACCGATGTATTTATGTGGTAAATAAAAATATATTTATTACATGAATATTTACAAATAATTTTATTTTAGAATTATTGATTATTATAAATTATATTCTTATAATAATTACTTTTATAGCAGAAATGTTTTTATTAATTATTTTTCATGAAAATATAATTATATATTATTTAAATACTATATGGAGTAATTTTTAGAATAATTATAATAATTATTTTATTATATAAATTTTAGTACAGATTATTAAGTTAATTATTTTACCTTAATTATTAAGGTTAAATATAGAAGAATATATCAGATATGGAATCCAAACCCTAATTTTAGATTTTTATCGAGGAATGAGAATAATAATATAATATTAATTATATTTTAATTTTTCAGTGCTATAAATATGTATTGTATGTATGTATTGATAATGGTTGGTCAATTATGATTTATATTTTCAAAACCCTATTATTAATTGGTTAAACCCTAGTTCAAAAGTTAATACGTGTTTAAGACGGTGTAGTAATGGTGTTATTTGATTTATGATGTGTTATATAGGATTCTATGTTAATTAGGAAAACCCTTATTAATTTTGGAAACCCTAATTAGCTAGAAACCCTAATTCTAAAATTAGTAACCCTAATTAATATTTGAAAATCCTAATTTCTGAAATGAGAAACCCTAATTTGAAACTCAAATTAGAGTTCGAGATTGTTTGTAATTGTGATAAGGTTTTCTTGCTTTTTGGGAAGTCACGACAAACGCTCTCCCTTGAACTGCCGTATTTGACTTGTCTGGGATGGTATTTTGTGTCTCCATCCCAGTTGGACATGACTTCACTACACAACAAAATCGAGCTAGGTGACCTTCTCTTCCGTAATTGTAACACACTTTAGTTTGTCGTGTGCAGTTTGGACTTATGTGTCCCTCCCCTCTTCATTTGTAGCATGCAACCGGTGGTCGTTCTCCTTCCTTAACAATAGGTGATGTTGTTGACGTATTTCCATCATTATTGAATCTCCTATTCTTGAAATTTCAACTTCTATTGTCTTAACCAGGATTACCATCGTAGTGGTTACCATTTTTAGCATGTTGATTTCCTCCACATTTGTTGTCACCGCTTCGATGACTGCTACCACTAGTATTATCATTTTGTTAGCTGCTATCTATTGATTGGGTTGACTCACTATCGCGCTCCAATAACTGAGCCCTATTCACAACATCTGAATATAAGCAAAGTTTATGAGAAATGAGGTATTGACATATTTTGAGTTTCAAACCTCTTAGAAACATCTGTGTCATACGCTCCTCATTATCTACCAAATGAGATGCAAACCAGGATAACTCCACAAATTTAGCCTCGTATTGCGACACGGTCATATTGTTTTGGTCCAGCTTGACGAATACTTTTGGAAAAGTACTTGTCATTGAATAATTCTTGGAACCTATCCAAAGACATCTTTAGTGCGGTAGGTTAAGTATGTTTTATAGATTCCCACCAATAATCTGCCTCTCCTCGCGATATGAAGGTGGCAAAGGGAACTTTTTGCTCCTCGAAGCATCCCAAGACATCAAATATCTTTGAGTTCTGCTTTATCCATGTCTCTACCTTAAGTGGTTTTGGTTTTTTGAAAAACTACGGTGGTCCCAGCTCCTTGAACTGCTTCGCAGTGACCATCAGTGAGTTGTCAGTGTTTCCACCTGCATTTTGAACATGAGTCTCTCTCGCCTGATGTTACATGAATTGCAAAAAGCCTCTGAACATCCCATCATTCATCATTTGATCGGTGCTGTTGTTTACCTGAGGATTATTGCCTTCATAATGTACATTATCCTGGTTATTGATCATCGGTGACTCAACGGTCTCATGTGCTCCATTGCTTATCTCAACATTTTCATATGTCATTTTCAAAAACTGCACAAAATAATGGTTAATTGACATGCCACATATTATCCCTATATTCTGACCGACCAATTAAATAACAAATAAGCTTAGATAGGTCATACTAGCGAAGGATTTACTCGTCTCTCCCCACCTATTTCTAGTCTCACATCTCAGCCTGAGATCATATCCCTAACCTTTGATACCAACTGTGACGCCCCCAAAATAGGTATACACAACCCATTCTGAGTCGCCAAATATGTGGTACAAAATTAAAATACAAACTTAATTATACAACTGTCGTGCAAAATACGACAAAACATAGCTGAGAGTTTTAACACAAATATTGTCTCGTAGATAATATCCAAACTCAAATAGAGTCCTCATTACATTTATTATAACACTATTACATAGAATAGTGAGGACTACTAAAGCAACCATCTGGACCGTCACTCCATTCCCCGACTAGTCCCGGCTATATTCTCATTTCCTAAAGAGAACAATGAAAGCAAAGGGTGAGCTCAACTAACCCAATAAGAAATATTATGACTAAGATAATGTAGAATAAATTATCGTTAGCCTTCAGTAGTGTTAAACTGATAGAATATAATAAACAACAAGTTTAACTGCAGCGGAACAAACAATCCATTAGAAGAGTCAAGTAGAGCATAATATTTACTATTTTCTATGATTTAAAAGTGCATCATCAATATTTTATCGCTATAACACAGCTCAATAAATAATCCACATCATCGAATTATCCATGCACTACAGGCCAATGATATTCGTTAGTATCACATCCTTGAATTATCCATACACTACGGGCCAAGGATATTCATTAGTATCACCAGTGGTCATGATCATGCCAACAATTGTCCATCAATGCACTACGGGCTAATGAGGACTTTTACCAAATCATTTGTAACATTACAAGTCATGATTATACCGATAAATATTTATAATCAAACCAATCAACAGTCCATCTATGCATTACGGGCTAAAGATGACTTTCATCATAATATAAGCATGGGGATGATGACAATTATATAAGAATTCAATTAAATGAAAGCAAGGATAAATTTTAAAGATTTATAATTCAATTTATCCATAATTCAATAATGTCCAAATTGTCAACATGATACTACTTTGTGAAGTAAAATTCAAGAATAATATTGTATCAAAAATAATTTGGACAAAAAAGAAATAAATTTTTGTCATGAATAGTACCCCGGGTGAATAGTACTTGAGTGAATAATACCCGTGAATAGTACTTCGAGAATAGTATCCCGTGAATAGTACCCCGGCAGGAAAAGATTAAAAATGAACAAGAATATTCAGAAAAATATTCTTGTGAAAAGATACTAGATGAAGCTCTAATTTCAAGGATATTCTACTAATTTCAAGGAGTATAGAAGCAATACTTAACAAAATGAGTGTAGAATTCAGAATCTGAAACGAAATAATATTACCTACATACTACAGAGTATGGAAGAAAATATTATTTCTTATGAGTATTGAACAAAAATAATATTCCTTACCTTAAAAGGAGAGTATTTCTGACTGGTGTGGCAGGAATATTCTTGAAGAAAACTTGCATTGTTTTATACACTCAAAGCTTTCTTAAACTCTAAAGAAATACGCTCAATATTATAGAAGAAGAATTCTCTAATTATGGTGTGCTTTTCATTTCTAAACTAAGCATCTTATTTATAGGAGAATGGAAAGATACTATTTAGAAAATAAAATCACAGACGCACAGTGCAGGAATCACGGGCGCTCAACCGGCTGAAACTTTTAAAAAAAAATAATTTTACTATGCTGCACTATGCACACACTATGAAGTACTATGCAACACTATGCAGTACTATGCAAATAAAATATAATATATTCCATTTTTCATAAAAAATAAAACTAATATATATATATATATATATATATATATATATTATACACACACTGTCGATGTTGAGATTTTTATTTGTCCCTTTTATGTTCTTGTTCTTTTTGTGTTCTCATGTTAAGTGAGATTTGTTTGAAAAAATAAGTTGTGAAAAGGTCCGACATTTATATGTCGACGATTTGACTGTAAGAGTTGTCAGTTGGTTTTTAACTGGTTGTACCAACACAACCGAGAAAAGGTTTGCACATTGACCCAGTGATGTGACACTGCTTAATGGGTCTGTGAAACCGAGATTCATTAGGGTCCGGGAACTTGCTTATGCGGAGGGAAGGTGTTAGGCACCCCCCGACATCCATGTTACCATGGTGACCGCCACTTTTCAAGAAACTATTATATGAATGTGTGTGTGTGGGTCAATGTGCAGTTATTTGGAAGTAGTGCTATGCCTTGTTTGCACCTATATACAAAGGGTTTGAATTTATATAAAAATTCAGTTTTAAACAAGATATTACAGTGATGTTTTGTAAAAAGTTGTTTTTCAAACCCTGTACTATGCAATTCCTCATGGGCATGAAAACCATCTGAGAAAATCCAAACACTGTGAATAATTACAGGCTGCTTACAGCTGAAAATGTCCATCACAGGAACCGAATCTAGATTTAGTAGACTGAATCTATGATCACATGATTCTTAGGCTCATATGATGCCGCAATTTATATAAAAACTGTAAGCAGTTATATATATAAAAGCTGTAAATATATATATATATATATATATATATATATATATATATATATATATATATATATATATATATATATATACAAACTTGATCAACCACCATGAAGCACCTCCATAGGGGATCAAAAATGTAAATATATAAAAGTGGTAAATATATATATATATATATATATATATATAGAAACAGGATCAACCACCACGAAGTACCTCCATAGGGGATCAAAAATATAAATAAAGTTGTAAAAGCGATCAACCGCTTTGAAGTAAACTCCAGGAGGGACGAAATGTAAAGAAAGTAGTAAAAACGGTCAACCGCCACGAAGTAAACTCCAGGCAGGACGAAATATAAATATATATATATACATATATATATATATATATATATATATATATATATATATATACACACAAAAGAAATAAAAGCCTTGGATCGAAGTTTGGGCAAACACACGCAACACGATTCTCAACGTGAAGAACGGTATGTGCAAAGATGAGGAGAAAGGCTTTAAAGTGTGTAAGAAGGCTTACAGTGGACTGCCAAAGAAGACTTCAATAACTTGAAAGGGATGAACACTCGGCTCCCGCTGATAAAAAAATAGCAATATATAAGCTCACAAGTGTTTAAAATGAGAAAGCACTCAGTTTATAGTGTTTTTAGAGCAAATTGGACAGGGCTTCTTTGCCTTTTTCTCTATGTAAAATGGCTGCCCCAAGCCCTCTATTTATAGAGGGGGAGCCGCAGGTGTACCTGCGGCAGTCGTAGATGCACCTGTGGCTGCCCGGGGTGCCCCAGGTTCTGCTGGTCCCACCGTCTCGAAGTACGTGCACGTGTGCAACGTGATGTCCGTTCGAACTTTCAGAACTTCAATCCGGGCATCTGATCGAAGTGTATAAGACCTTTTTTAGCATGCTGTTGTTGAAAGCTACATAATGACATGGGATTAGATATTGTACGAAGTCAAGAAGATCAGACCATGCCCTCGGTCTTCAAGCTTCAAATTCTATCCGGTGTGCTGTCTTGTGCAGTAGTCACTCAGGATTGATGCTCCTTGGTTCTTGTAGGAAATTGTTGTGTAGAATGTATGTATGTTGATTGTTGAGACGACACGATGTGGCATTGGGATGGCAAAATAACGGTCCTGCCCTTCACCGGGGTTATCTTCGGTTTGAGCTGTGTTAGCGGTCGTTGCTCAGAGTTATCGCTAAGATTGGACTGCTGCAGGTGTTGATCGTCGTCAGGGTTGTTTCTGAGATGTGCCTGACTTCCCGGGGTTATCTTCGGTCTTGTGTAATGAATTTCTTAGGGCTTTTGTCGAGTGTTCTGAAGCTATTTGCATGGGTTTAAAACAAGCGTCTCCGGGGTCATCTCCAGAACTGCAACGACATGCCTCGGGTTTATCTCCGAGGTTGATGATGTCTTTCTTGGTGTTATTTCCAAGACTGAGACGGAGTATCTCGAGGTTATCTCCAACATGACACGGTCTTCTCCGGTGTGATTTCTGGTATATGAATTGCAGTCCTTGGGGTTGTCTCCGAGATTAAAACTGAAACTCTCGGTGTTGTTTATGGGGTTGATGTTGAAACTTTCGGTGGTATCTAGGTCTGAGCTGGATGTCTCGGGGTTATCTCTGAGATAGTTGTACTGAATATCCCAGGGTTATCTCTGGGATTGAACTGAGCTGTCTTCCAGGGTTATCTCTAAAAGATGGTTTTGCTCTCCTGCAATGTCAGTAACAGGTATGTAAAAAAATTTGAGTGTCTACAGATGCCCCTCTTTAACATATTCATGCAATGCAATGACATGGATATGATAAAGAATACTAGACACTTGAAATGTAACAAGATAATCATGATGCAATGTACAACAGCATGATTACCAACTCGGAATCTCCAAAGACAGTTAACCGTCCGATACCCATTGATTGGGCAAATTTTAGCCCCATGATATAGGCTTCATACTCAGCTGTGTTGTTGGTGTTGGCAAACTGTAATTTGACGTCAACGGGATGCTTCTCCCCCATAACAGATATTAGAACTGCTCCAGCCCCAGACCCTTCTATATTTATAGCTTCATCAAAATACATCTTCCATGTTTGGCGGGCATCATACTGATGGTGTTGCTAAATTTCCATTACCTCATCATCAGGAAAGTATGTTTCCAAGAGTTTGAAATCCCCTGAAGGTGCGACGGCTAGTTGATCAGCAATTCCTTATCCTTTAATGGACTTTTGCATTATGTAGACGATGTCAAATTGTTGTAGGATCAACTGCCATCTGGACAGCCGGCAGTTCAGCATGGGTTTACTGAACACGTACTTGAGAGGATCCACGCGGAAAAGCCCATGCTAAAGCACAACAAGTCTTCTCAATCAGAGTGTACTTGTGTTCACTGATGCTGAATCTTTTGCTGAGGTAGTAGATAGCTCGTTCTTGGCCTCTATCATCTTTCTGTCCCAGCATGCAGCCCATGGCATTGTCACTTACGGACAGGTATATGAATAGGGGAACATTATCCCTGGGTGGTACCAAAACAGGAGCTTTGAATAGCTGCTCTTTGATTGTAAGGAAGGCCTTCTGGCATTCATCATTCCATTTCATGGACGAGTTCTTCCTTAATAATTTGAAAATAGGCTCACAAGTTGTTGTGAGTTGGGAAATAAACCTGCCAATGAAGTTGGTTCTTTCCAAAAATCCCCGTATTTCTTTATCTGTCCAAGGAATGGGCATTTTTGTGATGGCCTAGATTTTGGTGGGATCTAACTCAATCCCCTAGTGGCTGACTAGGAATCCTAGCAACTTGCCTGATTTAACGCCAAAGGCGCACTTGGCTGGATTCAACTTCAAGTTGTACTTACGCAATCTATTGAAGAGCTTTTTGAGATGGTCTAGGTGGTCTTCCTCCTTTCGGGATTTGACAATGATGTCATCCACGTGGATCTCTATCTCCTTATACATTAAATCATGAAAAAGAGGCGTCATGGCTCGCTGGTAGGTAGCTCTGACATTGATGATGCCGAATGACAATTGTCTATTGCAAAAGGTTCCCTAAGGCGTGATGAATGCAGTTTTCTCATGATCCTCTTCAGCAACCATAATCTGATGGTACCCTGTGAAGCAATCAGCAAAGGAGTACATGATGTATTGAGCAGTATTATCAATGAGAATATGGATAAATGGCACGGGAAAGCTATCTTAAAGGCAAACTTTATTCAGATCCTAGTAATCCACGTAAACTCGCACCTTTCCTCCTGGTTTAGGCACGGGAACTATGTTTGATAGCCATTTAGGGTATGTAGACACCAAGATGATGTTTGCTTGAAATTGTTTCACAATTTCTTCTTTAACCTTTAAACTCCACTCAGGTTTTAATCGCCTGAGCTTCTGCCTGACTGGCTTGAATCCCTCTTTGATGGGGAGGCGATGAATAGCAATGTCAGTGGACAAACCCACCATTTCTTCATGAGACCATGCAAATACATCCTAGAATTAGGTTAATAGTGTAACCATGTCATTTCTTTTGTTTGGAGTGAGGTCTGTACCAATCTGGATTAGCTTAGGGCTTTCTAAGGTCCAGAGATTGAAGGAAGTGGTTTGATCAAGGTTGGGTTTAGGTTTGTTTTCAACCCATTCTTTGATCTCCTGAGGTATCTCAATGTCCTCTTGTATTTCTATTAAGTCTGAGTCCAACTTTTCATCAAAGTTACAATCCTTGTGGAGAAGAGGCACCTTATCAGCAATTATAGGCACATCTAAATTCAGAGTACTTAAACAAAATATGCTTTCACTTAATATATATGAAACTGTTTAATCATACAAAGTGTTAGCATGTACTGACAAAATAACTACTAATATTGTACAGAAAAGTAAGCAGTTATTATTATCTACATGGCATAAGGAGTTCCTGCCCGTTTTACCCTTGTCGACCAATGAAAGGAGTGTTACTCCAATTGGCAAGGGTGAAGTCCTGAGGGACTACAGTGATAGAGGGGGTATCGTCGTTCTCCTTCTCCAAAATGATGACCATTACGTCTGGGCAATCATCATTTGTGGTGTATCTATTTGTATGTTCATCATGGACAATAAAGCGTATGTTTGACATCATCCGGCGATGTCCTGTTTACGTCTCCATTCCTCTTCTTCCACTTTTGGATATGGAACTAGGACTTCTTTTCCCCTTACTAGTATCGGCTTGGGAAATAACATGGCCATTACATAGGTTGGCACCTTTACTGGAGACCGTAAAGGCTCAAGAACTGTAGGTGGAGATAATCGCCGTGTGGCTGAAGCTGAAGGAATCTGTTTGTGCTTATAAGGATTCCTGCGACTGGAACTAGCAGTATAACCTAGTCCGGCTGTCCCTGTTTAACTAGGACATTAAATTGGGATCCTGATGCCCTAATTGTCTTTGACCAACCCTTGTCCCGGTTGATAACCCAATGACATCATTTCTTGAGTGGCCGACATTACTTAGGCAGAAATCTGGGGTATGAGATGTGGCACCCCAACAGGATGGTAGTGAGTGTTGCTCACCTCTAGGGCATGAAAAATTGACCGGCTCAACTTCTGAATTAAAGCTGATGAGTGGTATGTCACCTTGTTCCGGACATTCTGGCTCAGCGTTGACAGTGACTAGGCTATTGGTGATAATGTACTTAAGTTGCTGATAAAGCTTGGAGGGGACTGCCCCGACCATATGAATCCATGATCTTCCCAGAAGCAGGTTGTATCCTGTATCTATTTTGAGAACGTGAAAAGACACACAGAATGTATGTGGACCAATCTCCACTAGCAGTTAAATCTCTCCGACAGTGTTTCGGCAGTATCCATCAAAAGCTTTGATAACCGTATGGCTGTTTTGGATCCGATTGAGATTGATGTTCATCTTCACCCGCGTAGCATAAGGACATATATTTAGAGATGAACCTCCATCTATCAAGACTATTCCTAGCATATACCCGGAGGACAGAACCGCAATATGCAACGGTCTGTAATGGCTGGTCCCTTCGGGAGGTATGTCGTCATCAGTAAAAGATATCACATTATTGTTCAAAATGTGATCCACAAGATGCTGTAATTTCTCAACATCTATTAACTTAGGCAATTGGGCTTCTTCTAGAACCCTGAGCAAGACCTTCATGTGATCTTCAGATGAGAACACTAAGTCCAGTATGGAAACTTGTTGTGGAGCTTCTTTTAAGCTTAAAACCACCTTGGCTTCATTATGGCCCATAGTATAGAGAAAATTTTCTACCTTTTCCATGGGAATCTTCCCTTTAACTTGATGGTAGGTTTCATTACTCGTTGAGGGAGATATAGTGGATAATCCTTCTACACTGCAGCAGTTATGTGTGATGTGGATCCTTCAGCCCCTCCATAATTTTATGGAACTTTCTGTAGGCAGACAACATGATATTGTGGTCTGAATGGCAAGACAATTGGCTCTGGCGTAGCCACTTTCAAAGGATTTTTAACTTCTTTGAGTTAAATTGGTTGGATTGTATATGAAGGAGTAGTTGCATCTGTCCCAGAAGATATGACTGCTATGACTTCCTTCCACTTTGCAGGAAACACATCCTCATTCTCCAGCACTACAGCATCGTCTTTTGCCATCTGCAGGACACTGCTGTTAATTAAATTCTGAATAAGGTGGCGGAGTGCCCAACATTCTTCTTTGCTGTGACCACGAGATTGGGATTGATATTGACACACCCCAGTGAAATTAACCCGTCTTGAACGCGGGCTGATTGGAGGTAGTAGTGTTGTAATTCTTCCTACATTTATCAGCATCTGTATTATTTCTTCCATCGGTTGGCCTAGGTATGTAAATTCCCTTTTGTTGGCAAAATCCCGACGGGCTTTGGCATTTGCTCTTTTTGTAATTTTATCCTTCAGTGTTTCCTTTTCTGGAGGTGTGAACACTCGAGGGCATTTGACTTCTCCACCCTTAGGTATTGGAGGGTTTGAAGACTGTGCTTGAATGGGAGTATAATTTCTCCTTTGGATAGGCATATTCTGACTTCCTGTCTGACCTTGTAAGATCAAGGAAACATCCTCTTTTTTCTTTTTATGGACCCTCCGGGGGTTGTTTCCATAATTTTCAAACTAGATGTGCTCAGCAACAGCTCTAAGGGCAGCTATGTCTTGAATCTTTCCTGACTTCAATCCCATCTCAGCCATCTCCTCATGTTTTAACCATTTTAGAGAATGGTTTGCCAATGCCAGCTAAAACCCTCTCATAGAAAGGAGCTTCTTGTATGTCTATGAAGGTCATAACCATTTCTAACTCATTCATATAGGGAACAACTTGAGCAGCAAGGCGCCTCCACCTTTGAGCATACTCTCTGAAAGATTCATTGGCTTGTTTCCTGACTTTAGTAATTTGGTACCGGTCATGGGCCATTTGAGACTGGAAGCTATACTAAGTGAGGAAGGCATGAGCTAGCTCCTCCCAGCTATGTATATTTGAATTGTCTAATATAGTATACCATGAACGGGCTTCTTCAGTTAGACTATTCTATAAGAGATGCATCCTGAGCTTCACGTCCTCGGCATAAGATCCAAGTTCTCTAATGAATATCTTCAAATGTGTGTAAGGATCTCCTAACCCGTCATACTTTTCAAAGTCAGGAGTCTTGAACTTATCTGGATAATGCACACCAAGGAATATATAAAGGTCTGCATATGAAACACTCTGATGTGCTCCAATCCCTTTGATAGAATGGATGGACTCTTCCATTTGAAGGACCTTCTTTCTGATATCACCGGTGTCTAGATCTTCTTTGAGATGGGTGGTATCATGAATTTTGTTGGTTGGATCCAACTGAAGCTCAGGTACTGGAATGACTTTATCAAAACCTTGGGTTCCTCCTTCTGCAGAGGATTCAGCATGTACGGGTATCTTCGTACCCTGAGTAGACTGGTGTAGTTCTTTAAGTAGGGCAACCAAATCTCTAATTTGTTTACTTAATCCGTCGAATTCTTCGCGGGTGATAGGATTAAGATTAGCCTAGTTAGATGAAGACATAATTGGTTGTAGGCTCACGACCTTTTTGGACTTTGAACGGGTAATGGGTCCGATTGTTTCCCTGCGAAAAATTGACGTAGTTTAGTTTTTAGGGATTGTATAAATGTTTATATGCTATATGACATGTCTGTTTTGGGAGTATATCCTGCAAAATGGATGTTAGTTGTTTGTAATATAGGATAACATGTAAATATGCATGTGCACATATTTCTTCATATTTCTCATTACATGGAGATCAATACGGAATGAAATTACAAGTAATTGAATTTACAAGTAATTTTGAAATGAGAAAGTATAAAGAGACTTTCCTCCACATTTGGTTTATCAGAGGCTGACCTATCCTAGGCTACTTTCGCAGCTTTTTGGCATTAAGGTTCCCAAATCATTGCAATTTACTCGACGGGAAGTTAATCCAGTCTTTCAACTGGAGCGAATTTGGCTGGTGCCTTTCCAAAGCCTCATTGGAATTAGTCTTCCTATGAGTCCAGTAATCAAACACCGACAGGATAGCCTCCTGATGGAGGAACCACACAACATACATTCACATATAACTTGTCTCACTATTTATGAAAATGATGACATGTGCGAAGCACTAATATCACAAGCAGATATATTGTACAACATTAAGTAAAGTAGGTAAATGCATTCGTACACATCCATCAAATGTAAATGCAACATCCATACACAAGCATGTAACGCCCCCAAAATAGGTTCATTCCACCCAACCTATTCTGAGTCGCCAAATACATGGTACAGATAACAACTACAACTTTATTACAACAATTGTCGTGCAAAATACAACAACACATATGCTATGAGTTTGGGTACAAATATATACCAACTGTGACTCATGTCCCAATCTTGGATAGCACGTCACAATGACACATTACATAAAGGTATAGTCAAAAACTGTTTTAGAAATTAGAATCTTTGGGAAGTGCTCAAGAAAACCCTCGTACATGGGAGGCCATGCTTCTAGGTTATGATAGATATCATATGGACACAGAATTATCCTTGGTTGACCCAATAAACCCCAAAGAAAAACAAGAAAATTACTATCATATTCTTCCCAATGGTGAGTCTTCTCTCGACTTATCGTTATCTCAACTGTCTCTAATTGAGAATTATACTTCAAAGAAACATCAAGATTATATAGGTAGTGCTCGTAGATATACTCAGCAAGTGGATGTGCACAACCATGTCTTATGATGACTCGAGGTTGTGTGTCGTTAGACATCTTGTATGATAGTGGCAAAACACCCTTCCAACGTTGGGTTCGCTTCACCCTAGATGATTTACCAAATATAACTACTAAATGAACTTTTCTATACTGCTTCGGGAGAACCTCCACAGCTAGAGACCACCGTTCTATTTTCCTGTTACCCTCGCTCGACCCAGCTACACTCTTATTACCTGAAAGGAATTGTGAAGCAAAAGGGTGAGCACAACTAGCTCAGTAAAGAATATCATGACTAAAGATAAATTATCAATAGTCTTCAACAGTAATAAATCAGAGATTTAGAACATATGGTAGATGATAAAACTTTTCAACCATAGTTGCAGCGGAACGAGCAATCCATTAGAAGAGTCACACAGACCATAAAGTCTATTATCTTCTCCATGTTAAAAGTCCACCAACAATGTTTTATCCCTATAACATCAATCAACAGTTCCTGTCCACAATCATATAAATAACTCATAATCATAATTGTAGTTCTAAATTTCTCTTCGCATTCAGGACGAAGATAATTTTCATCACCTGTTTTTACCTGAAACATCAAAGATCATGATTATACCAAATCACAGTTCTTGTTCATAATCATACTAATAAATTCATCTTGCACTACAGGCCAAAGATATTTATCAACAAACCATCTTTGCACTACGGGCCAAAGATATTCAATATCAGTTCATCTTCGCACTACAGGCCAAAGATATTCATCACTAATTCATCTTTGCACTACAGGCCAAAGATATTCATCAACAGTTCATCTTTGCACTACAGGCCAAAGATATTCATCAATAATTCATCTTTGCACTACAGGCCAAAGATATTCTTCAACAGTTCATATTTGCACTACAGGCCAAATATATTCACATCTCAAAGAAATATATAATTATTTCAGAATTTATATAAACAATAATTATAATCATGTTAATCATTTCATCTTTACACTTAAGCTAAAGATATTCAATTATAAATTCAATGGTCATGATCATACCAGATAACAATTCATCTTTGCACTACATGCTAAAGATATTCCTCAGTCACGATCATACCAATAATTTACCCATCTTTACACTCAAGTGAAAGAGAAATTCAACATCAGGGTTATAAAAATGTTATATATGATAATAAAAATAATATGATCAACATATAGTTTTAATCTCAAGAGTAATATTCATAAATCAACTATAATTTGGTTAGAAAAAGAAACCAATTTTGTCATAAATAGTAACTCGTGAATAGTAACTCGTGAATAGTAACTCGTGAATAGTAACCCCGACATGAAAAGTTTTAAATTTGATAAAAAGTTCAGATCAATACTTCGGCATAATGATATTGAAGAAAATAATATCATTTAAGAAGAAATAACATCCCTTACAACAATATCCCTTACTATCCCTTACCTCAAAAGAGCAGTACTTCTGACTCGAATAACGCTGAATGAACTTGCACCGTATAGCAACACTCAAGATATCAAAATACTCATAAGAATACGCTCGATATATAGAGAGAGAAATAGAGAGAAAACTTCAGTTTCTGGTGTGATTTTCAATTCTAACCTAAGCACCCTATTTATAGGAAAATGCTTAGAACACCAAAGCAAAAAAATTAAATATAATAATAATATAATTACAAAATATTCAAGCCCACCTCTATATACTTGAATTCAGCCATAACCACATGCTAACCTTCTAGAAAAAGTAAGAAAAAAACGTTTCTCTTAATAAAAATAATTGAAACTTCCAAAAATCAATAATTTCGGAACTTCAGAACTTTAATAATTCATAATAAATAGCCCTTTTATCAGAAAATTCGAATCTCGCGAGTTTTTATAGGAAATTCAATTCTCTACAACTTTGCAGAAGAAAGTTTTTCCAAATTCCAAACAGAAATTGATCGAAATCCACAAACGGGCGATTTTACAGTCAATAATAAATTTTCGGTCAAGAATTGTGTCCACCAACACACAAAATATGTGTTAATCATTTAATCCAACAAAAATACTCTTCCTCCTCATTTATTCATATATTCCACATTCATTGTAAAAATATCACCATTAATATATTATTAAAATAATATATTTAAATGAATTATTTTATCAGAAAAAGATAAAATATTTATTTACAACAATTGTCACATTAAAAATTTTCTCCATCTATATCCACATAAAATCAATATTTTCCTCATCATATAAATTAATAATTAATTATACACAAATAATATTACAGAACCACAGTACTGGCAACCAGGCCGTTCCCAGGAAAGAGGGGGCTTTCCAATAAGGATCTCTTCCTTACTGGCGCGCAATTAGATGACCAAACCTCTCCTTAGACAGAACTTTCTAGACATTGCCAATAATGTTATCTAATAATATTATTCAGATAATATGAATTATTGCTCCGATAATAGAAAATACTATGTAGTGACAATTATTAAAACAACAGTAATATAAAATATCAACGCAGCAATTATTGAATCAATAAAATAAAATACTGAACAGTAATTACTGTAACAATTATTGAGTAATGCCTTCTTACGTAAAAATCAATAATTAGTGCAATACCGTGTGCTACTGTGCAACAACGCGTATTACTTTGTTTTAACCACCGGGTATTCCAACAGTGTTAACGGTAACAACTACGCCGTTAATTATAAATAACTTACTCTTGTCGTTTTCTTCATCCAATCGCTTTCCGTTATGGGGCCCACAAAAGACTGCGCCGTCGTACGAATATTCTCCGACAGTTAGAATATTCCACGACCAAGCGAATATTCCCCGACAACAATGAATATTTTATAACCACTTGTGTATTCCGAAAAAAATTCATATATCACCCTTAACTTTAATATTTATCAATTTAACCATTTACTAAATAATAATTATAAGAAAAATTGAATACTTTTATTTCATAAAATTCGGGGTCTTACAATCTCCCCTCCTTATGAAATTTCGTCCTCGAAATTTACGTACCTGGTATTTCAAAGAGTTGAGAATACCTTGCTTTCATTTCAGATTCCATCTTTCCTGTCATCATAATTTGTTCATTGCTCATTTCCTGTATTTCAGATATCATTCTAGAATACAACTTCAAAACAAAGGTTAATTGAACAAATTAACATATCACATAATATCCCGATATTATGACTGACCAACAAATAAGCTTAGGTAGGACACACTAGCGAAGGATTTACTCGTCTCTCTCCTCCTAGTTCTATTCCCCGATCTCCGCCAGAGATCATATCCCTAAGCTCTGATACCAAATGTGACTCTCATGGTGCTTCAACCACAGCACCTCACAATGGTACCTATCAGTTTGCCACCGCAGAACGGCGTCCCCTACGGAGAGTCTGGCTTCGGTGCATCCCCCATCTGCAGGAAGTCACCTGCGAGAGGCTCGGGGCTCTTTACTTATAGCTCTGATACCAACTGTAACGCCCCCAAAATAGGTCCATTCCATCCAACCCATTTTGAGTCGCCAAATACATGGTACAGATAACAACTACAACTTTATTACAACAATTGTCGTGCAAAATACAACAACACATATGCTATGAGTTTGGGTACAAATATATACCAACTATGACTCATGTCCCAATCTTGGATAGCACGTCACAATGACACATTACATAAAGGTATAGTCAAAAACTGTTTTAGAAATTAGAATCTTTGGGAAGTGCTCAAGAAAACCCTCGTACATGGGAGGCCATGCTTCTAGGTTATGATAGATATCATATGGACACAGAATTATCCTTGGTTGACCCAATAAACCCCAAAGAAAAACAAGAAAATTACTATCATATTCTTCCCAATGGTGAGTCTTCTCTCGACTTATCGTTATCTCAACTGTCTCTAATTGAGAATTATACTTCAAAGAAACACCAAGATTATATAGGTAGTGCTCGTAGATATACTCAGCAAGTGGATGTGCACAACCATGTCTTATGATGACTCGAAGTTGTATGTCGTTAGACATCTTGTATGATAGTGGCAAAACACCCTTCCAACGTTGGGTTCGCTTCACCCTAGATGATTTACCAAATATAACTACTAAATGAACTTTTCTATACTGCTTCGGGAGAACCTCCACAGCTAGAGACCACCGTTCTATTTTCCTGTTACCCTCGCTCGACCCAGCTACACTCTTATTACCTGAAAGGAATTGTGAAGCAAAAGGGTGAGCACAACTAGCTCAGTGAAGAATATCATGACTAAAGATAAATTATCAATAGTCTTCAACAGTAATAAATCAGAGATTTAGAACATATGGTAGATGATAAAAATTTTCAACCATAGTTGCAGCGGAACGAGCAATCCATTAGAAGAGTCACATAGACCATAAAGTCTATTATCTTCTCCATGTTAAAAGTCCACCAACAATGTTTTATCCCTATAACATCAATCAACAGTTCCTGTCCACAATCATATAAATAACTCATAATCATAACTGTAGTTCTAAATTTCTCTTCGCATTCAGGACGAAGATAATTTTCATCACCTGTCTTTACCTGAAACATCAAAGATCATGATTATACCAAATCACAGTTCCTGTTCATAATCATACTAATAAATTCATCTTTGCACTACAGGCCAAAGATATTCATCAACAAACCATCTTTGCACTACGGGCCAAAGATATTCAATATCAGTTCATCTTCGCACTACAGGCCAAAGATATTCATCACTAATTCATCTTTGCACTACAGGCCAAAGATATTCATCAACAGTTCATCTTTGCACTACAGGCCAAAGATATTCATCAATAATTCATCTTTGCACTACAGGCCAAAGATATTCTTCAACAGTTCATATTTGCACTACAGGCCAAATATATTCACATCTCAAAGAAATATATAATTATTTCAGAATTTATATAAACAATAATTATAACCATGTTAATCATTTCATCTTTACACTTAAGCTAAAGATATTCAATTATAAATTCAATGGTCATGATCATACCAGATAACAATTCATCTTTGCACTACATGCTAAAGATATTCCTCAGTCACGATCATACCAATAATTTACCCATCTTTACACTCAACTGAAAGAGAAATTCAACATCAGGGTTATAAAAATGTTATATATGATAATAAAAATAATATGATCAACATATAGTTTTAATCTCAAGAGTAATATTCATAAATCAACTATAATTTGGTTAGAAAAAGAAATCAATTTTGTCATACATAGTAACTCGTGAATAGTAACTCGTGAATAGTAACTCGTGAATAGTAACCCCGACATGAAAAGTTTCAAATTTGATAAAAAGTTCAGATCAATACTTCGGCATAATGATATTGAAGAAAATAATATCATTTAAGAAGAAATAACATCCTTACAACAATATCCCTTACTATCCCTTACCTCAAAAGAGCAGTACTTCTGACTCGAATAACGCTAAATGAACTTGCACCGTATAGCAACACTCAAGATATCAAAATACTCATAAGAATACGCTCGATATATAGAGAGAGAAATAGAGAGAAAACTTCAGTTTCTGGTGTGATTTTCAATTCTAACCTAAGCACCCTATTTATAGGAAAATGCTTAGAACACCAAAGCAGAAAATTAAATATAATAATAATATAATTACAAAATATTCAAGCCCACCTCTATATACTTGAATTCAGCCATAAACACATGCTAACCTTCTAGAAAAAGTAAGAAAAAAACCTTTTTCTTAATAAAAATAATTAAAACTTCCAAAAATCAATAATTTCGGAACTTCAGAACTTCAATAATTCATAATAAATAGCCCTTTTATCAGAAAATTCGAATCTCGCGAGTTTTTATAGGAAATTCAATTCTCTACAACTTTGCAGAAGAAAGTTTTTCCAAATTCCAAACAGAAATTGATCGAAATCCACAAACGGGCGATTTTACAGTCAATAATAAATTTTCGGTCAAGAATTGTGTCCACCAACACACAAAACATGTGTTAATCATTTAATCCAACAAAAATACTCTTCCTCCTCATTTATTCATATATCCCACATTCATTGTAAAAATATCACCATTAATATATTATTAAAATAATATATTTAAATGAATTATTTTATCAGAAAAAGATAAAATATTTATTTACAACAATTGTCACATTAAAAATTTTCTCCATCTATATCCACATAAAATCAATATTTTTCTCATCATATAAATTAATAATTAATTATACACAAATAATATTACAGAACCACAGTACTGGCAACCAGGCCGTTCCCAGGAAAGAGGGGGCTTTCCAATAAGGATCTCTTCCTTACTGGCGCGTAATTAGATGATCAAACCTCTCTTTAGACAGAACTTTCTAGACATTGCCAATAATGTTATCTAATAATATTATTCAGATAATATGAATTATTGCTCCGATAATAGAAAATACTATGTAGTGACAATTATTAAAACAACAGTAATATAAAATATCAACGCAGCAATTATTGAATCAATAAAATAAAATACTGAACAGTAATTACTGTAACAATTATTGAGTAATGCCTTTTTACGTAAAAATCAATAATTAGTGCAATACCGTGTGCTACTGTGCAACAACGCGTATTACTTTATTTTAACCACCGGGTATTCCAACAGTGTTAACGGTAACAACTACGTCGTTAATTATAAATAACTTACTCTTGTCGTCTTCTTCATCCAATCGCTTTCCGTTATGGGGCCCACAAAAGACTGCGCCGTCATACGAATATTCTCCGACAGTTAGAATATTCCACGACCAAGCGAATATTCCCCGACAACAATGAATATTTTATAACCACTTGTGTATTCCGAAAAAAATTCATATATCACCCTTAACTTTAATATTTATCAATTTAACCATTTACTAAATAATAATTATAAAAAAAATTGAATACTTTTATTTCATAAAATTCGGGGTCTTACAATCTCCCCTCCTTATGAAATTTCGTCCTCAAAATTTACGTACCTGGTATTTCAAAGAGTTGAGAATACCTTGCTTTCATTTCAGATTCTATCTTTCCTGTCATCATAATTTCTTCATTGCTCATCTCCTGTATTTCAGATATCATTCTAGAATACAACTTCAAAATAAAGGTTAATTGAACAAATTAACATATCACATAATATCCCGATATTATGACTGACCAACAAATAAGCTTAGGTAGGACACACTAGCGAAGGATTTACTCGTCTCTCTCCTCCTAGTTCTATTTCCCGATCTCCGCCAGAGATCATATCCCTAAGCTCTGATACCAAATGTGACTCTCATGGTGCTTCAACCACAGCACCTCACAATGGTACCTATCAGTTTGCCACCGCAGAACGGCGTCCCCTACGGAGAGTCTGGCTTCGGTGCATCCCCCATCTGCAGGAAGTCACCTGCGAGAGGCTCGGGGCTCTTTACTTATAGCTCTGATACCAACTGTAACGCCCCCAAAATAGGTCCATTCCATCCAACCCATTTTGAGTCGCCAAATACATGGTACAGATAACAACTACAACTTTATTACAACAATTGTCGTGCAAAATACAACAACACATATGCTATGAGTTTGGGTACAAATATATACCAACTGTGACTCATGTCCCAATCTTGGATAGCACGTCACAATGACACATTACATAAAGGTATAGTCAAAAACTATTTTAGAAATTAGAATCTTTGGGAAGTGCTCAAGAAAACCCTCGTACATGGGAGGCCATTCTTCTAGGTTATGATAGATATCATATGAACACAGAATTATCCTTGGTTGACCCAATAAACCCCAAAGAAAAATAAGAAAATTACTATCATATTCTTCCCAATGGTGAGTCTTCTCTCGACTTATCGTTATCTCAACTGTCTCTAATTGAGAATTATACTTCAAAGAAACACCAAGATTATATAGGTAGTGCTCGTAGATATACTCAGCAAGTGGATGTGCACAACCATGTCTTATGATGACTCGAGGTTGTGTGTCGTTAGACATCTTGTATGATAGTGGCAAAACACCCTTCCAACGTTGGGTTCGCTTCACCCTAGATGATTTACCAAATATAACTACTAAATGAACTTTTCTATACTGCTTCGGGAGAACCTCCACAGCTAGAGACCACCGTTCTATTTTCCTGTTACCCTCGCTCGACCCAGCTACACTCTTATTACCTGAAAGGAATTGTGAAGCAAAAGGGTGAGCACAACTAGCTCAGTAAAGAATATCATGACTAAAGATAAATTATCAATAGTCTTCAATAGTAATAAATCAGAGATTTAGAACATATGGTAGATGATAAAACTTTTCAACCATAGTTGCAGCGGAACGAGCAATCCATTAGAAGAGTCACATAGACCATAAAGTCTATTATCTTCTCCATGTTAAAAGTCCACCAACAATGTTTTATTCCTATAACATCAATCAACAGTTCCTGTCCACAATCATATAAATAACTCATAATCATAATTGTAGTTCTAAATTTCTCTTCGCATTCAGGACGAAGATAATTTTCATCACCTGTCTTTACCTGAAACATCAAAGATCATGATTATACCGAATCACAGTTCCTGTTCATAATCATACTAATAAATTCATCTTTGCACTACAGGCCAAAGATATTCATCAACAAACCATCTTTGCACTACGGGCCAAAGATATTCAATATCAGTTCATCTTCGCACTACAGGCCAAAGATATTCATCACTAATTCATCTTTGCACTACAGGCCAAAGATATTCATCAACAGTTCATCTTTGCACTACAGGCCAAAGATATTCATCAATAATTCATCTTTGCACTACAGGCCAAAGATATTCTTCAACAGTTCATATTTGCACTACAGGCCAAATATATTCACATCTCAAAGAAATATATAATTATTTCAGAATTTATATAAACAATAATTATAACCATGTTAATCATTTCATCTTTACACTTAAGCTAAAGATATTCAATTATAAATTCAATGGTCATGATCATACCAGATAACAATTCATCTTTGCACTACATGCTAAAGATATTCCTCAGTCACGATCATACCAATAATTTACCCATCTTTACACTCAAGTGAAAGAGAAATTCAACATCAGGGTTATAAAAATGTTATATATGATAATAAAAATAATATGATCAACATATAGTTTTAATCTCAAGAGTAATATTCATAAATCAACTATAATTTGGTTAGAAAAAGAAAGCAATTTTGTCATAAATAGTAACTCGTGAATAGTAACCCGTGAATAGTAACTCGTGAATAGTACTCGTGAATAGTAACCCCGACATGAAAAGTTTCAAATTTGATAAAAAGTTCAGATCAATACTTCGGCATAATGATATTGAAGAAAATCATATCATTTAAGAAGAAATAACATCCCTTACAACAATATCCCTTACTATCCCTCACCTCAAAAGAGCAGTACTTCTGACTCGAATAACGCTGAATAAACTTGTACCGTATAGCAACACTCAAGATATCAAAATACTCATAAGAATACGCTCGATATATAGAGAGAGAAATAGAGAGAAAACTTCGATTTCTTGTGTGATTTTCAATTCTAACCTAAGCACCCTATTTTATAGGAAAATGCTTAGAACACCAAAGCAGAAAATTGAATATAATAATAATATAATTACAAAATATTCAAGCCCACCTCTATATACTTGAATTCAGCCATAAACACATGCTAACCTTCTAGAAAAAGTAAGAAAAAAACCTTTTTCTTAATAAAAATAATTAAAACTTCGAAAAATCAATAATTTCGGAACTTCAGAACTTCAATAATTCATAATAAATAGCCCTTTTATCAGAAAATTCGAATCTCGCGAGTTTTTATAGGAAATTCAATTCTCTACAACTTTGCAGAAGAAAGTTTTTCCAAATTCCAAACAGAAATTGATCGAAATCCACAAACGGGCGATTTTACAGTCAATAATAAATTTTCGGTCAAGAATTGTGTCCACCAACACACAAAACATGTGTTAATCATTTAATCCAACAAAAATACTCTTCCTCCTCATTTATTCATATATCCCACATTCATTGTAAAAATATCACCATTAATATATTATTAAAATAATATATTTAAATGAATTATTTTATCAGAAAAAGATAAAATATTTATTTACAACAATTGTCACATTAAAAATTTTCTCCATCTATATCCACATAAAATCAATATTTTCCTCATCATATAAATTAATAATTAATTATACACAAATAATATTACAGAACCACAGTATTGGCAACCAGGCCGTTCCCAGGAAAGAGGGGGCTTTCCAATAAGGATCTCTTCCTTACTGGCGCGCAATTAGATGACCAAACCTCTCCTTAGACAGAACTTTCTAGACATTGCCAATAATGTTATCTAATAATATTATTCAGATAATATGAATTATTGCTCCGATAATAGAAAATACTATGTAGTGACAATTATTAAAACAACAGTAATATAAAATATCAACGCAGCAATTATTGAATCAATAAAATAAAATACTGAACAGTAATTACTGTAACAATTATTGAGTAATGCCTTCTTACGTAAAAATCAATAATTAGTGCAATACCGTGTGCTACTGTGCAATAACGCGTATTACTTTGTTTTAACCACGGGGTATTCCAACAGTGTTAACGGTAACAACTACGCCGTTAATTATAAATAACTTACTCTTGTCGTCTTCTTCATCCAATCGCTTTCCGTTATGGGGCCCATAAAAGACTGCGCCGTCGTACGAATATTCTCCGACAGTTAGAATATTCCACGACCAAGCGAATATTCCCCGACAACAATGAATATTTTATAACCACTTGTGTATTCCGAAAAAAATTCATATATCACCCTTAACTTTAATATTTATCAATTTAACCATTTACTAAATAATAATTATAAGAAAAATTGAATACTTTTATTTCATAAAATTCGGGGTCTTACAAAGCATATAACAGTTTTGAAAAGCTTATAATAGCGGCTTAAGTCCTCTTACTATTATCCCCAGCAGAGTCGCCACTTGTCGACGTCGGGATTTTTATTTGTCCCTTTTATGTTATATTTCTTTTCTGTTCTCATGTTAGGTGAGATTTGTTTGAAAAAACAAGTTGTAAAAAGGTCCGACATTTATACGTTAACGATTTGACTATAAGAGTCGCCAGTTGGTTTTTTAACTGGTTGTACCAACACAACAGAGAAAAGGTTTGCACATTGACCCAGTGATGTGACACTGCTTAACGGGTCTGCGAAACCGAGATTCATTAGGGTCCGGGGACTTGCTTATGCGGAGGGAAGGTGTGATATACATCACCCATTCTGAGTTGTCAAATACATGGTACATAAACAACTACAACTTTATTAATACAATTGTCGTGCAAAATACGACAACACTTAAACTGTGAGTTTAAATACAAATATTGTCTTCTAGACAATATCCACACCCAAATAAGTCCTCATTACAATTATTGATACATTATTTTATAAAAATGGTGAGGACTACTAAAACAACTTCTAGAACCATCATTCCATACCCCGACTAGTACTCGCTACATTCTTGCCTCCTAAAAAGAAAAATGGAACAAAAAGGAAAAGGGTGAGCTCAACTAGCCCAGTAAAGAATACTATGACTAAGATAATATAGAACAAATTATCGTTAGTCCTCAATAGGAAAAAATCTAATAGAATACAATAGACAACAAATTTTAAATCAATATTCGCAGCGGAAATAATAATTCATTAGAAGAGTTAAGTAGAGGATGAAATCTACTATCATCTATAAATTTAAAAGTCCATCATCAATATTTTATCCCTGTAACATCAATCAATATACATCTTGAATCAAATATTCATCTTTGCACTACAGGCCAAAAATATTCATCAGTTGGTCATGTTCATCTAAACACCTGCTCATCTTTGCACTATAGGCCAAATATATTCATCAGAAAATCATTCATCTTTGCACTACAGGCCAAAGATATTCAGTAATATCATCATTTAGAACTGAGAATGATGAAAAATATTTTAAAGAAAACGAATCCAGTGAAACAAAAGAACAAATATTAAGGATTCGTAATTTAAACAATCCAGGTTTAAAAATACTTCATAAATAACCATAGTGGAGTAAAATTCAAGAATGATCAAAACATGGATACAATCAAAGCTAGTATCCATAATAGATATCTTGAAAAGAAAAAAAACAAAAAATTAATTTTTCGGTGAATAGTGTCATATACGTGAAAAGTGTCGTATACGTGAATAGTAATTTCGACACTAAAAGTTTCAAATTTGATAAAAAGTTCAGATCAATATTTTGGCATAATGATATCGAAAGAAATAATATCATCTATAAAAAAAATAGCATCCCTTACCTTGAAAAAATAGTACTTCTGACTAGAATACTAGATATAGAGATGAAGAAAACTTGCATCGTATAGCAACACTCAGAGTCTTAAAATACTAATAAAAATACGCTCGATAATATAGAGAGAGAAAGAGAGAGAAAACTTCAGCTTCTGGTACGATTTTTAATTCTAACCTAAGCACCCTATTTATAGGAAAATACTTAGAACACCAAAGCAGAAAATTTAATAAAATATTAATATATAAATTAAATTTTCTACGCCAACCTTTGAATCATCAATTTCAGCATGTTTGACAACAAGTGAGCCCACCCACAATAACAAAAACGCTTTTCTAAATATAAATATTTAAAAGTTCCAAAAATCAATTATTTCAGAACTTCAAAAATTCAATAATTCATAATAAATAGCCCTTTTATCAGAAAAATTTGAACCTTATGACCTGTCTATAGGAAATTCTATTCTCTACAACTTTACAGAAGAAAAGTTTTCCAAATTCCAAACAGAAATTGACCAAAATCCACAAACGGACGATTTTACATGCTATAATCAAATTTCCGTCAAGAAATGGGGTCCACAAACATGAAAAACATGTTTTAAATATTTTTAGTAACAAAAATACTCTTCCTCCTCATTTATTCATATATCCCACATTCATTGTAAAAATATCACCATTACTATATTATTATAATATAATAATATATTTAAATAAATTTTGATCAGAAAAAGATAAAATATTAATTTTTAACTATTATCACATTAAAAGTTTTCTCCATCTATATTCACATACAATGAATATTTTTCTTATCGTATAAATCAATAATTAATTATTCACAAATAATATTACAGAACCACAATACTGACAACCAGACAGTTCCCAGGAAAGATGGGGCTTTCCAATAAGGATCTCTCCTTACTGGCGCACAATTAGGTGACTAAACCTCTCCTTAGACAGAACTTTCTAAATATTGTCAATAATGTTATCTAATAATATTATTCAGATAATATGAATTATTGCTCCGATAATAGAAAATATTGTGTAGTAACAATTATTGAAACAACAGTAATATAAAATATTAACGTAGCAATTATTAAATCAATAAAATTAAATATTGAACAGTAATTACTGTAACAATTATTGAGTAGTGCTTTCTTACGTAAGAATCAATAATTGGTGCAATACCGTGTGCTACTGTATTTTAACCACCGAGTATTTTAACAGTATTAACGGTAACAACTACGCCGTTATTTATAAATAACTTATACTTGTCGTTTTCTTCATCCAATCGCTTTCCGTTATGGGGCCCACACAAGGCTGCACCGTCGTACGAATATTCCCCGACAGTAAGAATATTCCACGACCAAACGAATATTCTCCGACAACAATGAATATTTTATAACCACTTGCTTACTTGAAATATTTGCGCATTTCACCCATAACTAATCACATTAATCAAATCAACTCTTACTATTTTAAAATAATAAATAGAGGAAATTTATTTTCATTTATAATAAGTTGGAGTCTTACAACCTCCCCTCCTTATGAAATTTCGTCCTCGAAATTGACGTACGTACCTGGTGTTTCGAAAAAGGTGAGGATACCTCGCTTTCCTTTCCGTTTCTAATTCCCAGGTCATTTCCTCTATAGCATGGTTCCTCCACAAAACTTTGACTTGTGGTATGACCTTTGTGCATAGGACATGCTTCTTTCTATTCAAGATCTTGAAAGGTGTCTCCTCATACATTAAGTCTTCGGCTATTTCGTCCAGTTCTAAATCAATAACGTGGTTCGGGTCTTTCACATATTTACGAAGCACAGATATGTGTAAAACATTATGAACACGAGACATGCTTGGAGGTAACGCGAGTCTATAGGCCACATTTCCTACTCGGTCAAGAATTTAAAATGGACCAATAAATCGTTGATTGAGCTTTTCTCTCTTCCCAAATCTTGTAACTCCCTTCCATGGAGTAACACGTAACAATACATGATCCTCAATACTAAATTCCACGTCCTTTCGATGAAGATCCGCATAATTCTTTGGTCGATCCTGTGCCGTTTATATACATTGTCGAATAATTTGGATCTTTTCTGTAGTAATACGTACCAACTTGGGTCCCAACAATGTTGCTTCCCCCACTTCATCCCAACATATCGGAGAGCGACACTTCTGTCCATACAATGCTTCGAATGGAGCCACCCCTATACTTGCCTGATAACTGTTGTTGTAAGAGAATTTCACCAATGGTAAATACTTATCCCAACTCCCTTTGAAGTCTAAGATATAAAGTCTTAATAGATCTTCAAGAGTTTGAATAATCCTCTCTGATTGTCCGTCCGTTTGAGGATGGTATGCCGAACTGAATCGTAAATCTGTGCCCATAGCTTTTTACAAGCTAACCCAAAATCGTGAAGTGAATCATGGGTCACGATCCGAAACTATGGATACTGGCATGCCATGCAATCGCACAATCTCATTTACATACAAATGAGCAAGACGTTTAAGGGAATAAGTCTCTCGTATCAGCAAGAAATGTGTAGACTTGGTTAATCTATCAACAATAACCCAAATAGCATTTATGCTTAGAGAAACAGTGGGAAGACCTGTAACAAAATCTATAATAATGTGTTCCCACTTCTATTTTAGAATCTCAAGTAGTTGCAATAGACCTTTAGGCACTTGATGCCCCGCCTTTACACGTTGACAAGTTAAACACCTCGAGATAAACTTTGCAATTTATTTCTTCATATTGTTCCACCAAAATGTATGTCAAAGATCATGATACATTTTGGTACTTCCACGATGGATTGCAAATGGTGCATTGTGTGCCTCCATCATGATCTTTTACTTCAAATTAGAATCGTTAGGAACACAAAGTCTGGAGTGGACTCGAAGAATTCCTTCTTCATCAATTTTTGCTTCTGGAATAGCACCTTCTTGCACTTTCTTCTTCATAAGCATCAGCTCTGGGTCTGTGGCTTGAGCAACTTTAACTTTATCGAATAAAGCTGGTTCTATGCGTAAACTTGACATCATCACGTTGTCATTATTGAATCTCCTTTTTTTTAAAATCTCCCCTCAACTCGCTTCTTCTATTTTTATGGCCATGATTACCACCAGAGTAGTTGCCGCTCTTGTCCGTATTTTTCTTTCTCCGCTGGTTATCGTTGTTTTGATGACTGTTGTCACCGGTATGATCCTGGTTGTGGTCCCTCGGTTGAACGTACTCGTTATCTCGCTCTAATAATTGAGCCTTGTTGACAACATCTGAATAGATAGAAAATTTATAAGAAATGAGATATTGATGTATGTCGGGTTTCAAACCTCTCAGAAACATCCGCGTCATACGTTCCTCATTCTCCACCAAATGAGGTGCAAACCTGGATAACTCTGCAAACTTCGCCTCGTACCGGGACACCGTCATGTTATTTTGTTCCAGTCTAATAAACTCCACTTCCTTCATATGACGAATGCTTTCAAGAAAGTACTTGTCATTGAATAGTTTCTGAAACGTCTCCCAAGACATGCTGAGTGCGGCTGGATGGGTACGCTTCACAGATTCTCACCAGTAATCTGCCTCATTACGGAACATAAAGGTGGCAAATGGAACCTTCTGTTCCTCCGTGCATCCCAAGACATCGAATATTTTGGTAATTTGCTTGACCCGCGTCTCCGCCTTAATTGGATTCGACTTTCCCCAGAATTCTGGTGGTCCCAACTCTTTGAACTGCTTGGCCGTGACAAACCGCACGTTGCTATCATTTCCACCTGTATCTTGTACACGAGTCTCCCTCGTTTGATTTTGTATGAACTACAAAAAGCTTCTAAACATTTCATCGCTCATCATCTGCTCAGTGGTGTTGTTTACAGGAGGAACATTGTCGGCCTGTTGAACGTTTTCCTCGTTGGTGATTAATGGTGTCTCCACGGTTGCATTTACTCCATCGTTAATATTCTCAGCTGCCATTCTTAAATACTGCCATAAAACAAGGGTTAATTAAAGAATTAACATATCACATAATATCCCTATATTCTGACAAACCAACAAATAAGCTTAGGTAGGACACACTAGCGAATGATTTACTCATCTCTCCCCTCCTAGTTCTATTCCCCGATCTCCGCCAGAGATCATATCCCTAAGCTCTGATATCAACTGTGACACCCCCAAAATAGGTATACATCACCCATTCTGAGTTGTCAAATACATGGTACACAAACAACTACAACTTTATTAATACAATTGTCATGCAAAATACGACAACACTTAAACTGTGAGTTTAAATACAAATATTGTCTTTTAGACAATATCCACGCCGAAATAAGTCCTCATTACAATTATTGATACATTATTTTATAAAAATGGTGAGGACTACTAAAACAACTTCTAGAACCATCATTCTATACCCCGACTAGTACTCGCTACATTCTCGCCTCCTGAGAAGAAAAATAGAACAAAAAGGAAAAGGGTGAGCTCAACTAGCCCAAGAAAGAATATTATGACTAAGATAATATTGAACAAATTATCGTTAGTCCTCAATAGGGAAAAATCTAATAGAATACAATTAACAACAAATTTTAAATCAATATTCGCAGCGAAAATAATAATTCATTAGAAGAGTTAAGTAGAGGATGAAATCTACTATCATCTATGAATTTAAAAGTTCATCATCAATATTTTATCCCTGTAACATCAATCAATATATATCTTGAATCAAATATTCATCTTTGCACTACAGGCCAAAGATATTCATCAGTTGGTCATGTTCATCTAAACACCTGCTCATCTTTGCACTATAGGCCAAAGATATTCATCAGAAAATCATTAATCTTTGCACTACAGGCCAAAGATATTCAGTAATATCATCATTTAGAACTGAGAATGATGAAAAATATTTTAAAGAAAACGAATCCAGTGAAACAAAAGAACAAATATTAAGGATTCGTAATTTAAACAATCCAGGTTTAAAAATACTTCATAAATAACCATAGTGGAGTAAAATTAAAGAATGATCAAAACATGGATACAATCAAAATTATTCATTTTTGGGTTTGCCTAGAAATAAAGAACAGTTCGAATGTTCACCTTTGAGCTCCCACTACATGATGATCGTGCAACATTTTTGTGATCTAAAAGTTCCAGGTTGTAGACCACATGTAACTAAATAGATCTATTACAAAATATCACTAAAACAACAACACAACAAGAAGATATAATCTGGTCAAACTATGCTAGAGAAATTGTTCTTCATGAATCTGGGTTTTTCCCAAAAACTCATAAGGCTGGTGGTCAACCCTAGTTTAACCACCCATATCTTTGATCATGTAACAGATCTGGTTGTTCTATGGGTTTTAAGATGTAGTATTCGTGTCAAACTACAAGTTTATAACAACAACATGGCCTAAAGAATTACAAGGAGCAAGATCAGAGGCCATCAAAATGCTTGTCAGACTTTCTGGACAAATTTTGGGCTTCAAGAACAGCCAGTCAATGCCGGTCAACCCATTTTGACCTTAAATAACTTTTAATCTACAACAGATATGACCATGATTCAAGTTGCAAATTAAATATCTCCTAACAGACTACAAGTACAAACTTTCAAAACACAAAAACACATAACCGATTGAGATTTATGGGGACTGACATTCACTGTCAGACCCTTATTTTTATAATTTCCAGATTTTTGAAAAACTTAATTTTGAGCACTTTGATATTATGGATCTAACAAATACCAACCCAGATCAACTATATGGAGTACAAATAACATATTTTAACAATAAATCATAACATCTAACACAAGATCAAAAGTCAAATTTCTAGATTAGGGTTTACCTCTTTATGATCAAATTCTGATTTCTAAGCTTCTGATTTGATGTTAGTGTTCGTGGGGCTTGATTGGTGACTGATCTAACACTATAATTTCGTGGGTTTGGTCTTGAGAGAGTATGGCTAGGTATTTGTGAACAAGTTAGGCCAAAATGAGGATTTTCTCTCTCTTAAATCATGTAATGAATTGATACAATGAATTTGTAATGGTTGATGTGCTGTTAATCTAGTTGTTAGGTTGATAGGGTAGGGTGGCTGCAGATTTACAAAGATTTGTTAGCCAATAATTCAACTAATGGGAGAAAAAGGGCAATTTAGTAATTTGTTTATTAATTTTAAGGGCATTCTTGTCCAAGGTACTTGAATCTAGGGTTTAATCACTAGATTTTAAGCCTTAAAATTTCTCAAATAATTTCTAGAGTTTGAAAAATTAAAATTGAAGTGTAATAAAATTTTAATTAACCACACTAACTTAAAATTAGGATTTTTAATAGAAAATTAGGGTTTTTAAATTAGGGTTCCTTAATATATTTAGGGTTCCCAAATTAACAATTAGGGTTTCTTAATTATCATTATAATTTACAAAAAATAATAATTAGGGTTTCTAATTTTAGCAAATTAGGGTTTTTAAATAATACTTAGGGTTTCTAATTTTAGCAAATTAGGATTTTCAAATAATAATTAGGGTTTCTCCTAATTATAGAAATTCTATAATACACAGTAAAATTCAGATAACACAATTACTACTCAGTCTTGAACTCACAACTGAGTTTAACAATTAGGGTTTAACAACATGATATAAGGGTTATGACATGATTTATCATAATTGACCAACCATTATCAGTCTACACATATACAATACATATTTATAGCACTGAAAAATCAAAATATAATTAATATTATATTATTATTCTCATCCCTTGATCAATACCCAAATTTAAGGTTTGGATTCCATATCTGATTTCTTTTTCATATTCAACATCAATAATTAAGCTAAAATAATTAACTTAAATATTCTGAACAAATTCATATAATAAATTATTTATTATTATAATTCAAATAATCATTTCATATATTATTTAAATAATATAAAATCATGTTTTCATGAAAAATAATTAATAAAACATTTCTACTTACAAAAATTAATTACTATAAGAATATAATTTGTAATAATAAAAAAAAATCAAAAATTATTTATAATTTTTCAGGTACTAAATATATCTGTATTTATCATACACCTTATTAGACACTTATTCTCGTCATTAAGATAAATAAATAAAAATTTATGCAAAATTTCTTATTTATTTTATATTAAAAATATCGGGTTATTACATTCACCCTCCCTTATAAGGATTCTGTCCCTAGAATCACCGTTTTAAAACGCATACATACAAGGATTCATAAGATACACAATCATTGCAAGTAGATCTCGATCATACTTGATCGAACTGATCTTCAACTATTCAAATAAAGCTTGTCTGTCTGATTAAACAGAAGTTTAATTTTTTTTTATTTTTTTTAAAAGAACTCAAATTCCTCCCTCAAAATTTCTTTATAACATAATTTGCTATATATAGAAAAATCATATGTATATGAAAATTAAAGTTATTCAAATAATACTTGGAGTTCCATTCCCAGCTGCCACTGTTCCTGAACCGTCATGTTGAAGACTCTCGCGATTGGTTTGTTGGTTGAAGTCGGTCCCGTAATTGCCATAGTTCCGCTGCCTTTTCCCGTGGTTACACTTCCCGCCTCCATTTTTCTCTTTGGACAATCCTTCACCTTATGTTCAGTCGATCCACATATAAAACATCCACTGTTCATCATTGGGTTGGGGCTGTTGAGAGAGATATGGCCCTCCTGCCCGCACTTGTAACATACAAACTTACCCTTCAGACACTCACCAGAGTGATTCTTCCTGCAATTCTTACACTGCACAATCTGTTTCTTCACACCTTCCATCTTCACCTGAACATTTTCGAAATAATTTCCTTTTCTCTTTTCACCCTTACTTCCACTATTTGTTTCCACCTTTACAGCTCCTCCAGCCTTACTTTTGTTCCTCTTCTTCTTGTTGTAGAGGCTCATGGCCTCACTTCCCTCTTCAGCTATGATAGCCTTCTCCATGAGTGCTGGAAAAGTATTGATCTGCAACACTGCCACCTTATTGTAGAGCCAGGGTTTTAAGCCCAACTCAAACCTCCTTGCCTTCCTAGCCTCCGTATCAACTTGATGCGGAGCAAACCTAGCCAACTCATTAAACTTTGAGGCATACTCCGCAACAATCATGTTATCCTGCTTTAACTCCAGAAATTTTACCTCCATCCTAGCCTACATGCTAGCTGAGAGGTAGTTATTGAAAAATAAAGTTTTAAACCTAGCCCAAGTAACTACTCCTTCTCCTTCCCTCGCTTGATTTGCCTCTGCCCTCACTTGATTTTCCTCCCACTAAAAGTTAGCCTCCCCCTTCATCATATAAGTGGAAAAAGCAGTCTTTTGCCCCTCATCTACCCTACCAATTACGAACGCCTTTTCTATCTCGTTAACCCATGTCTGGGCTTCTATAGGGTCAGCTGATCCCTTGAATTCTGGTGGTCCTACTGCTTTGAAATCTTTAAATTTTGCCAAGCGATTGTCTGGCTGGTTCCCTACGACTGGTATTCCCTGTTACATAGCCTGAGCTACCATGTTCGTAAAGTTTTGCATTGGGTCTTGTTGTTGTCCCTCAGCATTGTTGACATATTCTTCTGCCCTTTGATTTCGTGTTCGACGTCTTGACGACATTGTCTAATTAAATAAAATCATAAATTTAACTCATATTCTAAACCTTATCATATAAGTTTAATATATTAAACTTGGTTCATTACTCAAACATAGATTCATATTCATTAATTCAAAGTACTTTACATAACACATCATATACTGCTACCCCTACAAAAGTCGGGATTTATAGCCTTTACTAATACAAAAGTTGGGAACATTACATTACACATGTACATTATCAAACATAAATTACCAACTATTAATCCTACTTATTTTCTAAATCACGATCTTTTCTCTCTCTTTTCCCCTTCTTGCTCGGAGCTGCGCATGATATGTTGCTTGTGGCTCCCATTTGATCAATTTGGATTTTAAGCTTATATTATTCTTCCATTGGTTTTATTAACGCCTGACGCAATTGACTATTTAGCAGCTTTTCTATTTCCCACAGCTTCTCTAGAGAAGAAACTTTATTCCTCAGATCCTGCACTTCCGTTGATGCTTGATCAGCTTTAACTTTAGTGTTCGTATCACTATCTGTCAACTCTAACATCTCCGGATCTGGTACTACGTTTTCTATAATAACCACCTCCTCAGAGTTGGTTTCATTGTGAGCCTCTATTTCAGCTATTGGCTTCGATATTAGCTCGGGTGTATGGATTTGATCCTCCTTCATGCTATAAGCATATAACAAGCTTTTTCCACCAGACATCTACACACATAAATTATCCTGATTAGCATATAGTATATACACATAACAAACAATAGTTTTATAAAAGTTATCTTTTATTTTGTTTAATGATGAATTTATTCAATTCATCTTCTTTTAAACTCTATATGAGTTATCTGTATTTTCAATGTTCCCCCCCCTGTCCTAAGGTTATAGCCTAAGGTCGATCCCACCTCAGATTTCTAACCTTAAAGCTTTGATACCAACCTATGACGCCCCCCCCCCCCGCCAAATTCGGGTACTTAAAATCCAAACTCGGTGCTTCACGATATCATTTCTATAAGTGGAATAATACTAATAATAATAACAATAATATAAAATTCAAACTTAATTTACATATGCATCAAAGTTTACTCCCAGGTACGAGACCTTTAAACATTCATTACATCATAGATAATAAGTAACATTGTCTTAATAAACTATAACTATTACACAACATATTAGAAATCTTATTCGAACAGCTTTCCTTTCCCCTTGTTCTTTTCTGAGCCTTCTAGTTGATCATACTTAACTGAAAACATTTAATTTAAGCAAGAGTGAGCATTTAAGTGCCCAGCAAGTAATAACAATTATAAATATTAGCTGACAAGGTTAAATATTTTCTTTGTACTACCCTTCTACAACAAGTCAATAGTTGTGAAGTAATCTGAACCGATAATAATAACATAACAACTCTCTATCAAAATTTTGAAACTACGTAATGACTATAATTGGGGTTTAGGTGACATACTATGAACATTATTTTCAATTTTCGAATAGGTTTAGCAGAAATTCATCTGCAAACCGTCATAACTTATGGGCACGAAAGTGATCAGCCCGTTATGCCCTGTATTGATCAATACTACATGTAAGAACGATAGTATCGTTCACTTTGTCCACCTTCGGTGCATAAAAAGTTTTCCCGTTTACGGGATGTTCATACCTGTCGGGTTCCAAACCAAAACTTTTATCTTGTTCAACAATAATCTATAATTCAACATATATATATATATATATATATATATATATATATATATATATATATATATATATATATATATACACACGGTAATTAACAAAGGTGTATCAACATGTGATTAAATACAGTGATTATCCAAGTGGGGACACTTGTATAACTATTTATAGAAATTAACGAACAGGATATATGTATCTGAATGATCATATACTAATATGTTGATAATCAATGAGCGTATATAGTATAGGGTTAATAATCTGTATAGTAATAATATAATTCTGAAACATTTTTACTCATGCCCATTGTATAAATGAAATGCAAAGGTAGGATACTTGCCTAGTACACTGCTTACGATTCAAAACTTAGATTAATCTTTTATACAGCGACCTATCAGTAATAAGAACATTTTACTGATTAGAACAACATATTATAACTCATAGCACTGCTTATTGCACTCAACATATTACCTAATCACATTATCACATATGTTTAACAACCATTGAATCCCAAATATACACTTATCGAGTCCAATTATATAAGTCTAGATCAATTTTTGAAATATTTCGGTGTGCCGACGGCATTATTGGGTAATTTTCAAGTCTAAAACTCTGTCCTGAAGTTCAATAACTGAAAATATCAGTCATATTATTTTTAAAATGAGTTATAATAATTTTTAAATATTTATTATAATTTATCATGAATTTTCAAACATCGGAATCATTATAAAATGATTTAAATATTAACTAATTCTGCTATCACTAATATTTAATTAATATTAAACTATTAATGAAACTATTGCCAAAATATTAAAGTTATTTATAATAACTCAAAATATTTTTAAAGTATTAATATTACCCTTAAATGATTTTTAAAACACTTAAAATCATTTTTAAATAATTTACATTAATATTTAAGTATTAATGTACTATTTATACAAATATTAAAAGTCATTAAATATAACTTAAAATATTTTTAATTCATTTATATCATTTTTAAATAATTTTTAAATTGTTAAAACCATTTTAAAACTATTTATTTAATATAATTGTTAAATAAATTTAATATCATTAATATTAAATTATTAATGAAATTATCCTTTAAATATTAAAAGTTATATTTTATAACTTGAAATACCTTTAAACATTTTATTTTCATTTAAAATGATTTTTATAATAATAAAATCATTTTTAAACTACATTATTTAATATATTTGTTAAGTAACTAATTATCATTAATATTAATTTATTAATGAAATTTATCACAAAATATTAAAAGTCATTAAAATAACTTCAAATATTTTTCTTATACCATAATATTTTTTTAAATGATTTTTCATGTATTAAAATTATTTTTAAATAATTTATTTAATATTATACTTAAATAAATTAAATACCTTTTATATTAAATATATATGAAATATATTTAAAATAATTAAAAAAAACTAATTTTCTGACTTTTATATAATTTTTAATAATTTATTATGTATTTTCCATAATTAAAACTATTTTTTTATTTTTAATTAAAATAATTAAATTTAGAAATTAAACTGTCGCTAAAGGTACATTAGGCGACAAAACTGTCGCTAATGGTGTTCTTCGCTCAAACCCAGATTTTCATGTCAGATTTCGAGTGGGGTACTTTGACTAAGATTTCATATCAGATTGTGGTGTTTCTGGACAAAATAATGATCATAGTTTGTAGAACTAATGTAATACTACAAGATACACTAACAATTAAGGTCATATCATGCATTAAATGAAAGATCTAAGCTAACCAAAACACTGTCAGAGCCGTTCTTCATTTATGGGTTTGCCCAGAAATGAAGAACAGTTCAACTGTTCACCTTTGAGCTCTGACTACATGATGATCGTGCAACATTTTTGTGATCTAAAAGTTCCAGGTTGCAGACCACATGTAACTAAATAGATCTATTACAAAACATCACTAAAACAACAACACAACAAGAAGATATAATCTGGTCAAACTATGCCAGAGAAACTGTTCTTCGTGAATCTGGGGTTTTTCCAGAAACTCATAAGGCAAGTGGTCAACCCTAGTTTGACCACCCATATCTTTGATCATGTAACAGATCTGGTTGTTCTATGGGTTTTAAGATGTAGTATTCGTGTCAAACTACAAGTTTATAACAACAATATGGCCTAAAGAATTACAAGGAGCAAGATCAGAGGCCATCAAAATGCATGTCAGCCACTTTGACCTTAAATAACTTTTAATCTACAACAGATATGACGATGATTCAAGTTGCAAATTAAATATCTCCTAACAGACTACAAGTACAAACTTTCAAAACACAAAAACACATAACCGATTGAGATCTATGGGGACTGACATTCACTGTCAGACCCTTATTTTTACAATTTCCAGATTTTTGAAAAACTTAATTTTGAGCACTTTGATGTTATGGATCTAACAAATACCAACCCAAATCAACTATATGGACTACAAATAACATGTTTTAACAATAAATCATAACATCTAACACAAGATCAAAAGTCAAATTTCTAAATTAGGGTTTACCTCTTTATGATCAAATTCTGATTTCTAACCTTCTGATTTCATTTTAGTGTTCGTGGGGCTTGATTGGTGACTGATCTAACACTACAATTTCGTGGGTTTGGTCTTGAGAGAGTATGGCTAGGTATTTGTGAACAAATTAGGCCAAAATGAGGATTTTCTCTCTCTTAAATCATGTAATGAATTGATACAATGAGTTTGTAATGGCTGATGTGCTGTTAATCTAGTTGCTAGGTTGATAGGGTAGGGTGGCTGCAGATTTTCAAAGATTTGTTAGCCAATAATTCAACTAATGTGATAAAAGGATATTTTAGTAATTTGTTTATTAATTTTAAGGGCATTCTTGTCCAAAGTACTTGAATCTAGGGTTTAATCACTAGATTTTAAGCCTTAAAATTTACCAAATAATTTCTAGGGTTTGAAAAATTAAAATTGAAGTGTAATAAAATTTTAATTAACCACACTAACTTAAAATTAGGGTTTTGAATAGAAAATTCGGGTTTTTAAATTAGGGTTCTTTAATATTATTAGGGTTCCCAAATTAACAATTAGGGTTTCCTAATTATCATTATAATTTACAAAAATAATAATTAGGATTTCTAATTTTAGCAAATTAGGGTTTTCAAATAATAATTAGGGTTTCTAATTTTATCAAACTAGGGTTTTCAAATAATAATTAGGGTTTCTCCTAATTATAGAAATTCTATAATACACAGTAAAATTCATATAACACAATTACTACTCAGTCTTGAACTCACAACTGAGTTTAACAATTAGGGTTTAATAACATGATATCAGGGTTATGACATGATTTATCATAATTGACCAACCATTATCAGTCTACACATATACAGTACATATTTATAGCACTGAAAAATCAAAATATAATTAATATTATATTATTATTCGTATCCCTTGATCAATACCCAAATTTAGGGTTTGGATTCTATATCTGATTTATTTTTCATATGCAACATCAATAATTAAGCTAAAATAATTAACTTAAATATTTTGAACAAATTCATATAATAAATTATTTATTATTATAATTCTAATAATCATTTCATATATTATTTAAATAATATAAAATCATGTTTTCATTGAAAATAATTAATAAAACATTTATGCTTACAAAAATTAATTACTATACGAATATAATTTGTAATAATAAAAAAAATCTAAAATTATTTATAATTTTTCAGGTACTAAATATATCTGTATTTATCATACACATTACTAGATACTTATTTTCATCATTAAGATAAAAAAAATAAAAAATTATATGCAAAATTTCTTATTTATTTTATATTGAAAATATCGGGTTATTACATTCACCATCCCTTATAAGGATTCCGTCCCCGGAATCACCGTTTTAAAACTCATACATACAAGGGTTCATAACATACACAATCATTGCAAGTAGATCTCGATCATACTTGATCGAACTGATCTTCAACTATTCAAATAAAGCTTGTCTGTCTGATTAAACAGAAGTTTGATTTATATAATTTTTTTTAAAAGAACTCAAATTCCTCCCTCAAAATTTCTTTATAACATAATTTTCTATATATAGTAAAATCATATGTGTATGAAAATTAAAGTTATTCAAATAATACCTGGAGTTCCATTCATAGCTGCCACTGTATCCTGAACCTTCATGTTGAAGACTCTCGCGGTTGGTTTGTTGGTTGAAGTCGGTCCCGTAATTGCCATAGTCCCGCTGCCTTTTCCCGTGGTTACACTTCCCGCCTCCATTTTCCTCTTTGGACAATTCTTCACCTTACGTTCAGTCGATCCACATATAAAACACCCACGGTTCATCCTTGGGTTGGGGCAGTTGGGAGAGATATGGCCCTCCTGTCCGCACTTGTAACATACAAACTTACCCTTCAGACACTCACCAGAGTGATTCTTCCCGCAATTCTTACACTGCACAGTCTGTTTCTTCACACCTTCCTACTTTACCTGAACATTTCTGAAATAATTTCCTTTTCTCTTTTCACCCTTACTTCCACTATTTGTTTCCACCTTTATAGCTCCTCCAGCCTTGCTTTTGTTCCTCTTCTCCTTGTTGTAGAGGCTTGTGGCCTCACTTCCCTCCTCAGCTATGATAGCCTTCTCCATGAGTGCTGCAAAAGTATTGATCTGCAACACTGCCACCTTATTGTAGAGCCAGAGTTTTAAGCCCAGTTCAAACCTCCAATCCTTCCTAGCCTCCATATCAACTTGATGCAGAGCAAACCTAGCCAACTCATTAAACTTTGCGGCATACTCCGCAATAGTCATGTTATCCTGCTTTAACTCTATAAATTTTACCTCCATCCTAGCCTGCATGCTAACTAAGAGGTAGTTATTGAAAAATAATGTTTTAAACCTAGCCCAAGTAACTACTCCTTCTCCTGCCCTCGCTTGATTTTCCTCCCACCAAAAGTTAGCCTCCCCCTTCATCATATAAGTGGAAAAAGCGGTCTTTGCCCCTCATCTACCCTAGCAATTACGAACGCCTATTCTATCTCGTTAACCTATGTTTTGGCTTCTATAGGGTCAGCTGATCCCCTGAATTCTGTTGCCCTACTGCCTTGAAGTCTTTAAATTTTGCCAAGCGATTGTCTGGCTGGTTCCCTGCGGCTGGTATTCCCTGCTGCATAGCCTGAGCTACCATGTTCGCAAAGTTTTGCATCGGGTCTTACTATTGTCCCTCAGCGTTGTTGACAGATTCTTCTGCCCTTTGATTTTGTGTTCGACGTCTTGGCGGCACTGTCTAATTAAATAAAATCATAAATTTAACAAACATTCTAAACCTTATCATATAAGTTTAATATATTAAACTTGGTTCATTACTCAAACATAGATTCATATTCATTAATTCCAAGTACTTTACATAACGTAGCACATACTGCTACCCCTACAAAAGTCGGGATTTACAGCCTTGACTAATACAAAAGTTAGAAACATTACATTACACATGTACATTATCAAACATACATAATCAACTATTAATCCTACTTAATTTCTATGTCACGATCTTTTCTCTTTCTTTTCCCCTTCTTGCTCGGAGCTGCGCATGATATGTTGCTTGTGGCTCCCATTTGATCAATTTGGATTTTAAGCTTATCTTGTTCTTCCATTGTTTCTATTAACGCCTGATGCAATTGACTATATAACAACTTTTCTATTTCCCACAGCTTCTCCAGAGAAGAAACCTTATTCCTCAGATCCTCCACTTCCGTTGATGCTTGATCAGCTTCAACTTTAGTGTCCGTATCACTATCTGTCAACTCCAACATCTTCGAACCTGGTACTACGTTTTCTATAATAACCACCTCCTCAGAGTTGATTTCATTGTGAGCCTCTATTTCAGCTATTGGCTTCGATATTAGCTCGGGTGTATGGATTTGATCCTCCTTCATGCTATAAGCATATAACAAGCCTTTTCCACCAGACATCTACACACATAAATTATCCTAATTAGCATATAGTATATACATATAACAAACAATAGTTTTATAAAAGTTATCTTTTATTTTGTTTAACGATGAATTTATTCAATTCATCTTCTTTTAAACTCTATATGAGTTATTAGTATTTTCAACGTTTTCCCCCCTGTCCTAAGGTTATAGCCTAAGGTCGATCACACCTAAGGTTTCTAACCTTAAAGCTTTGATACCAACTTGTGATGCCCCCCCCCCAAATTCGGGTACTTGAAACCTGAACTCGGTGCTTCACGATACCATTTCTATAAGCGAAATAATATTAATAATAATAACAATAATATAAAATTCAAACTTAATTTACATATGCATCAAAGTTTACTCCCAGGTACGAGACCTTTAAACATTCATTACATCATAGATAATAAGTAACATTGTCTTAATAAACAATAACTATTACACAACATATTAGAAATCTCATTCGAACAACTTTCCTCTCCCCTTGTTCTTTCCTGAGCCTTCTGGCTGATCATACTTAATTGAAAACATTTAATTTAAGCAATAGTGAGCATTTGAGTACCCAGCAGGTAATAACAATTATAAATATTAGCTGAAAGGGTTAAATATTTTCTTTGTACTACCCTTCTACAACAAGCCAATAGTTGTGAAGTAATCTGAACCGATAATAATAACATAACAACTCTCTATCAAAATTTTAAAACTACGTAATGACTATAATTGGGGTTTAGGTGACATATTATATACATTGTTTTTAATTTTTTGAATAAGTTTAGCAGAAATTCATCTGTAAACAGTCATAACTTACGAGCACGGGGGTGATCAGCCCGTTATGCCCTGTATTGATCAATACTACATGCAAGAACGATAGTATCGTTCACTCTGTCCACCTTGGGTGCATAAAAAGTTTTTCCGTTTATGGGATGTTCATACCTGTCGGGTTCCAAACCAAAATTTTATCTTGTTCAACAATAATCTATAATTCAACACACACACACACACACACACACACACACACACACACACACACACACATATATATATATATATATATATATATATATATATATATATATATATATACGGTAATTAACAAAGGTGTATCAACATGTGATTAAATACAATGATTATCCAAGTGGGGACACTTGTATAACTATTTATAGAAATTAACGAACAGGATATATGTATCTGAATGATCATATACTAATATGTTGATAATCAATGAGCGTATATAGTATAGGGTTAATAATCTGTATAATAATAATATAATTCTGAAACATTCTTACTCATGCCCATTGTATAAATGAAATGCAAAGGTAGGATACTTGCCTAATACACTGCTTACGATTCAAAACTTAGATTAATCTTTTATACAGCGACCTATCAGTAATAAGATCATTTTACTGATTAGAACAACATATTATAATTCATAGCACTGCTTATTGCACTCAACATATTACCTAATCACATTATCACATATGTTTAACAACCATTGAATCCCAAATAAACACTTATCGAGTCCAATTATATAAGTCAAGATCAATTTTTGAAGTATTTCGGTGTGCCGACGGCATTATTGGGTAATTTTCGAGTCTAAAACTTTGTCCTGAAGTTCAATAACTGAAAATATCAGTCATATTATCTTTAAAATGACTTATAATAATTTTTAAACATTTATTATAATTTATCATGAATTTTTAAACATCAGAATCATTATTAAATGATTTAAATATTAACTAATTATGTTATCATTAATATTTAATTAATATTAAACTATTAATGAAACTATTGCCAAAATATTAAAGTTATTTATAATAACTCAAAATATTTTTAAAGTATTAATATTACCCTTAAATGATTTTTAAAACATTTAAAATCATTTTTAAATAATTTACATTAATATTTAAGTATTAATGTACTATTTATCCAAGTATTAAAAGTCATTAAATATAACTTAAAATATTTTTAATTCATTTATATCCTTTTTAAATGATTTTTTAATAATTAAAACCATTTTAAAACTATTTATATAATATAATTATTAAATAAATTTAATATCATTAATGTTAAATTAATATCATTATTATTAAATTATTAACGAAATTATCCTTTAAATATTAAAAGTTATATTTTATAACTTAAAATACCTTTAAACATTTTATTTTCATTTAAAATAAATTTTATAATAATAAAATCATTTTTAAACTAAATTATTTAATATATTTGTTAAATAACTAATTATCATTAATATTAATTTATTAATAAAATTTATCACAAATTATTAAAAGTCATTAAAATAACTTCAAATATTTTTCTTATACCATAATATATTTTTAAATGATTTTTCATGTATTAAAAACATTTTTAAATAATTTATTTAATATTATACTTAAATAAATTAAATGCCTTTTATATTAAATATATATGAAATATATTTAAAATAATTAAAAAAAACTAATTTTCTGACTTTTATATAATTTTTAATAATTTATTATGTATTTTCCATAATTAAAACTAACTTTTTTCTATTTTTAATTAAAATAAATAAATTTAGAAATTAAACTGTCGCTAAAAGTATATTAGGCGACAAAACAGTCGATAATGGTGTTCTTCGCTCAAACCCAGATTTTCATGTCAGATTTCGAGTGGGGTACTTTGACTAAGATTTCATATCAGATCATGGTGTTTCTTGACTAAATAATGATCATACTTTGTAGAACTAATGTAATACTACAAGATACACTAACAATTAAGGTCATATCATGCATTAAATGAAAGATCTAAGCTAACCAAAACACTGTTAGAGCTATTCTTCATTTATGGGTTTGCCTAGAAATGAAGAACAGTTCGACTGTTCACCTTTGAGCTCCCACTACACGATGATCGTGCAACATTTTTGTGATCTAAAAGTTCCAGGTTGTAGACCACATGTAACTAAATAGATCTATTACAAAACATCACTAAAACAACAACACAACAAGAAGATATAATCTGGTCAAACTATGCCAGAGAAACTGTTCTTCATGAATATGGGGTTTTCCCAGAAACTCATAAGGCTGGTGGTCAACCCTAGTTTGACCACCCATATCTTTGATCATGTAACAGATCTGGTTGTTCTATGGGTTTTAAGATGTAGTATTCGTGTCAAACTACAAGTTTATAACAACAACATGGCCTAAAGAATTACAAGGAGCAAGATCAGAGGCCATCAAAATGCATGTCAGCCACTTTGACCTTAAATAACTTTTAATCTACAACAGATATGACCATGATTGTAATTCCTCAACTTTTATAAATAAAGATGAATTTTCTATAAATATCATTTTTGAATATTATGGAGTTAATTTGATATAATGTTATAGTTGTGGGTAATATTTATAAATTTTGCAAAGTACGCAAGTTGTTATATAATATTCGATTGGTCGGGGAATATTCGTTTTAACAGGGAATATTCGTACAACAGCACAATCATTGGTAGACCCCACAACGAAATTATTGTCGGATTGAGAAAACGACAAAAATATTTTATTAAAAATAACGGCGGAAGTTTTACCATTGATACTGTTGAACTACTCGGTAGTAAAAGTACAGTAATACGTATGGTTGCATAGTAGCACACGGTATTGATTATTAATGCTTATGTGAGAAGTCACTCAGTTTGATTCAATTATTGTCAGTTAATAATATGAATTATTTAGCGATAATGACGTTTTGTTTTACTCGTATTATTAACGTAATAAAACAGAAACATCTTTTATATAAAACAGAATACTTTATTAAAGTTATTCTATAAATAGAATATATTATATTTAAAAGATTTTTCTTTAAATATGGACCGTCAGATTAAAGTAATCAATCTGGACCGTTCATGGATTAGTTACTATGCACTCTATTTTTTTATAAATAGCAGCTCATTCCTTCATTATTTCTTACGAATTCACTGAACTCTAGAGAGAGAAACTATAGAGAGAGAGAAGAATGGTATTCTGCTACTTAACTACTTCCTTATTTCAGCTCTTCTTTAAAACGGTAAGGGGTGTTATTCTTTCTTATTCTTGAAGAGAACTGTTGTTATTCCATTTCTTATTATTCTGTTGGAATAACCTGTATACGCGGTCTACCCTATACTTGGTGACATTCTTCTATTATTCTGTTGGAACATCCTGTCTGTGTGTTTTACACCGGACCTGGTTCCGTTTTTATTATTATTCTGTTGGAACATCCTGTCTGTGTGTTTTACACCGGATCTTGTTCTGTTTTTATTATTATTCTGTTGGAACATCCTGTCTGTGTGTTTTACACCCGACCTGGTTCCGTCTTGTTATTATTCTGTTGGAACATCATGTCTGTGTGTTTTACACCGAACCTGGTTCCATTTTTTATTATTCTGTCGGAATATCCTGTCTGTGCGTTTACGCCGGACCTGGTTCCATTATTTATTATTCTGTTGGAATAACATGTCTGTGCGGTCTATCGCATGCCGGGTGATTTCTTTTGTTAGTCCATTCTTTATTATACTCAGTTGGTTAAGTTTTGACTTCTATACTCCATGAAATTAGTGGAATATCCTTGCTAATTGCGGTTCATCCAGTATCTTTTCATGAAAATATTCTTCTAAGTATTCTTGAATTTTACTCCACAAAGCAGTATCATGTTGACAATTTGGACGTTGTTAATTCTTGGATAAATTAATTCTTGAACTTGTTTTATTGAATTCTTATATCATTGTCATCATCCTCATGTTTATAAAATGTTGAAAGTCATATGTGGCCTGTAGTGCATAGATGGACTTGGTATGATTATGACCAGGGATTATTCGGTATAATCATGACCGTAATGTTACAAATGACGTGGTAAAAGTCCTCATTGGCCCGTAGTGCGTTGATGGACAGTTGTTGGCATGATCATGACCATTAATGAATACACGAATATCCTTGGCCGTAGTGCATGGGTGATTCGATGATGTGGATTATTTTATTAAGCTGAGTCTCAGCGATCACAATGTTGAAAAACCTTTTAAATCATAAAAGATAGTAGAGTTTATTTTCTACTTGACTCTTTTAATGGATTGCTTGTTCCGCTGCAGTTAAACTTGATGTCTATTATATTTTATCAGTTAAGCATTGTTGAAGGCTAATGATAATTTATTCTGTATTATCTTAGTAATAATATTTCTTACTGGGCTAGTTGAGCTCACCCTTTCTTTCACTGTTCTCTTTAGGAAATGAGAACGTAGCTGGGGCAAGTCGGGGAACGGAGTGATGGTCCGAATGATAGTATTAGTTAGTAGTCCTCACTATTCTATGTAATAGTGTGTTAATAAATGTAATGAGGACTCCTTTTGAGTATGAATACTCTCTAGAAGATAATATTTGTATTCAAACTCACAGTTTATGTTTCGTCGTATTGTACACGACAGTTGTATTAATAAGTTGTATTTGTATTCTATACTATGTATCTGACGACCCAAGATGGGTGATGTATACCTAATTTTGGGGGCGTCATAGTTGGTATCAGAGCTTAGGGATATGATCCCTGGCTAAGATGTGAGAATAGAACTAGGGGGAAGAGACGGGGAATTCCTTCGCTAGTATGACCTACCTAAGTTTATTTGCATGGTATTTAATTGGTCGGTCATAATATAAGGATAATATATGACATATCAATTAACTTTTATTTTGTGGCAGTATCTGAAAATGGCATCTGAGAATGTTGAGAATAGCAATGGAGCACAGGCGACTGTTGATTCACCACATATCAATAATCAGGATAATGTGTATCAGGAAGGTGACAATCCTCATGCAAACAACAACACTGACCAGATGATGAATGATGGAATGTTCAGAAATTTTATGCAGTTCATGAAACAGCAGGCAAGAGCGGCTCATGTCCAAAATATAGGTGGAACACTGAAAACTCTCGGACGGTCACCGCTAAACAGTTCAAGGAGCTGGGACCACCAGAGTTTAAGGGAGAGCCAAAACCACTTATAGCGGAAACATGGATAAAGCAGATTACCAAGATATTTGATGTCTTGGGATGCTCCGAGGAGCAAAAGGTTCCCTTTGCCGCCTTTATGTTGCGAAGAGAGGCAGATTACTGGTGGGAATCGACTAAGCGTACTTAACCTGCCACACTGAAGATGTCTTGGGAGAAGTTCCAAGAGCTGTTCAATGACAAATACTTTTCCGAAAGTGTTCGTCACGTGAAGGAGGTGGAGTTCATCAAATTGGAGCAAAATAATATGACCGTGTCGCAGTATGAGGCTAAATTTGCTGAGTTGTCCCGGTTTGCGTCTCACTTGTTGGATAATGAAGAGCGAATGACGCGAATATTTTTCTGAGGTTTGAAACCTGAGATACGTCAACATCTTATTTCTCATAAACTGTGTTTGTATTCAGATGTTGTGAATAGGGCTCAGTTAGTGGAGCGCGATAACGAGTCAAAGCAACCAAAAGAGAGCAGTCGATAAAATGATAATACCGGTGAGAGCAGTCATCGAAGCGATGACAACAAGCGTGGAGGGAATCAACAGGCCAGAAATGGTAACCACTTCGACGGTAATCAGGGCCAAAATAATAAGAATGGTCATTTCAAGAAGAGGAGATTCAACAATGATGGAAAGACGTCAGCACCAGCGCCCGTTGTTAAAGAAAGAGAACGACCACCTATCATATGTTTCAAATGCGGAGGGGAGGGGCACATCAGTTCAAACTGCGCGATGCCGTCTAAAGCATGTTATAATTGTGGAAGAGAAGGTCATTTAGCTCGATTTTGTCGTTTACTAAAAACAAGTTCAGCCAAGTTGGAGACACCAAAGGCCGTCCCAGAAAAGTCAAAACCGATAGTACAAGGGAGAGCGTTTGTTGTGACCTCCCAGAAAGCAAGGAACCCGAATGAGGTCATCACGAGTAAGCTTATCATAAACTCTAACGAAGTCTATACTTTATTTGATACCGGTTCTACCCATTATTTTATTTCTCCTACTTGCGCTCATCGATTAAATTTGACTCCGAAGAAATTAGACTTTGATTTATCTGTTGAAACTCCATTGGGAGAAACCTTCATTACATCCACGGTTTATAAGTCTTGTTTGGTTCAAGTTGGTACCCACACATTACCTGTCGATCTGATTTCATTAAAAATACTTGCATTTGACGTGATTCTAGGGATTGATTGGTTAACTACTCATCATGCAAAAATTGATTGTTTTCGTAAGGTTGTTAGCTTTCATATTCCTAATCGACCTATTATGCGAATTCAAGCAATCAAACCATTAAAATCAATCGCTGTCATCTCAAGTCATAAAGCTATTCGTTTATTGAAAAATGGATGTCAATCTTTCTTAGCTCATGTCACGGATCTAAACAAAAATACGTCAGTTTTGAATGATATTTCTATTGTTAATAAATTCCCTGACGTATTCCCTGAAGAACTTCCTGGCCTACCCCCAGAGCGTAAAATTGAATTTTGTATCGACCTTGAACCCGGTACAAACCCATTTCCAAAGCCCCATATCGAATGGCTCCTATTGAACTTCAGGAGTTAAAGATCCAACTACAGGAATTGTTAGACATTGGCTTTATTCGTCCTAGTACTTCTCCTTGGGATGCTCCTGTGCTATTCGTGAAGAAGAAAGATGGAAGTATGCGACTTTGTATTGATTATCGAGAGTTGAATCATGTCACCATCAAAAACAGGTACCCATTGCCACGTATTGATGACCTGTTTGACCAGCTGCAAAGAGCACAATTCTTTTCAAAGATCGATTTTCGTTCTGGATATCATCAGCTGAAGGTTAGAACTGAGGATATTCCAAATACGACTTTTAGAACTCGGTACGGGCATTATGAATTCCTAGTCATGTCCTTTGAATTGACTAATGCTCCTGGTGCCTTCATGGATATGATGAACCGAGTATTCAAGGAATATTTGGATCACTTTGTGGTCGTCTTTATTGATGACACCCTTATTTATTCCAAAAGTCGTGAAGATCATGAGCAACACTTGAGGCTGGTACTCCAAAAGCTTCGTGAATACAAGCTTTATGCCAAGTTGAAGAAATGCGAGTTCTAGTTGGAGGAGGTAGCATTTCTTGGGCACGTAGTATCAAGACATGGAATATCTATTGACCCGGCAAAGATTGAAGCTATTCAAAGCTGGGAGCAACCAAAATCAGTGATCGAAGTACGTAGCTTTCTTGGTTTAGCTGGTTATTATCGGAGATTCATGGAAGGATTTTCTCGAATCGCTACTCCATTAGCTCAGCTGACTCGGAAAGATACAAAGTTCTGTTGGAATAACCTGTCTGTGCGGTCTATCGCATGCCGGGTGATTTCTTTTGTTAGTCCATTCTTTATTATACTCAGTTGGTTAAGTTTTGACTTCTATACTCCATGAAATAAGTGGAATATCCTTGATAATTGCGGTTCATCCAGTATCTTTTCATGAAAATATTCTTCTAAGTATTCTTGAATTTTACTCCACAAAGCAGTATCATGTTGACAATTTGGACGTTGTTAATTCTTGGATAAATTAATTCTTGAACTTGTTTTATTGAATTCTTATATCATTTTCATCATCCTCATGTTTATAAAATGTTGAAAGTCATCTGTGGCCTGTAGTGCATAGATGGACTTGGTATGATTATGACCAGGGATTATTCGGTATAATCATGACCGTAATGTTACAAATGATGTGGTAAAAGTCCTCATTGGCCCATAGTGCGTTGATGGACAATTGTTGGCATGATCATGACCATTAATGAATACACGAATATCCTTGGCCGTAGTGCATGGGTGATTCGATGATGTGAATTATTTTATTAAGCTGAGTCTCAGCGATCACAATGTTGAAAAACCTTTTAAATCATAAATGATAGTAGAGTTTATTTTCTACTTGACTCTTTTAATGGATTGCTTGTTCCGCTACAGTTAAACTTGATGTCTATTATATTTTATCAGTTAAGCATTGTTGAAGGCTAATGATAATTTATTTTGTATTATCTTAGTCATAATATTTCTTACTGGGCTAGTTGAGCTCACCCTTTCTTTCACTGTTCTCTTCAGGAAATGAGAACGTAGCTGGGGCAAGTCGGGGAACGGAGTGATGGTCTGAATGATAGTATTAGTTAGTAGTCCTCACTATTCTATGTAATAGTGTGTTAATAAATGTATTGAGGACTCCTTTTGAGTATGAATACTCTCTAGAAGATAATATTTGTATTCAAACTCACAGTTTATGTTTTGTCGTATTGTACACGACAGTTGTATTAGTAAGTTGTATTTATATTCTATACTATGTATCTGACGACCCAAGATGGGTGATGTATACCTAATTTTGGGGGCGTCACAATGGTTCAAGTTGCAAATTAAATATCTCCTAACAGACTACAAGTACAAACTTTCAAAACACAAAAACACATAACCGATTGAGATCTATGGGACTGACATTCACTGTCAGACCCTTATTTTTATAATTTCCAGATTTTTGAAAAACTTAATTTTGAGCACTTTAATGTTATGGATCTAACAAATACCAACCCAAATCAACTATATGGACTACAAATAACATGTTTTAACAATAAATCATAACATCTAACGCAAGATCAAAAGTCAAATTTCTAAATTAGGGTTTACCTCTTTATGATCAAATTCTGATTTCTAAGCTTCTGATTTAATTTTAGTGTTCGTGGGGCTTGATTGGTGACTGATCTAACACTACAATTTCGTGGGTTTGGTCTTGAGAGAGTATGGCCAGGTATTTGTGAACAAATTAGTCCAAAATGAGGATTTTCTCTCTCTTAAATCGTGTAATGAATTGATACAATGAATTTGTAATGGATGATGTGCTGTTAATCTAGCTGCTAGGTTGATAGGGTAGGGTGGCTGCAGATTTGCAAAGATTTGATAGCCAATTAATTCAACTAATGGGAGAAAAAGGGTATTTTAGTAATTTGTTTTTTAATTTTAAGGGCATTCTTGTCCAAGGTACTTGAATCTAAGGTTTAATCAATAGATTTTAAGCCTTAAAATTTCCTAAATAATTTCTGGCATTTGAAAAATAAATAAAATTGAAGTGTAATAAAATTTTAATTAACCACACTAATTTTAAATTAGGGTTTTTAATAGAAAATTAGGATTTTTAAATAGGGTTCCTTAATATTATTGGGTTCCCAAATTAACAATTAGGGTTTCCTAATTATCATT